>BLXT01007473.1:278265-289296 GCA_019648995.1 Plakobranchus ocellatus | reverse complement strand
AAAGGAATTTGATCATTCATTGCAAAAAAAGTCAGAGATTCCAATGCAGGGCTAATACATTTTAGCTTAGAGCCTTGGATATTATCGTTACATAAATCTTTTCTCAAAAGAAAAAATGATATTTTCTTAGCTTCCTGTTTATGAGATAGTTTATTTTATAAGAAGTTTCTGTTAAGCTTATAGACTACATTGCTATACTTTAATTTTTTGATGTGCCAGCTCTCTTCAGAAAAATAAATAATGCAGCTTAGTATAAAGATAGTTATCGGTGAACTGAATGAAAAAATGCTGTATCGGTATTTAAATACAGACATACATCATGAACAGGATTTAAAGCATTTGAGATATTGAAGTACACGGCTTATTAATCAATCTTGAGTGTGTGCACTGACAGCTACTAGGGCAATAAAATGGATCAAATTTTTCAGGACATTCTTAAATGACAAACATAGTGTGCATCAGAATCAAAGGCTTTATTTATCTGAGAGAGCAGAAGACAAAAAGTGTCCAATAATTTCCATCAATAATTATTCATCTAAATGTACCATTTTAGTTATTTTTTTGTTCTTTTTAAACCTTATATTTCGACAAATTTGTATCATGAACACGGGATTGGACACTAAATAGATCAAAATAAGGTTAGAAGTCTGAGGTGGATGTCAGAACATTGGCTATGGAAGCTAAATTTGGTTAAGCCCACTAAAACAATATCATAGACTTTTGCAGATCAGAAACATAAATTGACTGTCATTCCAAACCTCCAAACTTGTGGCCTAATTTTTAACACATTGTACACAGTTGGACAGTGGTAGCATCCAGAAACAGCACAAGCTGCCATTTGATACCTGCATTGTCAGTTGATTTGTTTTTTTTTTTCCACAATATAATTTTGAAGTTTGATTTCCATGTTAGATGACACTGATGTTTCAAATCAGACCAAACTCTTCTATAGCCTCAATGGTTTTCTATCGTGCTAAAAAAGGTTAAAAAAAAAAGCAAATTTACAAAAATGAGACAAGTAAGAAATAGAAGAGTTGCATGAGTTATAAAGTCTTGATTTTATGATTAAGACTAATTTGTCTGTGAATGTAACTGACCAGGTTGTTGATCTTCGCTGGGGCGTGACGGCTGAAGCAACCAACAATCACATGACCACCAAAATTTGTCTACTAGAGCTGGAGAACTGCAAGAAAGTTTCTCTTGGTCCCAGTTGCATTGTGAGTTTATTTAGATAACTGTGCCTTATGCTGCTTGATTACTACTTTTATTAGATTAGTCAAACACAATATGGATTGCATCGAAATAATATCAATACTGTTCTTTGGCTTATGTTTTCATATGAGTCTTGTAAAGTCAACTATACATCCATGCCCAAAATCAATTGGGAAAAATTGTTTCTTCTCTGCTTTTTTGGGTTAGATCCACCAGAGAAATCTCTTAAACACAGTAAGAGTGAAGATAGTCTATGGAGTTCTTGGAAAGAGCCTTCTTCAAGCCCCATGTAAGTTGGGGTCTTGGATCTCTTTGGACTAGTCAAAGTTCTGATCATACTCTGTTGGTTACCATAACAAATTAAAAGTAGAATAAAATTTATGTTCACAAAAATATCCAACTGGGAAGAGGGCTCACTCCTTTTAAAACTATGAAATTATATATTTTAAATTTCATATAAGCATACACTATCTATCAAATTATTAGTTTTTCTAGCTTTGAAGGAAAAGACAAAGTACATGTTTTACTATAAACGCATATGGTAAAGTTTATTGTTTTTGTTGCGCTCCCAGGCTTTGATTGGCAACCGCTATGGCTATCGGCCCTTGCCGCACCAAATCTCTGTGGAAGAATTTGATTTGTTTAGAGAGGAGGCCACTGCTCTCGGCCTGAAGGGGCTCAACACACTACAGGAATGGTACAACAAGGACGAGAACTCCATCCCACCCGCTTATTTTCTCATGGTCTGTCACACACGTTTGTCTTAAAATTATTCTAAATCTTTCTTGAAGGTTCTGACCATAAATTCCGCAATGCTTAAAATTAGAAAAGGCCATTTTTATATAACTATCTTCAAGCATTTATGATTATTTTGAAAGCATTTGAAAAACAGAGTGCAGGTTACAGCCTTTCGTTTTGCGGCCTATCAAAATTTCATTGGCCTTCCTAATCACTCATATGTTATAGAAAAATGGTGTGTTGATCTGTTAAGTTGAACCAATGAAGTTATGTGTGTGTAAAAGAGCAAAGCCACAGATGGAAGTCTTTGGACTCTGTGGAAAAAGGTCAATGTTTGTAAATTCAGTATATGAAATACATAGACACAAATATATATATATATATATATATATATATAAGTGTTATTATTAACTTAGGATGACCGTTATTTTTACAGTAAATTGCACGCTTGTGCACCCCGGCTATAATTGACAATCTAATAATGACTTTCAAAGAAAAATATATTTTTCCCCTGAGTGAGAACATTTTAAAACTTTCGGAAAAGTTTCAAATTATTTTGTTGAAAAATAAAAGATATATGTTTTTAAATGGTCGTCATAAAGTTTCTAAGGATTTGGGAGGCATTAGGATGACCATCCTTATGTCGACCTATAATCTTTATGTCGACCATCAAAAAATGGAGAGTTAGGCCACCCAATATATAAGCTTTTAATAATTTCATCCCACGTATGCAGGAATATGAAGAATTTTAGAATAATATAAGTGTTTGTGTGGCTGCGCTTGTTGTGTTATCATCTCCGCCCGCCCAGTCGAAAAGCTGGGTAAATATTTATATCGACGATTCAAATTTACTTGCTTGTTGTTCTGATTTTGTTCATCTCGGTCAATGTAGACTAAGATTTCACTGAACTGAAATATCTGAACAATATTGTTTATTTATGCCCTATGCCTTGGCTGAGAATGACCCGCATCAACATTGGGGATCAATTCTGAATACAGCCGCTTTGCACAAACATATATACTTTTAACAAGAGGAACATCTTTGAAATTCAATTTTATTACTTTCTTTCAAACAACTAAGAGTTTGTAAAAGATTGATGGAGCAGAGACCAGAAGCATGCATCATAAAGCCATTATTGTGCCAGTTAACTTTTGTAGCACTTTCTACAATGGATTTGATTTAATTTGAAGCCTAAAAAAGATTTTAAAAAAACTAGATATAACTGAATATTATGACTACAGCAGAACCAGTGACCTGCTTTTAAAAAGAATTTTTATAATTACTTGCACGGTGGCAACAAGAAAAGCTTAATACAAGAAGGTAAGTTAGGTAAAAGCAACTGTTATAAACAGAAATGAAGAATATAATATGAATAATCTCCATAAGGAAAATAAAAGCTGAAGTATTTTTAAAATATTAAATGACAATTTATTTCAACAGTCAAACTATCGGTCTCTAATACTCTCCTTTTCAAATGTAAGACAAATTAAACAACATGTAAATAAATGTAAAACAGAATATTTTGTATGAAATATAACATTGACTTACTTTCGTGACTTTAAAATAGATTTTAAAAAATCATTTGACTCTTAGTTTTATGGAAATGTAAATATAAAACTCATCAAATGGTGCATTTAGGATAATGAATTGAAACCTAGCAGCACTAGTGTCTGTATAAGTGACAGATTGACTTCCCATAATTATATCCACATACAAATTTTGATATGTATCAGTAAAAATCAACAAATTAAGAACACTCGTTATAATTCAAAAGGAGAAAAGCCTTCTTGGCTTACACAATGATTTTTCAAGTATACATAGTGTTTCTTCTGACAGCAAAAGGTTCTATGAAATAGATTATATCCATATACAAATCTGTACTAGTGAAAATCCAAAAATTCAGAGCACTTATTACAGTTCTTATAAAAAATCTTCTTGGCTTACACAATGATATTTCAATTATAAACACATAGTGTTTCTTCCAACAACAAAAGGTTTTATAAAATAGATTATATCCACATACAAATATGTACCAGTAAAAATCCACAAATTAAGAGAACTACCTAGTACAGTTTTAAAAACACCTTTCTTGGTTTACACAAGATTTCTCAATTATACATAGTGTTTCTTCCGACAACAAAAGGTTCTGTAAAATAAATTATATCCCCATACAAATCTATACCAGTAAAAATCAACAAATTAAGAGAACTTATTACATTTTTTTTTTAAAATCTTCTTGACCTAACACAACGATTTTTTCAATTAATCATAGTATTTCTTCCAACAACAAAAGGTTCTATCAAATAGATTATATCCAAGTGCGAATCTGTACCATTGAAAATCCACAAATCAAGAGAACTTATTACAGTTTAAAAAGACAAAAAGCCCTCTTGGCTTACACAATGATATTTCAATTGTATATAGTGTTTTTCCGACAACAAAAGGTTCTATAAAATAGATTATATCCACATACAAATATATATACTAGTGAAAATCCACAAATTAAAGAACTCATTACAATTTGAAAAAAAAACCCTTCTTGGCTTACACAATGATTTTTTCAACCATACATAGTGTTTCTTCCGACAACAAAAGGTTCTATCAAATAGATTATATCCACATATCTGTACCAGTGAAAATCCACAGACACATTATATAATAAAAGAGTTGAATAATCATAATATTGGCAGACTTGCTTAGAAAATATCACTCAGCTACTATTTAGGTAATCTTCAATGTAAATTAATGCCTCAGTCGCTTTTTCTGCCTCAGCATTTTCTTTTGAATGGCATTGCGTGTTCTTGTCTGCCTCGAACTCAGCTTCTGGAATGTTCTATTAAAGGATACATAAACACACACGCGTTAGTAAGCCTGTAAACGGAACATTCTACGAAATATAAATATATTAGAAAAATGGATCAGTGGCAGACAGAAAAAAAGAGTGATGTTTCACATAACAAAGTGTATTCTAATATCATAGTGATGCATTTCTATTGTAGCCAAATCTGTTCTTAGGCCTACTACGTATGCCTTTTGTAAAAAGAGGAGAATTCATTCAAGGTTTACTTTTAATCATATATGATTAGGCCTGAAATTTAAATTTTAAAACAAGAGTCTTACATAGCCATCCTCTGTTACTGCTTCATCATCACTGAAATCACTAGTAGAGGGTTCATAGTCAGGATCCTATTAAGAAAAAAAAAATACAAACATTATTCGCAACGGAAAACCAGAAGACAAAAACGCACACACGCATCCAAAAAAAAAAAAAAAACAAACAAAAAAAAACTATAAAAAAAAACCAAGTATCAATCAAATGAGTCAGCTCAGAGAGTTAAGGAGAGGAGTAATGCATGTTGTAACTTGTGTACGGTATTATTGAAAATTATTAACATATGGCTAAGTTTAAATTAACATAATGATAAAATAAAGTATAATTACAGCTTCACTTCAATTAGCCTACTGTTGAAATATTTATTATCTAAACCTTGTTATTATAATAACAATGCGCTCGACATAAGGTAATAGCGATTTTTACACGACCACGAAAAAAAGGTGGGGACCATTAAAAATTGTGTCAATTCAAACCTTACCTATGAAACCTTACCTCGGAATTGAATGTGTTAAGATCAAAAAGATCTTCGGGTCAGTGTCATGTGCGGGAAATTTTGAGGTTGAAGGTTTTGCTTCAGCATCTGGAAAGAAAAAGATTATAGCATTTTCACCTGCTTATTGATCTTTCTATTAAAATTTGATAATAAATTATTGGAGAAGAAATTGTTGAATAATTCTAATCAATGCTTAAGAAATGGGAAATGAAAAGTAAGACTGATCATTAGTTATTTCACATAAAAAAATAACGGTAAGAATGCTACTTATATCTTTTCTAAAATAATAGTAATAAAATAAAAGGAAAACCCCACTAGATCTAGTAATAATTAAGATATGTGCATAGGAGAAGTGTTATAATCTATTAATGCTTCATAGGAATGTACTTTTCTCTTGTTAATATAGTGTTGGATGCGTTTTTGCTTCCAGGTCCTTTGACAATGTAAATAAATGTAGATCATAGGTTTTCAGCTTGGGAACACAAAAGTTTACCCTCACCATCTCTAGATCATAGCTAAACAATGAATTTGAAACTGCTTTTGCTAGGCTGTTTAATTAGCTAAGCATCATCCATTTCTATATATTTTAAAACCATCAAGAAAATTCATAATTTTGGTTATCGTGATTAGTATAAAAAAGAATAATGAATATTTATCATGATCTGATTAAAGGGAACGAATATAGTTTAAATTTTTCTGGGCTACAATCTGAATAGGTTTTTTCTAGCCAGTAACCTTTTCGATTCAATAGAGTGAATTAAGTCTAATACCTATATTAAAAATTCCCTTCATCTCTTTTTATAAAAAAAACTGAGGTCTAGACATGGGAATTAAATTTATTTTAACATACACTGGCTTCTGAGCATCAGATCTATAATTATTCTAAGCCTGAATAATTATAAATTATAAATCTAGTCTAGAACTAGATCTAGGTAAAAAAAAATTGAATTTGGATCAAGATCTAAATCTCGATCTTGAAAGAACTGATCTACAAATTAGAACTAGATCTAGATCAATGTCTAGATTTTGCTGAGTAACATGTAGATTTAGATTATTTATCAAAGGTTACATCTACATTTCTGAATTGACTAGGCCTATCTGCACGTGTAGACTTCGAGCCTACAGTCCTACAATACAAACGTGGAGTCTAAGTAGGGGCCTTCAGTGAAGCATACCCGGCTCAGTATTGGGAAACAGCTTCAGCTAGAGCATGAGTGCTAGGCTGGCGAAGCTTACTCGCTGCAAAAAATGGAGTGTGGCAGAGATGGTTTGGGCGATTTGCCAAATGCATTGAAACTTCTTATCCATTGCGTTGTTTATCATAAAAAAAGAAACTATTTAAACCATACACTTTTTGAAAAATAAAGAATTCATTCCAATAATCATTTCATTTGTTTTTTTCAAAAGAATAATTTTATTTCTAAAAAGGGACGGGGTGTACAGAGATCGAGGCCAATGCTAACTGGCTCTTCCCAAGGAGAAAAGCTTGCCTACATTTTGCAGTTTGCCTTTCAGTAACAATTTATACTCAATCTATTTTAGAATTAAATCTAATAAAGTATTCTTTTGTTTACAACAGTATTACATTTAGGCCTATAACTTTTACTAATACTATTGGCCTTTCCGTCACGGGTAATTGACATGACGTGTATGTGTGTATGTCAATCACTAACAGGAAAGGGCAGTGTTCTAGACCTTCCTTCTACCAAGAATGGGACAGTAACCTTGCTCGCATTCTAACAGTAAAAACACACACAAAGCATCCCCCAACCTTATCTCATACACACTTACAATTCTAGTTCTAAGCTATAAACACATACAGAGAATCATAAAGACAATGAGGTAGAGCAAAAAGCCGCCCCTTTCTCCTCATCTGTCCCTCTATAGGGCCCTACTTCACATCAATTATATTATGTCAGGAGGGGAGAAACCCGCAAAATTTTTTTAGGATTTCATTGGTTGATAATCACAGAGATTACACAGTAATCCACAAGACTGACACGTGAATCATAAAGGAGAACTGTGACTTAGAAGCAGGTCTATCTACAAAGCCGGTATATCGGCTCCCCGCTGTTACCAGGTGGGAGAATCAAAGCCGATATACTGGCTCGCTGCGCCTCACGAATTTTCCTCACAGTGAAACCGATATACCGGCGTGGTGCTGATTTTCGATTAAACTAAAAGAATAGGCACTATCAAATAACATTAAAATTTTTAATCTTACAAATTTCTTAAAATTATAAGTTCTTACCTGCTATTTGTGTAGTCTTTTGTAAAGCCATCAAAACCATTCGTTGCGACCGGCTCAAACTAGTGGTATCCATTTTGGAGAATGAACTGAAAAGGCCTTGATTCTAATCTAGACCTGATTTATAAAGCCGCTAAGAATACGACTTCCTGTCTAAAAATAGCATCCCCAAAAACGTATATGTGGGCAGTTTTTTAACAATTCGAGATAGCAACTTTAAATAAGAATATAAGTGCACCAAACTTCTTGTCATTGTAAAATATGACGATCCTAAATCTTAGAAGAAATTTCAGAAAAATATACGTCCGTCTTCATTTTTAAAAAGCATATTTCTATCGGTCAACCCAAGTCGCCTTTGCACTGGAGTCGCCATAAAGACAGGTTTACAAAAACTGTCAATACACTCTTACCAATAGTTTTGTTTTATTTACTGCTTAGAACAAGTAACTCCACGCTGCCCCCCACAATTTTATGGTTCAAAGTTTTTGTTTCATGGTTTATTTTCCTTAAAATATGCCGTGGCCTTATGACGACCATATATGTGTCGTCATTAAAATCAATTACAGTGTTCATGCAACTTATGTAGACCTGATGTCATCCTAAGCGCATTTAATATATATATATATATATATATATATATATATATATATATATATATATTATATTGCAATGGATTTTTCAGAAAAATCTCCAAGAATTGCTTTCAAGAGATTTTATGCACTCACCCATGTATGTGTGATGTTCAGTTCAGTAAAACAGATTACAAAACATTTTATCATCGTGATTACAAATCATGAACAATAAGTTCCTTCTTAACTCTTTCAAGATGGATTTTTTTGGGTACAGACATAATTCATGCCCAAAAAACAAAAATAGAGAAACCCGTCAGCGCAAATATATCGGCATACATGCAGATGGGAATGAAAATTAGCAACGATATATCGACATACGTACGGAATCAATTTAAAGTCTTAAGAGGCTTAACATTTGATGTTGATTAGAAGAAAACTGAAAGGAAAAAGAAATCTGCCACCACAAACCATTAACATAGACAAAACATTACGATCTGTTTTACAATAACCAAGAAAAATGGGGCATAGATATGCTTCATATATATTTATGTAAATATATATATATATATATCAATATATATATATATGTGTGTATATGTATCAACTCTAACAAACCCTTTAACAGCTAACCACCGTTGGCCTTTGACCCCCTTCTGTCAACAGCCAGTGACCTCAAAGCTGCCCAATTTCCTGGACAGCAGCAGCTCAAATGCTGACAAACGGCGAGAGGATGTGGAGGCCTGGTCCAAGGCAGAGAGTGAGATGCTTTCCCTGATACATCAAGCTGCCATCTCTGCTGCGGAGAAGAGCAAGATGACAAAAGAAAGAGCTCTATTTTATGTAATGTCAGGTAAGTATCAATGCGTACGTGAGGTGCCTCGTTAAAAAATTCTTGCATGTGTGCTGAGGAAGTGTAGCTGAAGGGTGTCAAAATTGTTATCAAGAATTTTTTTTTGTCAGGATCTGTTGACTTTTCCTCTTGCATCATTTCTTAAAATGCTAGGCACTTTTTTCAATCGCTTGAAATCATAAGGACAAAGTCGTATAAAAATATTCTTAATCCTCCACACCCAGGACTTGAAAAGAAATGTTTAAGTTTTATTATTGTAGATGAAGGGCAATCTTGCGTGGAAAAGGCTACTAATTATTTTTCAAATCATTTTTAAAGGAATTTTGTGATGTAGAAAAAGAACTAGACCATTTATTTCTAAAAATACCTGATCTGGCACAATTAGTGTTAATCATTTCTTTGTTCGTTTATTCTTTGTTGAAAGATTTATACATCTCCTGTATGTTAAAATTTTGGTGGTTTTTTTTTAATTGTGCAATCACTATAAATGATTATTCCATGGATCAGTTTTATACTGTTTTGAAGGTAGCTCAACAGTGCTTCAAGGTTTACAAGTTTTTTTTTTCAGTCCCATGTACATGGTTTTTGTTTTGTGTCTTTGTAGCCTTGTTTGATTGCCAATCCTGTGATTAAGAGGGTTGAGGGTTCAAGTCCTAGCTTCACCAGTGTTGTGTTGTTAAAAAGAGCACTTTAGAAAAATTTTCTCAGTCCAGGTGTCTGCAGAATGAGTGCTTGACGTAAGATGAACAATGTATTTAGCATCTAGCAAGCAGCTCTGCCATACTGTCTGTTGTTTGGTGAGACGAAAAACAATGAGAACCTAATTTTGTGAGGATTCCATTTGTAAATATATTTTGTTAGATGTGTTAAAAATTCTATTCCCTCCCCTCCATTGGTGGGCAAGGGAGGCAGATCCCCCACATTGATGGCTGACTGTAGCGATATCACTCATAATGACCTTATCATGTTTCATATCCTCCTTACTGTAGTTCTCCTTTTATTATTTTCCATGTTTCGTAATTTAGTTTGTTTTGTTGTGATGTTGACCCAAAAAGAAAAAGTGAAAGTAGAAGGACTCGCTCTCGCTGGATTGGGATTTTTGTCAATAAGGTTGAATAAAAAGCTCTTACAACTTAACAAAGATTTCCAAGTTTTACTTATTGTAAGGACGCTTTATTGGTGACCCCGACGTTAAGTAAACACGTCACAAGCAATAGATTTTTAGAATACAAATCTAGATCTAAAAACTAGCTTACTGCGCGAGTTAGCCGGCTAACACTTCAGTCTACACTCCCTATACAGCTCCATACTGGATTTAGATCTAGATCTAGGTCTATTCCTCCATTTTTCAACCTAATATCATAATTTTGACAGCCTTAGACCTTTAACCATGGAACTCGATGCTATCAAACAGCTGGCGGACGCAATCAGAGAACAAACTCTTCACGCATGCAGGCCACAACCACAACAGTTTCGGCAGTATCAGCAGTCGCCTTCAAAGCACCACAGTTTTGGCAAACAAACGCCAAGGCGTGGTTTATCCGCTTAGAAGCATCCTTCAACACACACACGCCACCGATTACACAGGACTTAACTAAGTTCCACCATGTGATTCAGCTATTGGATTCTTCTACTGCACGCCGCGTCCAAGCAGTGTTGGAAAACCCGCCTCTGGTAGGGAAGTATGACAGCCTAAAATCGGCTCTCCTCAATGCTTATGAAGCGACACAGCTTCAAAAAGACCAAGAACTGCTCAACCTCAATGGTTTAGGTGATCGCAAGCCATCAGAGCTTCTCCAACA
>BLXT01007473.1:47254-68921 GCA_019648995.1 Plakobranchus ocellatus | reverse complement strand
TTTTTTTTTTTGCTAATTGACCTTCAGTTTTCCTAAAAGCTGGCAGCTCTTTGAAAAATCTAATATTTTTTTGTGTTCTTTTCCTCCCCCTTCCATCCACCATCGATTTCATGTTACCAGGCGAAAGAAGAAGTGCATTCGTTATAAGCAGAGTAGCAGTGCGGGCGAGGGCAGCAGTGGAGGTGCTGATGACAGTATTAGCAGAGCCCACCTCAGTAACAGCACCATCGATATTGACCATGACGAGGACGATGAGGACGTCCACAACAGCAGCAGCATCTCCTCTTCCGCCCACCAGCGGCTTCAGCACCTTCACTTCAATCACAGTAACAGCGCATTAGACTCAAGCATCCTGTCTGGGTGTGAGTCGGACTCCACCAGTATCCCGCGGTCGATGGACAGCCCTGGGCATCCTGGGGCCGCTGGCAGCACAGCTGCTAAGATTGCCCGCCTCAACGAGGCATCCTCCTCCCTTCACAAGCTCCACCTCCACAACGGCCATCGCCAGGGCATCATGGACAGTAGTCGCCGAGATTCCGGCAGCCTTGCCTCTAACGGTGGAGGTGTTGAGAAGGATAATGCTGACAGGATCTCGGAAACAGGCTCTCCCCTTTCACCCATTGTGGATGAAAACGAAGAGAGCAATGGGTTAGGTGGCCTAAAGTCTCCACACGGACAGCGCAAAGCTGAGGGAGATTTTCTCAACTCTAGACACAAAGAGGACTACCATAAGGATCGGAGCAGCAATGGAGAGGGAGGCATATCATCTTCATCATCATCATCATTGTCATCATCATCAACATCAGCATTATCATCAGGAGCTTTATCCTTGTCCCAGTCCAGGCCACTAAGCCTTATGACCTCTGGTGCCTCCGCTCTTTCCCTGCCCCCATCCCCGTACATTCACAGCCACCACATGGGTCTACCTCCTTCCCCTTCATCGAGCGCCCTGACTTCATCCCCGCTCCCACCGCCCCGGCGCCTCACCCCCCACACGATAGATTCATTCCTGTTCTCCCCTCCGCCCCTGCGTCTGCCTGGCTACCCACTGCCTCCCTCTCCTCTTGCCCCCGTGCCCATGCCTTACTATGGGTTTGCTCCCTTTCACCACCCTCACTTCCCGNNNNCCCCTCACAACCCGAGAACCCCCCCAGTTCCCTCTCCCAAAGGTTCCCCCTACTCCCTGGACATTAAACCTGCAGTCTGAGCTCTGTATTTGTTAGCAACACTTTCGGGTTCAAACTTTCTCACCCACCCTCAAAATAGTTAACATAGTTGTTACTTTTTTGTTACAACAAATA
Source organism: Plakobranchus ocellatus (assembly GCA_019648995.1). Classification (NCBI taxonomy): domain Eukaryota; kingdom Metazoa; phylum Mollusca; class Gastropoda; family Plakobranchidae; genus Plakobranchus; species Plakobranchus ocellatus. The sequence continues at coordinate 67,620 of BLXT01007473.1, read as the reverse complement.
TTGAAAGTGTTGGTTTCTACAGTGCAATCCACATACATCAACAGCATGTCTGTCAATATTCTGCAGTATTGTATCAGCATCTTTATTTAATCCTGTATTTTGTACCTCATGATTTTTATTGGTAAAAAGTTTTGTCGACATCTACCTGTGTTCTTTGGCAGTTTACTCCTGTATGTGAGCGAGTCTTGAGAAAATCAGTCGCATGGTGAAGATATATCAAAATTGAGTTTGATATGTTTTCACATAGGGTGGCATTTTCTGAATTCTTTAAAACTTGCTGGACCTCAATATGTTGATTTTCTGATTTTTGGTGATTTTTATATATTCAAAATTTAAGAAAACTTTGAGAAAATCATTGTTGAATTCTCTCAAAATGTGACAAATTCCATTTACCATATACTTTTAAAAAATCAAAATAAAATATTTTGAAGCATTTTTCCAACTTAAGAGCTGAGTATAATGTAGAAAAATGGATGAAGAACAAGGCAAAAGTGAAAGTATTATTTTTTGGTGGGTAGTCGTTTTTTTCATGTTTTGGGCCTCATAAATCAGTTTGGCTTCCCTTCACCAAGCGACTGATGTTGTCAGACCCTCATACATATCTTCTTGTCTTTTTTTTTCTTTCACTCAAGGTAACTCCAGCACAGTCCCTCAGGCTCTCAGGATTAATCCATGAAACTGTTTACTTTATTCAGTGATTTCCTCACCATTATTACTAGCAAAGAAAACAAAAGTGTTGATCTGCTAAAACTAAAACTGTGGTGACAAGTTAAATAGATTGTTTAGTGGGCTGTGCAAGGGACAGGAGGAAGGTCAGGCTAATGTTGACCTGGTTCAATAACGGCATACACTCCCCTGGATTTCGCCTTTGATATTTTATTGAGACTTTCTTATGGTCATGTCTAAATGAGCTGTCAAATATCAGTTTTAAGACTTTCAGGACAAAAAAGAAGTTTGTTTGCTTTTCTCCTTTTTTTTTTCACGGCTTTCTTCAGAAGAGAAAAATCCTAAAATAAACGCTTGCACCTGTCTGTTAGATTGTCACCGTTGTAAAAGCTCATCGTAAGTTATAATGATTGACACTATTGAAAACACTTCTGATGCCTTGAGACTAATCTGTCATGTCAGTATAACTGGATTGCACTGTAACAAAATTTATCTGAATAAACTGAACTTGTGCAAGCTGTGAGGGCCAGCAAGGCAGTGTGTAGGATAGTCATCACACAGGCTCTCTATTTGTTTCTAAAACAAGTTGGACACAGTGGGAAAATGTTTGGTTTTGTTTTGTTATTTAACTTGGATTGATGCGCGAAAAACAAATCTTTGAATTTCATAAATTTAAATGTTGCCCAAAAAAATTTAAAGGTAAGGGACTGTATCATTTTTTCATAGAATGCTTGAGTGTATTAACATCAACCATGTAAAATATAACCCATTTGCTATCAAGTGGAATTTGATTTTTAGAGCCACCTGATTTGGGGTACTATGACTGAGGCAAACAATCCACACTGGATTGGGAGATTGAAAAGGTATGTGGGTTTGTCTGTGAAAGCTGCCATGCTTCAGGGAAGACTCCAACCAAATGTGATGATGTTGGGTTTGCTCAGAACTCAAATGGCAGTTGCTGCTTTTTTCTAAAGATTGGGGATTTGGAGAAGTGTGTCACTAGGGCCAAGAGAATGGATTGGTTGTTTAAATAAGCAGTTGCGGTAACAAAACAAAAGAAAGAAAGAAAGGAAAGTCTGTCAAAATTGAAAAGTGAAGGTAAAGTTCAGAAAGGAAGAGAATTGTTTGCCAGCTAGTGAGTAGTTGTGCATTGATGTGCATTATAACTGGTGCGTAGTGTTGGTTTTCAGTGGGGGCTCAGTAATCACCTTGTCAAAACCATTTGTTAAAGATTGAGAGTTGTATTTTTCTTCTTATTATTATTATCATACAAAAAACATAACAGTTTCAAAATTCTGTTTATAAATACTAGTTTTATATACAATCTATGTATCTAGTGTCCCATTGAATTGATTGTCACTTCAGCACCAATATTTTGAGATTTGCATGAACTATGTGCGTGGGAGGAGGGTGTGTAAATGGTGGATCTATCAGAAGTGTGTGGACAAAAGAGAGGGGGGGGGAAGGGAACCAAAGTGTACATAGTGAGCTGGTGTAGAAGTGTTGCTCAATCATAGACTTAGAAGCTTGATTGGCAATTATAGATTTATGTATATATATTATATATATGTGTGTATATATAATATTATATCTTCATACCTCTGCCTATGAAGGAAAAAAAATATGAATGATTTATTGAAGGTGCAAGAAAGTGTGTGTTCAGAAGTGTATTATGGATGCTGCCAGTATATTTTTAAGCATGACTGCACAATATATGACCTATGCTTGACTTATCCCCTTATTTAACCCTGACAAGGACACGGTGTGCAGTATCGAGTACATTGCAACATTTTTATGCTCATGAAAATGACTTTTCTTTTTCTCAATTTCGACAGCAGACATTGCTGGGCTTGTTTTTTAAAAATTTTTATGCCTTTGCTTCTTCCACAATCAATTTTTAATAAATTTTTAGGAAAGATGTTTGGGTATTTTGTTGTCCTCCACTAAATGTAAATTGACCAATATAAACGAGGCCATGATATAAAATACTGGTTTTGTTTATCGAGGGAAAAAACATCTAGCATTCATTGTTGTATTTTTTCTAAAAATAAATGCTATTTTTCTTCTGCATATACTTTAATTCATTAGTTGTTTAAAACAACCACAACACATGACGACACTTTGAAAAGCAATATTTTGTATAATACTGTTGATATATTATGAGATTTATTAATGATGCAGTGCGTCATTTTTGTTCTGTTTTTTTTTTTTTTTTTTAATTTTTTAGATTTTTTTTTTGCTTGAAAAGCAGCAAGGGTCTGCTTGTTACAATTATATTTTTATTTCGATGAATTCAGATTTTTATGGAATTGTTTAAACACCATATTTAAAATCATAGCAAGAAGTTGATAAGTTTTGGTTGAATGTGGTTTCTGAGCAGCCCCACAAAGTGGATCGATAGGTGGATCTATGTGGATGAATTCAAATCAACATTTTTATTTCTAAATGAAAGAGAAAGTTCAGCACGTACAGAAATTATCACTTTCTCTTCTCTTCCCCCTAGTTCTAGTTTTTTTTTAACCGAGTCATAGTAAAGTCAGCAACAACTTAACTTCTGTTATGGAGGCTGACACATATACTGTATGTGACCAGACCATGAGTTGTAATTGTATGTCCCAAATTGCCTCACGGAATGTAAAACAAAGTAATTAAAACCTTTTGAGGACATTCAAATAAAATTTCTCTACTTGCCTGCTAGAAGCCTACACAGACAGATTTTGGGGGGGCTCAGTATCCCCAGCCATTTTTATCTATTTTGTTTTTTTTATCTCTGCCAGGCACAACGCACATACGTATTAGGAATTTCTATATATATATATCTATATATATATATATATATCTTCGGTTCTGTTGGTGTAAAATGAGTATGATAGTAGAGAGGACAAAAAGAAATGGTCATGTAAAATTTTTTTTTTTTTTTTGATCCATGTGAATGTTCAGTGTAAAGGTTTCTCCTCTGATTTCCAAGAACACAAGGCCACAGCAGATGGGTCTACATTTGTTTCACCACTCTCTGTAAGATCAATAGCTTGGCTTAAAATACCACTCTCAGCATTTGGTTTTTAACTGTAATAAAAACAAGTTAGCTTGGAGCTCTCATGGACTGATGAAGGGGTGTGATATTTAGGTAGTAACAAACATGTTTTGTAGGCTGTACATTGGGTCTTGAAAGATAAAAGTTATCCCAAAACTTGGAAATTAATCCCAGACCTAGAGAGTTAACCTGTCTGCTTGTAAAATCTGATGACATGAAATAATGTTGCTGTGCAGTAGCCGTTCTCTACCATCATCAACATTAGCTGCAGTAGCAGCAGAAGGGCAGTCTCAAGTATCCTGTCTTATCCTGTAAGGTGCACAAAGAAATTTTCAAATCTCCCTGCATGGATAATCATTGTGATTTTGTGTGTTTCTTCTCAATCACCTGGGTTTTTTTGTTGTTGTTTTTCAAACTGTTTTCCTTTGCTCCAGTGGAAGAACATAATCAGCGTTCTCTGCTTTCTCTCTCTCTCTCTCTCTCTCTCTCTCTCTCTCTCTCTCTCTCTCTCTTGTGTTTGATTTTCCATACAAAATTCTGTGGCAACTTGAGAAATTCCTTCACAACACCGGCTACACATGCAGGCTGAGTTGTTCATTTTTGCATGAGTTGTGTCTTTTTTAGTCCCCAAGTTTGGTGATATCTCGATCAGAACTGAAAATTTGAGAATTAAAGGCGGCAAAGTGAAGAAAATAAAAATCAAAGATGACACATAGAAAGTCATGTTTCACACATAGAAAATCATGTGTAAAGTATAAGCCCATACTTTTGTACCTCTCAAGTGCTGAACACAAAAGACAGAGCAAGCAGGTTCTGATTGGTTTTCTCACATTGCCACACAATTTTCTATCTTTTTGTGTTTTTTGAACCCCTCCCAGCTCAGGGTGGATGGTGATGACAGAAAAGTATTATGAAACAAACCAACCAACTTTTGCAGTCAATATAATATTAATATATAATTATGTAAAATGGTTATTTTTACGTGCATGTACTGAGAGAGTGCAAGTTGTACGGAAACATGGTAAGAATGGAATCCTCTTAATATAAACTCTGATAATTGAAACTCCCGCTTAATGTAAATTATGTTGGTCTCCTGCAGCCTTTCCCCCCTCCATAATCTCTAGGGTTACAAAACTAAACTTGTCTTGCATCTGGTTCCAGAGGGGTTTCTCTCTAGAGGATTCCAGTCTGTTTAGATTGGACAGTGAAATTGTCATGTGTTTTTGCAGTGAGCGTTGTTGGTCAGTCAGATCTTGCCTGGTTGGATGGGACAGTGAAATTATCAGGTGTTTGCGCAGTGTGCGTTGTTGGTCAGTCAGATCTTGTCTGGTTGGAATACTAGCTTCCCTCCCTCCCTCTCCTCCTCTGAACCGTTTATTGTTTCATGCATGTGTTCACTGACATATTCCATATTATTTATATGATTATCAAAGGTTGTTATTGAACCATACTGGATGATTTCTCTTTTGTACGTACTGAAGGGGAGAGAAGTACTGACACAGTGGCTGACATGTGATGATACACCCCCCCAACCTCCCCTTCCCTTTACTGTAAACTACTACAATCATTTGGCCTGATGAGTTACATGCAGAAGTTGCAGGGGAGTCGCCTACTGTAAACTACTACAATCATTTGGCCTGATGAGTTACATACAGAAGTTGCAGGAGAGTCGCCTACTGTAATCTACTACAATCATTTGGCCTGATGAGTTACATGCAGAAGGTGCAGGGGGGTCGCCTACTGTAATCTACTACAATCATTTGGCCTGATGAGTTACATGCAGAAGGTGCAGGGGAGTCGCCTACTGTAATCTANNNNCTACAATCATTTGGCCTGATGAGTTACATGCAGAAGTTGCAGGGGAGTCGCCTACTGTAAACTACTACAATCATTTAGCCTGATGAGTTACATGCAGAAGTTGCAGGGGAGTCGCTAGGCACAGCTCCTTCCATCATGATAGAGATTCTTGTGTCAGTGTTGTTTGTTTTTGAAGGTTTGTTTTCATCTTATTGAAAGTATTGAATTTGTGGCCCGTGCTCAGCAGGTTACTAATACTGTGTGTTGTACTAGAGGAAAACTTATAGAAGATAATTTCTTATGGATTAAACTCTGGCTTTAAGATAAAATCATTGTGCAGTCCAGGGTTTACTCATTTATTTTGAAATAAAATATGACTTGTTTTATTAATTACTGAAGCAAATTAAATCCAGCTTTCGAGGCAAAGAAAGGCACACGTTTATTATTTAAGAAAGGCACACATTTATTTTAGATGAGGAAATGGTTTCACCCAAGGAAATTTTTAGATTCAATAGGCCTGTATGTACTGCACTGCAGCCAAGTCAATTAAAGAATTTAGTTCAGGAGTTTGAATGAAAGATGACTTTTTTTTCCAGGAGTAAACAGCAGCGTAAAGTTTTCTCCACGGTCTTGGCTTCTGTCTGTAACATGTTAGATTTCTCATACCTAATTGAGAAAGCTGGGAACATCTTTTAGCAGAAGAAAGGAATACTGTACAAGCAATTGTCACAAGAGGAGAGTCGTGGTTTTCTCTGGAGCTGCTATTTATTTTGACTTTGTGAAAGGCACAAATCTTATGATGATGGTTGCTTATGCTTAGTTTTATTATCTCATTTAGTTCACACATCTAGGCCTGCACATCATGTTAGCCTGCGCTCAGAATTTATCACTGAGGATCTTTTTACTAGCAAGGCTCAACATATTAACAGCTGCATAAGTATAGATTTCTTACCTCTTTAGCACACTGTTGAGCTTACAAAAGTATATTGTCCTCATGTCGCTAGTAAGGTGCTTAGCAATTGTGTATACGAGTCTCACAAAATGTGGTAGTTATCGATCTTCACAGCTAACTTTCGTTAAAATACAATCAAATGTGTACATTGATGATTGAATGTGGTAATTTTTACTTTTTAGTTTAAATTTACAAATCCTTTGTTTAGATCTGCTAGCTCGCCTGACTTTGTTGGACTGCTACAGGTTTTGTGAAACTACTGTCCACAACCCACCTATTCTTTGAAACATGGCAAATTCAAGTAGTGTGTCTGTGCGTGTGTGTGAGTGGTGAGCTCCACTATGTAGGGAATTGGATTATGTGCAAGAAATTGAGCAATATCTATACCTTTCTTTGGATGAAAGAGATTGGTTTACAATTATATGTTTTGAAACACGATATTGTGCACAAAAAGAAATGGAGAAGTGTTATTTTCTTCTGCTTGCAATGTTTGCTCTATTTTCTTATGAAGATCACAACTGGACTCTTTCTCTCTCTCTCACAGAGTGCACTTAGTGCACTTGTATTCTCAGTTGATCATGTTGTTGTGAACAGAAATACATGACACAAGGCGAGACTTGCTTTCCATGAAGCTTTAATGACTTTCCAGTGGCCATATGGTTTGTTCCTTCGTTAACTTAAATTGCCATCTTTTCTTTCTTTGTTTTCCCTTTTTTCTCCCTTCTTCCCCCTCACATGCCTCTGATGTTTTTCTTGTTAATTTTCTGTAAAAAAAAATTAAAGGTTTCTTTTTTTCGCTCTTCCCTCCACCCCTTTTTCACCCCAACAAGGATACTAACTGCTTGCGGATGGTATGGAGTATTAAAGTAATCTGCTGTGTCAGAAGAAAACTTCCAATATTCCATGCCATCCATTTGCTGAAGATACAATTTGTTGCCTTGTTGCTTGAAAGTCCTAGCTAGATAGATAAATCTAGCATGACCTAGAGCCGGGTCCCCACCCCCCTCAAGAGAGCATTCGCACCCACTTAGTGTGAAATGAGCTGTTTGTCAACATTTGCTCAACAGGAAGCTATCTAGAGAAGCTAAATGAGCATAGTTAATGACATTTTTTTATAAAATTTCTAAGCATGTGAAACAGTAATATTTTGTTTGACGTCCCCAACATGTTCAGCTTTTTCTAATTTACTCTTTTTTGGGGGCAAATGCCAACGGATGCCTAATTTCAAGTGGAGGGTTGTACATGTATTTGAAAAGATCATATGAGCTAGAGTGTACAGTGTTTGTGAATTATTTTGTTTACATTGCAGTATGTCCGTTCCATCTTGTAATTGCAAACTTCCTGTTGATTGATTGATTCTCTGATTATTCTAGTAACAATTGTGTCAACTAGCTTGTCAGATAGCATTACAGATTACAATTGATTTTCATCAATTCATATTCTTTTCTTTTTTCGATTTGTAGTAGATCTGCTACATTTGTGGTTTTTTTTTTCGTACTAAAGAGTTTAAGCGGGTATTATTATCATCAATATTTTCTTTTTGTTGTCAATCTCACTCATCATGGCACTTGTATAAACTAATGAATTTATGTTCATGTCCTCAGATCAATTTATGTTTTGTCATTTTTAAAGAAAATGTCTATATCAACATAAATCAATAAAAATTACAAAGAAGAAAACCAGATCTATACTAATTCATGTGTTCAGTGGTTTTTTCTTTTGTGTGAATATGAAATTTGCTTTTGTGTCTCTGGTTGAGAGTTGTTCACAAACACTCACTGGATACAGTCAACACTGCTTAAGTCGATCTCCAGGCGATATCGATTTTTTTTTTTTAGTTATCTCCCTTGATTGAAGACCCACACACTCTCTCTTTCTTTATATATTTATTTCTATACATAAATACATGTATATTGTTTTTCCTTGGGGGGGAGGAGGTATTTGCAGAAGCCCAGTTTCCTTTACGGAAATCGCTCACAGGTTCATCTATTTCTATATTCATGTATTTGAGTCATACACAATTGTTAAAATAGGCCTACGCTGAAAAACTGCAAAATGTTAGTGTACTCTGAGTTATGACATTAATAACGAATAAGCATTGAAAGCTAAGTCTAAATAAGTCCTCGTATATAAAACAACATATAGCAACGAAAAAATATTGAAAGCAAAATCTAAAGAAGTTGTAGTATAACCTATAATTACCATAGGCATTGCCAGAAATGTTTTAATTTGAGATTCACGTCAGAAAGAAAGCCCTGAAGGATGGTGCAATTTTGGCCGACATATTGATATTCTCTTATTTTGTCAAGAAGTTATGATAGTTGACAAAAATGTTGACATTTACATCCACCACTGGGATTAGACCAAAGAAACAGCAAGTACATGTAACATTTTACATTATTCCTTCTAAGATCTGTTACCTTTTCCACGAGAAAACCTAGATATTACAGCTGTTGTTTATATTGGCAGGATAAAAGTGGGTTAATTAGACCTGCATTTTTTTTGGACAATCGTCACAATTTTGATAACCACATTGATGGATCTGTAAAATTTGTGCATAAAGTAACATTAGGATATTAATTGTTCTCCTCTTAATTCATAATTGTTCTAGGTAGTGCCATTTCGGCCTCATGCTTTTAACTTTTTTTTTTTGGAGGGAGCATGCCCTCGGAGCTATTTTCAGACAATCTCTTGATAGGCTAGATACAGATCTATGAAATTTTTCTTTAGGAAAGCAGGCCTGTTATACGGAAACAAAAAACGGCCCAACATTGAAGTGGTTCTCCTGTAATATGTCAATACTGCATTTAGCTTTACTGTAAACAAAGGGAAGCGAGGCTGAGTGTCCAACTTGGGAGATTAATTTTTGTGAAACAAACATGTATTTTTGAGAAAATTCAATTTTACATTGATATATCCTAAGCATGCAATTCTGCACATTTGTAGTGATGAAAATTATAGATATTTGATAGTGTGCAGTTATTAACGGAGAAAATGAAAAGGCCCAAATACTCTAAAATCTTTTCTTTTCAAAAGCGGTAACAGTACTGTACAAGTAATGTGGTTTAAAATCAAAGACATTATGAAAAGGCAGAAGCAGAAGCGTCACCTGCACAAATAGACAATCGTTCACTCAATTTTCAACATTTCACCAGAGAACTCATTGATATTTGTTACCACTTTATTATGATCTAACTTTCTTATGTAGTAAATACATGTAGTAATCTTAGCTTGATTTAGTCAACATTTTCAAAATCAACCCCACAATTATCAGTAACGATTAATGATATATATGACCAATTAAAAGAAAAAGCACCAATTAGATTACACACAACAACGTTCTCTTCAGGCTCAATAATAACTTAAAATATTAATTTCTAAAAATAATTCAGAACTTTTGAAACTAAAAAATTAGGAGCAGCCTCATTTTTAATTTATTCATAAAGTTTGAATGTAGAGAAGAGAATATTCATGTCTTGTTAAAAAAAAAAAAAACAGTTACTATGTGCACAGAGTAGACTCTAAGATTTCACAAATGAATTCCAATTATGTGCCTTACTTGCCCCCTCCCCCCCTTCATTTTTGTGGCAACAAGCTTGCAATGAGACAGACAACAATTACACCACAGAAATAAACTTGTTACTGATGTCCTATAAACAAACAATTATAATGTATGAAACAATGGTGTTGTTTTTTGTGAATTGAATTTGGAATATAACCTATTCTTTTCTACAGTTAATATTGCTGTAAGTGTAATAACAATAAAACTGAATAAAGATGAACCACAATGAAGCAGTTCATGTACAATTTAAATCTAATGACAGGCACAGAATTTATTCAATCATAAATTCAAATAATGATTATGAGAAAGAAATGGACAATGACAAAGCAAAAATTCTTTATGTAGAACTTTCAAAATGATAACATCAAACAAGTATTTACATTGCAGAGCACACCTATACAAATGATGTGTTATATAAATAACCTATTCTTTCACCCAAGGTGCACAGTTCACCAGTGAGCCCCTGTATATTTAGTCATTCACGTGAAGCTATAACATTCATCAAGGAAAATCGATGATAAATAGAAGTACTAGGCCTGAGTCCTGAGTAAGATTAAACATCACCCTCATATAGCCAACTAAACACTGCAGGGATAAAAGTAGAGAGATCATATTGTCATTGTGCTGTGATTTTGGTATAAGTCAGATTAAACATCACCCTCAAATAGCCAACTAAACACTGCAGGGATAAAAGTAGAGAGATCATATTGTCACTGTGCTATGATTTTGGTATAAGTCAGATTTATTTCAAGATGCAAGTGAAACAACTTTCTAATCAGGAGAACAAGATCTGTTGGATTGAAAATGTCTTAACACAGTTTTGAATATATTAATAGATTAAAATGGCTAAAGTCAAAAAAAAAAAGAAAGAAATAAAACACATTTTGTTAATGATCTCAATAGTATATGAAATGACTTCTGCCAAAATTGTAGCACAGTGACGAGTGGTTGTTTTTCAAGAGAGATGAATGTATCACTATAACATATATATAACTCATTATTGTAAATACTTGCACATTATATTAAACGAAAAAAAACAAGGAAGACAAAAAATCTCCAGGAAATTGGGGGATTGTAACACAAAAATACATCAGGTGATATTAAAGTCATATGCATACATGACAAGGGATTGTAACACAAAAATACATCAAATATTAAAGTAACCATACATGAAAAAGATAACACTTTATCAGCAACAATCATGCTACATCTACCACATACCAGAATTCAACATATATATATTATAACCAAATGGCTTCTTTCATATTATCATGTGTAATTTTTTCAATTATTATTTGTTTGAAATAATTTTTCTTCCCGCTTAGCAGATGAAACATTTATATAAAACCACATGTTGAATAACATAATATTACGATTAGTTTTGTCATAACCGTAACCGATGAACAGAGTTCACTTCTCTCATACACTCACTCCAACCAACATCCGTCAGTCATACCTGAGCTGCTCTTGGACTTACAGATCTTTCGTAACTGCTACCTTTGTTTCTTCCTAGATAGTTTGTCTCTCTCCTACAGGCCTGGCCTGCACAACAGGGGGGATCTCAAGTTTTTTGGCCCCCATCAGGCCCAGGGTTTCTTGGGGACAATAAAGACGATGTACAGGAACAAAAAAGCCAAGTAGCACAAGCTTTTCAGATAGACAAGGCAATATCATGACGTTGGTCCCACCACGGTAACAAAAATAATGATATGCGTACATATACATATAGCTTTTCACCCCCAGAACCAAATGTTACTTTGATGTGAACTGTGACCATTGTAAGAAAAACAATGCATGGATAAAATTAATCAAGCAATGAATGAAAAAAAAAAAAAAGAAGCAAAAAACTATGTGTAGAGGTCCCGCAAAATGAATGGAGTTGCAGTTTCACTTGACTGACTTTCATGAGTTTCAATGACAACCACCCACCCCACCACAGATGTGAAGACTTCTCAGGTCTATGTGTGGTGGAGAAATTTCTACAGAAATGCTAAAGACTCTCTGTTCAAATGAGCATTGCAAAATTTGTAATTCTTTATTTTAAATTTTGATTTGAACTCTGTGGTCTAGGCCCGCAACTTCGCTCATTTTGCAAGACTGCTCAATTCACAAAGTGAGTACTATATTTCTTATACATGAAATGCATTCCTAAAAAATACCAAAACAAATAAAAATCTTAAGACACTAGAGTAAGAGCAAATGGCTTTGGTTTAACTGTAAGTCTGCCGAGACATGCAGCTGCGAGGTCAAGGTTAGTAGATCTGTGAAGGACCAGCTGTACGTGCGTGCATGAGTACGTATGTTTTCATAGGACTTGAATTATTTGGCATCAGGTATAACATAGTACCACTTGTTCACTGATGGTTCACAGTGGGGAGGAAAAAGGAAAAAAGAAAGCAGAATATTAACAAACTGACGAGGTCAGAGTTCAGTAATTAATGGGGTATAACTTCACACCTTCACTGCTGAAAGGTTTTCCCTTTAATGTCATTACAATCAATTAGCGTTGATGAGGACTAATCTTTAAAAAAAAAGAAAAGAGTAATTTTTCATTGGGACCTGATTTCTCCAAGTTTATGCAAACATAATATATGAATATAATTTAAAACTAAATTTGTATAACCTCCAAAAAAAATAAGAACTAAAAATCCCCCTTCCCCCCCTCCCCCCCCCCAAATTAAAAAAAAAGAAAGAGAGATGAAGAAGTTTATATAAATCCTGTCAGCTCTATGTAGTGGTGCTATTATAGCTAGAGGACTAGAGGGGGCTATGAAACTGTCCCACCATTGTGTGTTTAGCCCACAAAGATATGACTGAAAACCCTGCACTCTCTCTGCTTTATTCCAATCCTGTCAGCTCTATGTAGTGGTGCTATTATAGCTAGAGGACTAGAGGGGGCTATGAAACTGTCCCACCATTGTGTGTTTAGCCCACAAAGATATGACTGAAAACCCTGCACTCCCTCTGCTTTATTCCAATCCTGTCAGCTCTATGTAGTGGTGCTATTATAGCTAGAGGACTAGAGGGGGCTATGAAACTGTCCCACCATTGTGTGTTTAGCCCACACAGATATGACTGAAAACCCTGCACTCCCTCTGCTTTATTCCAATCCTGTGAATGGAAAATGGAGCCCCGATCATGATTTTACATTTACTCATCTCTTCATACGTCTCTGAAACATTGTATGCTGATATGGCAGAGTTGAAGCTGACTTACCTTCCTGGCTCACAGGCTCGGCGGGGCCTGGCTCCGCCGTCTGGGGACATAATAATTATGGATCGTGTCAATGGGATATATAACTGAATTATTCAGAAACAAGTGGAAGAAAAGAAAACAGACGGTGGAGAAATGTTGCTGTCAAAAGAGAGGTTTAGATCCAGACACTCAGAGAAGAGAGTGAGAAAGAGAGGTAGAGGATAAAATATCAAAGTTTAGTTTGTTCTCAAACAAATTCAGAAATAGAAGTTACAATCAAGTTTATCAATTCAGATCAATTCTGACATATGTGAATCTTTATCTTTCAATTACAAGAGTTTGGGTGATTTTGACTAGGGTTAAAAATAGGTCATCATCTTATAAAGCAAACAAGTCAATATCAGAATACCGTGGAAAAACCCCACAATATTGACCTGCATTTACAATGACAATTTTAAAAAATGAGGATTTAAACAAGATCCAAATTCTTGACAAATAATTTTGAATAAAATATACAGAGCAGTAAATTTGTACCTCAAAAACTAATAAACATAAAAAAAAAAAAAAGATCCTGTTTAATGGTTCATCCCAATAGGCATAATTTGAGGCCAATCAACAATTTTATCTCTTAAGTTTTAAGTATATAACCACCACCAAGCAAGTTAACCAACACAACATTTGGTCTCTGAGCAAAGCAAGTCCATGTCAGCTTTAACACTTGCATTGATATATTTTCTTATTGAAATTTACAGCTATGCTTGGAAAAGGAAATACCTATTTCTGCTTTGCCAAATCACATTTTGGAATAAAAATTAATGGAAAAAAATAATATAAAAGTCACCCGAAAACCCCCTAGATGTTTTTATACTCACAATGTCAACAATCTTCTCTGCCTCTACCCCCTCAATCTTGTCCTTGCTGTTTTCAACTGTTGTGTTCACTCTGGAAGAGAACGAATCAACGCTAAAAATATGTAGTTTCAGCATAATACGTAAAAACCAAAACACTTCCATTTTCCAGTCTTTTCACCAAAAGGCAGTGATAGCAACAACCCAATGTTTACACAATCAAAACATTAACATGCTGTGCGCTCTCTTCTTGTTTAATCATTACTTATGAGCGAAGCAATCTGATGAGAGCAAACAAATATAAACTTTTCTTCCTGCTTTTAGACTTCTTTAACAAGATAAGGAACAGAAAAATCAGCAGAGATTTAGTAATTCAATCATTTGTAATTTGTAGTGACCTTAATCATCATGTGTGACACCAAAAAATTCAATCTTTTGCCGCAGGAACAAGTGTGACAAAATATTGATACATGTTTCCTAATCAACTCTCCACCTCCCAATACTCTCATAACTACAGCCAGAGTCTTCCAATCTTTGACACAATTTCAAATCTCTGGTTGCTACTCTCTAGAAAGCTTGAAATCTTTTTTTCCATGACAATTTTTTCTGCCCCATGTTGCTCTTTAGTGATGACACTCCACATATCATCATCATCAGGTGCCTTGCCCCTTGGCGTTGGTGATCATGTCCTTCCAGCTCTCTCGATCCCAGGATTCCGACAATGCGTCCGTCACTCTCTTTGTCCCCATCCAAGAAGTCATGCCATCCAGCATTTTCTCTCTTTGTCTTCCTCTGCTCTTCTTCCCCTCCATTCTTCCAGTTGTAACAAGGTTCTCTAATCCTTCTCTTCTCATTATGTGTCCCACAAACTTTGCCTGGCGTCTTCGTATTCTGCTCATCAAGGACCTGGTTGACTCAGTCTCTTTCAGAACCTCTTCGTTCGTCTTTCTCGCCGTCCATGGTACTCTTAGCATACGTCTAAAGAACCACATCTCAGCGGCCTCAATTTTCTTTTGTATCTCTTTAGTTATTGTCCAAGCCTCACATTCGTACATGAGTATGGGTTCAAGGTAACATTGAAGGGCTCTTTTTCTAGTTGTTATCGTTATTTTGTTGTTGGTTAGTAATGGTTTCATTTTTTGGAAGTTAGTTTTGGCTTGTGCAATTCTAGCTTTTATTTCTGTGTGGCTTTTACCGTCCTGTGTTATGATAGTTCCTAGATATCTGAAAGAGTCGCGTTGTTTCAATTTTGTTCCATCAACAAAGAGATCAGCGTTCAGATTATAGAATTTCATAAAAAATGTTTGAACAAACAAACTGTTTTTGTCTCAAAGAAACCAAAAATTCATAAAAAAAAAAAAAAAATTACCTTCTGTGAATCAGCGGTGAGAGATATTTTTATAACTACAACTAGAGGCTCTATCAGTTCACAGACAGGCTTTGGGGATTCACAAATACTGATGCTACACTATAGGTGCCTTGTTAAACCTGAAAATAAACTACGCTACTAACCGTGAGATGCTTGTCTCCTCTGAAGAAGCCATGAGGGATTTCCACTGCTCGTGCGTCTCCTCGATGACTTTCAAGGTGTACTCCTGAAGACACAGGCAGAACAAAAAAACCCCGATTTTACTAATGGGCATTTCTTAACCAGAAATAGATAAAAATGGATAAAAAAATAAATGAAAAAAAATATACATCACAAAAAGGAAATCAAATTTAAATTCAATGAAAAAAGATCAAAAGTTGGAACTAAGAGGATCCCAGAGGGGGGAAGAAAAAGACCAGAAAACAAAAATAAAACTGGTAAGTTCATGCTGTTGACAGTGGTGTTGGCTTCAAAATAAAGAGAATCCAATTCAATTGGGATTTAGGCAATGAAATTAAACAAAGCCAAAGAGAATAAAAATCTTAAGAACTTCAATCTATGAGGTCTGCATTATCAGACTTCATCTACTGAGGTCACCATTGTATTTTTCTTAAGTTTTTACGCTAATTCCTTTCAAATAAGCTCACCTTGTTTTTGGCCTCTCCATTGAAAGCAAAGCCATTCTCTGGCTTGCCATCGGGAACCTTGTAGTATTTAAACCATTCATACGTGGCCTGTTACAAGAGAGGAAAGTCAGGGAGAAAGGAGAAAAAATGACTGAAACATACAGTCTATAAAATACAATGTAATGAGCCTGATTGTAGAGAATTTAATTGAAATTAATACAATAAGAAACACAGAAGAAAAAAAACAAACAAAAAACACCTCAGAAACTTGCAATTAGTTTCAAAATCAACCATAAAATGAAATGTTTTTCTGATGAAAGTAACTCTTCATAGATATCAAATCATATTTTTAAAAAACTGTCACCCAAAAATGTACAGTAAACAGTTCCAAATTGTGCTAAGTGTCTCTATAATTCTATCAATATTATTACTGATTCAAAAGATGTCGTTTGGTGGCGTCTCTAATTTTAACAATGAACTTACTCTCAGCAAGCCAGGAAAGTGAGACTCCACATCAGCAACATCTGTGATAAGGAAGGGGGACAAGATTGGACAAATTAATATTTAACATGAACCTGGGCGGGAGGGGTGACCCAGTATCAAAATACTCTAGTAAAAACTCTAGCTTCTGAAAGATAGTCTCTGGTACAATGTAACCAAATTAAAATAAACTTTACAGTTTTTCCACACAATTATTTTCATAAGTAACATTTAAATTAAAAAAAAACAACACAATAATTGTGATAAAGATTTTTAACATGATTTATTCTAATACTTCCATTTCATGATTTAGTCTAGAAAATAAACTACTACATTCAAGAGTACAAAAACTTGAGTGTAATTTAAAATAAACTTGAACACTCAACAATCCTTATCTCTTAAGCAAATAAAAATGAAATAATGCTTTCAGCCTTTCAATGCTTTCTTTCCTGCCCTTAGGCTAAACAATGACAAGATCCTCTCTAATTAATGCTAAAACTAGAATAGCATTATACAATCTGTGGATAAATGAAAGATAAAACTCCTGAACTGTTTTGGTTTTCAGTTTGTTCGCTATCAACTGATCTCAGGCATTCTGGCCCTCACCAGGCCAAGCACCAGTAGCAGGTTCAAACTTGTGACAGGGCAGTCCCTGCAGATTTCAGGGGCAATTCACTATCTAATGAACCACAATGCCTCCCCCCAAAGTCAAGGGAGGAAAAAAGAATGGAGAGTAATGAACCAAAATATATTAAGAATGAATTTAACATTGATTTGTGTTTTGCCACACAATAAGTTCTCTCTCGCACATTCTATGATTGGTGAGTAAGGACAGGACTATCATAGAGCACAGGATGACACAGACAGCAACATGATAAGTTCTCTCTCGCACATTCTGTGATTGGTGAGTAAGGACAGGGCTAACATAGAGCACAGGATGACACAGACAGCAACATGATAAGTTCTCTCTCACACATTCTATGATTGGTGAGTAAGGACAGGGCTATCAAAGAGCACAGGATGACACAGACAGCAACATGATAAGTTCTCTCTCGCACATTCTATGATTGGTGAGTAAGGACAGCGCTATCACAGGGCACAGGAAGACGCAGATGAGACAGCACGGTGACAGTAACATACCATTGATCTTCTCAGCCATGGGATCTGTGACGTCGATAGCAATAACTTTCCAGTCAGTCTCTCCTGTTGGTAGACGGCAAAAAGACATCGTTCACATGAGGCAAGAAATGGTAGGACAGGATAATATAGATAGAGTGTTGAGAGGCAACAACTCACTGCGGACAGAGCAATGACAAGAATGGAAATTTTAACTGGGCCAATTAGTTATCAAAAGAGATGTTTTAAATTTTAAAAGAAAAATACGGCCATCATCTCATCCTCATCGAGTGGCTATGCGTTCATGTCAGCAGACAAATTTGATATAACAGCCGATATTTTTACTTGTTGAGTATAAATGAAAGAAATGATAGAGAAATCATAAAATTTTAGGCTTGAAAGCGGCAAATGAAATAAAAACTCTCAGCGGGCTTCATTTTGTAAAAAAGAGAAATCTTTTCTGTAAAACTTCTTTTAAACGGGTTTGAAATTTTCTTTTATAATCAATTTAAAATGCCTTTATGAAATAGCCTGTTTTTAATGGTAAGCAAGTGTAAAAATAAAAACTTTAAAAAAAGCAAAAAAAAAAAAATTTTGATTTGTGTATTAAAATTGCTTTGTCCATTGATTTTCATAAGAAGTGCCCTCTTTCTCTTTAAAGATGAAAATTTTCATGTGTAAGGATTGGGTTGATGCATATGTTTGTCTCAGCAAAGGTTTAAAAATGAGAACATTACACGTTTTCTATTCAACAACAAACCTTCATCAATAAGGCACATAACTCCGACAGCTTTCACCTGAATAATGGCACCACGATCATGAATCTAAACAGAAAAATTAAAAAAAAAAGCTTTAACAAATGATTCAAAGATGAAAACCAAAACATGAAAACAGATACGAAGAAAAGACACCAGGGGAAAAAAAATCAGCTTGGCCATGACATTCTTACATTCTTTAAAAATCATAACCACAAATTCAATCTGGCAGACTTAACTAGTTGTCACTTATGATGGAACGTTTACCTGTTTCTCCATTTTATTATTTCAACAACAGCAAAACTGCAGCCATCAATATCAAAACACACAGAAAAATGATATGAGTATCAATTTACTACGTGTAGACTAGCACATCTTTTCCTTCACTGGGTGCAGCCTGAAATCTTTACCAGCAGCTTTGTGATCCAAAACAGTTTCCTTCATTCCTTAAAATTGTAGCAGCTTGTAACTTAAGTTTGAAATTTGTTACAACAAAAGAAAATTCACGAGTTCTGTCTACTGACAAGAAGCCAAAATGTGTTCCAACAAGGGAAGATGCAATTCTACAGCGAAAGACTCTAGAATTCTGTCCAAGTTACCTTGAAGCCAATTTCACAAACATCTAGGGGATCCGCATCTCCCTTTGCACCCGTGTCAGGGGTCACAGCATTCGGATCTTCAAATGTCTGGCGAGTATATCAACCAAAAAAAAATATTATCTCGAATAGCTATTGAAAAATATTGTTACTGTACAAAATTTACAAAAATGACTTGGACTTGAATTACAAAAGCTTCATTAATGCAATGCTCACATGGGTTGTAAAAAATAGAAGTAAAAAACCGAAGGATATAAAAAAAAAATTGAAGGATATGAAAAAAAAATTGATGGATATGAAAAAAAAATTCAAAGAAAAGGCTGAAAAATGGTTCTATCACTACAAAAGATAATAAACCTGTATTGACTGGAGGGTTTTTGAATATACAGCCCATAAACAACTGAAGGCTTTCAGGCCCCCATCAAGCCTAGGCACACGTGGCAAACTTGAACACATATCAAACAAATCACTCCTTTTCTTGAACAATGAAATGGTTGATCTAGCCGAGTCGTCATTGTGGGAAAAAATAGCGAACCTGGTTACACGGTAAAAAAAAAGGCCTTGCTCAGCAAATCAAGGTCTCGATTGGTTTCGCTTAGCATGTTTAATGAATATGCCTATCAAAATTTTTTGTGGCGTATTTGCATATTTTTTAAAACTATGCAAACTCAAATACGCAATTTCCCACAGGTTGGCAAGTCTTTATATATATACACACCCCTTTCTATACATAGGGAAAGGAGAGATAGGATGCTGCCTACCTGAGGGAGAGCACCGTAGTTCCAGATGTATCCATGATGAGGGAAGATATTCTTCACATATCTCAGCTTGCCTTTCTTTGTGTCTTGTTTGATGGGGTTCAGTTTCTCTTCCTTGCTGATCTAATGGCAGGCAAAGAAACACACACAAAAAATAACCAAAAATAAATAAATAAATTAAAATGCAAGTCTTCACGGCTAAAACTTGGCAGTTTATTTCCTTTGCCTCCCCAAATTCCTATGGAAAATTTTTGTTATTGCTTTTGTTTTCTTACATTGTCATTGCTGTTTTGAAAAGCCATTTTCTCTCCCTTTGAAATACGAAGACCACAGATAACAACATTAAGTTTACTCAAACTTTCCAACGTCCATAAAACACCAAGAACTGGCCTCACATGCAGACATCGTTGTCAAGATCAGTCAGATCATATTTATGAGAGACTTGCGTCATGTTTGATTGATAAATAAAGGCACAGTATAGAGTTCTCACTCACAGCTTTTAAATCTGGTGGTATCAGACTTTTAGGGCACCTCCCTATGAAGAATAGTGATAGTGTGAGAAGCTCACCAAGACAGGTCAGAGACACGAAGACTGCATGAAAATGCGAAATC
>BLXT01007457.1:19524-36350 GCA_019648995.1 Plakobranchus ocellatus | reverse complement strand
GGGCAAAAAATGATGAAGGCTATCAAAGAGAAGTAGGCAAAGAACCATGGAAGGGTGATGGTGGACAGTGAAAGATGAAGGCTTTTAAAGAGAAGTAGGTCAAGAACTAAGGGGAGGGTGATGGTGGACAAAGACAGATAAAGGCTGGTAAAGAGAAGTAGGTAAAGACATAGGGGGAGGGTGATGGTGGACAATGACAGATGAAGGCTGGTAAAGAGTAGTAGACCAAGACATAGGGGGAGGATGATGGTGGACAATGACAGATGAAGGCTGGTAAAGAGAAATAGACCAAGGCATAGGGGGAGGGTGGTGTTGGACAATGACAGATGAAGGCTGGTAAAGAGAAATAGACCAAGAAATAAGGGGAGGATGATGGTAGACACTGACAGATGAAGGCTGGTAAAGAGAAGTAGGCCGAGACATAATGGGAGGGTGAAGGTGGACAATGACAGATGAAGGCTGGCTAAGAGAAGTAGGCCGAGACATAATGGGAGGGTGAAGGTGGACAATGACAGATGAAGGCTGGTAAAGAGAAGTAGGCCAAGACATAAGGGGAGGGTGAAGGTGGACAATGACAGATGAACGCTGGCCAGGACACGTAGGCCAAGAATTATTAAAAGGATGAAGGTGGACAATGACAGTTGAAGGCTGGCCAGGACACGTAGGCCAAGAATTAGTAAGATGAAGATGGACAAGGACGGATCAAGGCTGGCAAAGAGAAGTAGGCCAAAAACTAGAGGGAGGGTGATGGTGGACAATGACAGATGAAGGATAATAAAGAGAAGTGAGCGTGGAGTGTCATCGAGGAGAATCATCATCATCATGCAGTGTTATCTTGGAGAGCTTTGGCGACCGTGACTCTTCACTTTATCCTCTCTTCCGTTGCCCTGATGGCAGCTTTATTTCCTATTGTTTTCAACCATTTCGATAGTCCTTTTAAAATTTTACCTCTTTATCACCCACAAACCCTTTTGCAATTGAACTTTCTTGTTGCTATCTAATGTTCTAGTTTTCTCCTCCTCAAGTGTGACAAAAATATTAACTGCCTGGTCATTATGTTTTTGATAAGTGGTCATTTATTTTCTTTACTGTACAGGAGATTATCACCATTCTCCTCAAAAACGATATTTCCTTTGCTTGTAGCTGTTACTAGATTGTTGAGTTCATTGTTAAAAACTGACATGTATAGAGTAAAACGGACTCTAACGCTTGTAGGTTCTTTTCCTGAAACTAAAAGGGAGTTTTTTGTTTGTGAGTATGTGTTTCATGCTTGGTATATTCGGACTTTCTCACACAGGCCTTACGTCGGATGTAATCAAGGCTCCAAGATATTTGAAATTCACCACCTGGACCAGATTTCCTCTGTGTATCTTGATGTTATATTTCGGGGCTGTTTTTCTTTTGAGAACCATTGTTTAGTTTTCTTTCTTCCTCGCTTTCTGTTATAAGCACAGTATGATGTGCATATTTCAGGTTGTTCAGATTATACCCATTATACCTATTTATCACCAGTCATGGGTGGTTTTCAATATTTCTCATTATCTTTTTCGATATAGAAAATATATTTGGAAAGAAACCGACATGCCGTCTTATGCTTCATCTCTCTTTATGTGTTGATAATCACCATCCTGTTATTAACTTCTAATGATGCAGTTTATTCCCAATATATATTCCTTATGACCTTCATGTCACTTCCATCTGTGTTCAATTGTTCTAAGATGTCTATGATATCTGTATGTTTGTCTCTCTCAAAGGTTTTTGTATAGTCTATGAAACATAAAAATAAGTCTTCCTGTATTTCCGAACTTCGATTTATGAGATTCTAAGGACAGAAATTGCATTTCTGTTTCTTTTTTTCCAAGAATTCACACTGTCCATCAGTTATCTCTGGTTGTATCTTACTTCTTGCTCTGAGCATTAGCATGTTCAAAAGATGTTTGTGTGACTTGGCTCATGAGAATGATTGTGCCATGTTACTCACACTCTAGTTTATTTTAGGATATCAAATGAAATAGAGCCACTGTTGTTCATTATCAAGTATGTTGATTCAGAGTTTAGTCTCCATTTCGTTTAGTTAATCAAACATACTAATCACAATTTTATCGTGGTCTGGTGCATTTACTGTTTATTTTTTCATTTTCTTCATTAGCTTTTTCACCTTTTTCAATGGGGTTGGTGGCCAATAAACAGATAAAGGCTGGCTACACACGAGATGAACTGAAATATTTGGCAAAATTAGTTGGAATAAAATAATAATGGCCCAGATAGATTGACAATGATTTTTATGTAAGGGGTCATTGTGACTCAACATTAACATTGGAGTTATCAAAGGTCTATTTCTCTTTTTCATCATTTCTTTTCTTCAATTTTCATTTTACACATGCTTTTCCATCACAATATCTCTGGGTCAGATTTTTGCTTATTCCGATTACAAAACGGGCCGGACTAAAAGTTTTTAATATACCTTTTGTAAGTTTGTGTGTGAGATATGTGTGTGTGTAAGTGTGTGTTTTCTTGAGGGGGTGGGGAAGAGACCCAAAAAATAGCGATTAAGAGAAATAGGAAGACAGAGAGCATGAAAGAGATTGAACAGGACAGCGAGATAATGTGGATGAGAGAGGAGAGAGAGATAGAGATAGATAGATAGATAGAGAGAGAGAGAGAGAAGGAGAGAGAGAGAGAGACTTCGTTTGTTCTCAGGTCGATCTGGGCAGGATCTCTGTCATTTTAGTAATATTTAGTATGTTTTTTTTTTTACCAAAAGCCTCACTTTAAAGGAACCATGAATTGGTTGGAGATGGGACAGGAAAATTTGATTAAAACATTGTAGGCCTAAGTGCGGTCCTTTTGACGAGTTATTTTGGGGGATAGAAAAAGCAAAACACTTGTACAAAGTATCTAATGCACGACCACACCGATCGGCCTATCTCATTTAGCGTCAACGAGCAAAATTGAAATAGAGTTCATTCAAATCACTGTCTTTTGTGAGTTTTTAAGATTTTACAGAGAGATCTACTTCTTTCTGATATCATTGCGGTGGCCCATAACCGAAACGAATGTTGGTGGCTTGTTAACAGTCACTTGTCGCATGAAACACCGCGTTCGACATCAAGAGTCAAAGACTTTCAATTTTGGCTCATAACTAGTTGGATCTATGCTTTAAAACTAGACTATCACAGCGGAAGTGTAGAAAGTTGTGGACAGGAGTGGTTGTTGCACTTTCGCATCACTTCCTAATGAACTGTGTTCAGCTTTAGCAAAATGTGTTACAGTCTTTCACTATGATATTCGACTAGAAAGCGGTTGTGAAATCTCTGGATTTAGATGGAAATTATGACCGGTGTCATACTTTAAAAATTATACACTTGAAAAGACTTGAGTCTGCTCTAGTTATTTATAGCCATAGTATACCCCCCCTAGGATAATTTGTAAAGACTAAGGTTCTGATTTTGACTAGAATAAAAACAATATCTAGCATCCCGGGCCATACTGAAGAGAATTATTGCGAAAAATGTAAGAATGTTGAATATATTAATTACTTAATATTAATCCCCACAGCTCTTCTCTAAACCGATAGTCTTAGCACCTTCTTTGATGCCAAATTAGATAAATATTGGCTTTCAACAGAAAAAATTGTACCAAGAATTGCAATGACCATCTCTCTCTCTCTCTCGTGTTTTGTGGCTCTTTTGTCTCAATTTTAATGTTATGAGAAACTTAGGGGACATGAAAATTGCGCACACTTTATCCATTGTACATCTTCTGTATTGTGAAATAGTTTTCCCGCCATGGTCAAGACCGTGCCAGCGCTGCCAAAGCTGGGGTTTCCCCCCCCAGATCTTGGGTTTTTAAGGATTGTCTGGGGTTCTGGGTTTTTATGCATAAGAATCTGGGGTTTTCTTTGCTTTTAAAAATCTCGAATAAGTACTTTTTGTAAATAGTTCCTAGTTTAATACATAATTCCCCATCGGGGTGGGGGTTTGCAAAATATTTTCCTGCTGGCAATTAAACCTAAGAGTCTCCAACGACAGGCCAAATAGGCCTTTCGAATGAAGTAAAAATATTAGAGAGAAAACTAATCTTTTGTTTTCCATTGTTAAAAAATAATTCACACCCAGTTTATTTCATCAGTTTTTTTGTTTTTAAAACAAAGTCGATGTGTTTTAGATGGGGGGAGGGGGGGTTAAGTTTTTCATTATAAACATAGATATTAAAATCGTGTCTGGGAATTTGGCGAAATTCTTTCCTATAATCTGGGGTTATTAGAATCTTGAGCTAGGGTTTTCCGTCACCTGGCCATGACTATTGGCAGCCATGGACCGTGTGGTCAATAGGCCTACTGCGGACGAGCCGACCACCTTATTCTAACCAAACCACATACCGGTATATTTAAGTGCTGTGAGTATGATCTATGTAAATTAGATCTAGATCTTGACCTGTTATTGAGATGCTCGCCATTCACTTTTGATCAAAATCTAATTGAAAATTAGCTACACATCATATCCAAGACTAGATCTATATTCTAGATCTACATATAGATCTAGATCTATTCTAGATCTACATATAGATCTAGATCTAGATCTCTAATCTAAATCTACTATCTAGAAGAGGGGATGGGAACAGACGAAAAAGCCCGAATCTAGATCTAGACTAGATGTAGTATAAAGTCATTCTTACTGTAAACTTTAACATAATAGGCACATATGCTTGTCTATACAGGAACTTCAGACTATGCACCTAAGAAAAGCGAATTTGATGATAGCTAGACTGATAAACGACCAGTCAGTTTACTGTATAACCATTAAATAGTGTAAAAAGAAAATACAATTTCTTGAGACCACATTAATTAGATACTTGCACTAAAAAATAGAAGTCTTTGGATTAACATGGCATTAGACTCAAATTAAAGGGGACATCAAAACAAACATAATGCTGTAAAAATTATGTTTCTATCTTTATTGGTTCAAGAGATATGTAAAGAAACGTGATCTGAAAATTGGTACTTTTTAAGAGCCTTTTTGTCAAAAATCTGTGACCGAGTAAACCTAAGCTGCACACTTCAACGTACTTAACTTTTTAACTACTTGACCAAATGACACCAAATTTTCAACATATTATCATTATCTAGATTAGATGTTATATAAACAACTTTTTTTTATAGAATTCCAATTTTTTAAGGATTTAAGAGAACTAATTTAATATTGTATTACCTTCTGAAATGATTTTTAAAAATCTCATTTTCGTATGAGATAAACTTTTGTAAAATCTTTAAATACACAGCAAAAGGCATGAAATTAAACTCAAAACAAAGGAGACAGTTAGACAAGCTCAACTGTGCAAAAACTATCTATCTTTGTTAGTTTAAGAGATTTTTTTAAAAAACTTGATTTGAAATTTGTCATTTCGACAGAAATCTGTGACAGAAATCGTACATTGCATATATTCAAAGATACATTTTCATCAATCTCGTACACAATTCATCTTCTTCTCTCTAACAGCTTCTATTTCTAAATACCTCACTTCTACATTCAATTTTTTCACTTTCTTTGCTGAGTAATGAGCTTTCTCATTTGCCAAAAGCAATTTCCGCTTCAGGCTACGATTTTTTTTCTTATTAATTTGATGCATCCTGGTAATTTTGTTTTGACTATTGATTGCAATAATCTGTTTTGATGTCTTAGAAAAGTGAATTTTTTTTCTAAGATTTGAAATTTAATTCATAAAACACTAAACCTGCTGGTTAACACGTTTAACGTTGTACTGAATACAGACATAATTTTTGTAGTCTCTTTTTCATTGCCTTAATTTATTTTTTTAAATTTGATGTAAATTTTGCACAGTCAGCTTTCAGCTTATTGCAATTTATTGTTTTTCTTGTTATAATTTGCTCTGGAATCTGTGGCTGGGAGCAAGTGACACTTGAATTCGAATGATTATAGGAGCAGTCTCACTTGAGTTTAAGGGCAAAGGAAAAGGTGAATTTAAAAAAGCCATATAGTTTTAGCTCTTCACCCACTCTTGGCTGCCTCAGGCTCTTGAGCATTGTATTTAATATTTTAAAAACTTTTGAGATAGAAAGTCTAATTGTACTCAGGGATGCTGTGTTGCACAGTAGAATCAAATGATTATTTAAACTGCATGCAGTTGTTGATGCATTCTTGTTGGAATCGACATATAATTGCAAAACATATGCTGTAGTTGGTGGCACCTGCAGCTATTTTTAAATGTAGTTATATATTCCCAAATTTCCTTGACGGAGCTAAAAAAAATGGCATGAAGCCATTCTATAAATACTCTCTTGTTAAACTCTTCACTGGTTTCACCAAGTGATGAATAAAGATTCCAAGTAGTAAACAGTAATGTCACTGTAAATAAATTACTTAGTTACTTACTGGTAAGGTATCTACATATGACTTTCAAGTCTACTGCCCTAAAAATGTGCATTAGTAAAATATTAAATTTCTATAGATCTTACTAAATAACTGGCGTTGTTTCTACGCCAATAAAGTTATTATCGGTATTAAATTATCAAGATCGGGGTTTATAACGTTAAATGAAAATGTGATTAGATCTAGCGCTGAAATGGTGAAACTATTTAAGTACGAAGCAGACAATGGCAGTCCGATTCAGAATTAGACTTACACAATAAAAATAGCAAAGCGCGTAAATCCTAGTGAAAACTTGTTGGAGTTGACCAAAAGAGTATAAAGAAGCAGGTTTCCTTTTTTAAAAGCAAAGAAAGAGCTTTAATTGTGAGGATAATTCCAAGATGGTGGCGATAAAACCAGACTATCGCAAAGCGGTAATGGCGTCGGGTCACACGTCGCGCCCACAGAATTCCATGAAAATAAACTTTATCAGTGTAGCATTTTACGGGTGCTGCAACTAAACGTCGGGTTGACCGAGAGACTTAATTTTTTCCAGAGATACATTTTAATAGTTTCTTCAAAAGTACATTTCTTCAAAAAACCGCTCACCAGCCTCGGCACAGATTTACAGCCCGATAAAAAAAGGGTTAACTTCACTTACCTTTGTTCAATCCTAGAATCAACCAAAAGAAATGAAACAAACACATATGAACAGATCAATTCAAGACGTTTAATTTGATACCAAATATGTAGGGTGTTCAGTAAAATTCACGGTGATAACTTAAATTTAAAAAGGTACCCTAAAAATTACCCTTGAATCTTGGTCACAGATTTTTTACAAAAGTTAGAATCTTCTTTCTGGCTATTTAGTGCAAGTACCTACATATTAATTAAGCCTATTGAAACGAACATCATCAACTAAAACTCGGCCGCCAGTTCCAAATCGGTATTCTGAAGTGATTGTGATTTTTCAAAATTTTTAAAGACATCATTTTTAGAAGAAACTATTTGTAATTGTCTAATTTAAAAAATACTAGTCAACAAAACTAAACGTGCCTTTATTTCATTATTATCAGAATGTGGTATGAGTGCATTATTGCAAGTTTTTGCAAAAGAAGAAATGTTGGCTACATTTCCCAAGTTTGCTGAAGTATTAAGTATTATCAAAGATTTCCAGAATGGAAAGCAATTTATATCAAGGAATCAACTCTTGTCTACTCCACACACTATCAGTTTTTAGAACAGAAAGCTATAATTACAAATCAAGGCCAGTCTATGCCCTGCGGCTAGCTTCATGTGTTAAAGTCACACTCTTGATTCTTAATTTCCAACATAACAAATGAGTGTAGCGTAGAAAACTGTAAACAGTTAACAGCACTTAAAAATCATCTAGAAATATTATGAAATGATAGAGAAATATGACACTGAGAATTAATCTCGCACCAAGACTGCCCGAGTCCTTATAAAAGGCATACAAAGTAATAATAAACTGTTATTGAAAAATATTACTGCATGCTATTTTTTTTAAGTTTTAAAGACTGTAGGCCTGGAGAGAGAGAAATGCTCAGAGTTATGAATTAGTAAAAACTGTAAATTTTTCCAAAAAGTTCGCTTGGTTTTAATGTTGATATCACAAATATTAACATCAATATTCTGCCGCAATTTTATTGCAGAATACATTTTTCTACTTTCATTGAGGCAAATAATTGAGTTGTATTATTTTTTTTCTGTTTCCCATTCAAATATGGCAGTGATTTAAGCCATTGCAATATTTTCCACAAGCTCTAATATCTGGAAGCAACAGCAGAGGAAAAGGTGGATTGACAATATGCAAGAGTCAAAGAGAAACCATATGCTGAGACATAGTTACATAATTAGGAAAAAAAATGGAGCAGTCTGGGATACACTTTGTCCAGGTTGCCCCTACATATTCAATTGGGAATTGAGGATAACAGGCAAGACAAGGCAAGGCAGCTGATTTACATGATATTGGTTAGTGACTTTGAAGCAAATGTTCATTGTGTTAACCTTTTATAATATTATGGGCTTTTTTGAAACACACTTATGATCATCATCATACTAGACTGGTCTTCTCTTGTACCAAGAATTGCAAATGTAGTAAAAAAGTTGGTCTTTCATTTGCAGTATAGCTCAAATTAGTTATGTTTATACCTACCCTGAAGACTGTAGAGACCCTTGTGTATTGTTGTTTACCACCAATCACACTGTGGTGTGTTGGGCAACCTGAGAGCCTGAGTCGCATTGTTGTGGGCTGGCATAATAACCAAAAGTTTCTAATTATTTGACTCAAAATCATTCATTTTCCTTTGAATTGCTTATAAGGTCATTGTTGTGAGTGTATAGATTCAATAGCAATTTTTTCTCCCACCTCAGATGCCATGAGAATTACCATCATGCTTGTGCTACTCAAAATGCCCCTATCTGTGGACCATGAGAATACCACTGTGTCTGAGCCATGAGAAATGTCACTCCTGCCACAAGAATTGTCACCTTGTTTGTGTATGTGAAATGCCATCAGTCTGAGGGAAATTTTTATCTAGCCATTGTAAGTTACATGCATAAATAAAAGCTTTCTTCAAACCAATCCGCGATAAGTACAATCCCTTAGCATTTTTTAAAAATAACTGTTCTTATGCAATAAATGACTGATGAATCAAAGTGTTTATGCTATTCCTCAAGGAAGTTTCCCTGTTTTTTTTTTTTATTCAAGAAGCTATCAATCTCCAGCTTACCTTAATTGTCATACCTATTAGGCTTCTTTACCATTATATATGTAATAAATCTGAATGCACTTGAAGAAAAAAAAATGACCGAATTTTTACAAACATGAAAATTTTCTGCATTGACAATTATCAAAATTGAATTTTTTATTAGATATAGTCTTTTTTCTGCATGGAGTAAGTCAAAACTTTAACTGATATTGTCCATGACATGGTTATAGTGCAGTTTTAACAATCTATTCTCTTATCTCAAGTCTCACGTGGTGGATTTGTTTTCACAATGTCTTGTTTGTAGCAATGTCTTAAAAATTAATGTAATCACCACCTTATTCATATGACCTGAGGAGTTAATCATAAAAATTCTTTGGAGGAGTTAAAAATTGAAATGCATCAGTACAAGAATGTCACCTTTATATTAACATGATGTTATATAATTTGCTTTGTACAGGAACACACATTTTTTTACCTGATAGTCAGTGTCAATGCGGTACAGGAGCAATGGCTTCTGGCCATCTTCTACAGAGCTGCCGGCACCATGCTGACATTTAACTACACATGTGGACAGAACCATCAATGTTGGATATAGAGCTTTGTGGTAGCCTTCGGTACTTGTGATGCACAGCGATCCTCTCAAGAGCTACAGGTGGTCCATCTGAGAGGAAAGAAAATTGGAAAGGGGAGCATCCAGATCATCAGGTGCCAGTAACAAATTTGAGGGTAGGACTGTGCAGCATCAATAACTGTGTAGGCCAAGCTATATGATTAATAGAACATGAATTAGTTTATGATCACTTGGTACTCTGTCTCTGTATTTTTCTGGGATTTCTTGAAAATGAGTAGTTTCTGGATGCACTTTTAGTGAGATGTATATGTATATACCTATGAGCAGGTCATTTTATTGCTGTATGAATAAGATATTCAGTGGTTTGAACTAGCTGTCCTCTAGTGTGCTTGCATTGAAGAAGATCAGCTTGGCTTGATTACTTATTGCATAAAGGCATTAATCTCAACTTTGATGCTGCTTTGTTAGAAGACTGGATGGTGTTACCTACTTTCCTTTGGCGTGATAAACTAGGATTAGCGTGTTTTGGTCAGGTGCCAGATATTTTATCTCAAGTACTTGCATTTTGCTTTACAAGAAGGCACAGATTGATGAATTGTGACCCAATTTTCTAAGAATTTATCTCTTGGTGGTTGTTTCTATTGTTAAGACAACAATGGAGTGTTACTAATTTATTTTTGTAATGGCAGAGTAGATTATCTCCCTACATCACCTGTTGTTTTAATATGGAAAGTCAAGTAGGTAACTTGATAATTGCTTCACTTAAAGCTGAAAATGATACATTTCTAAAAAAATAATTTGTAATTGTCATTATTATTATCTTATTAATGTGAAAACATTAATGGACCTGAAATTAGTTTTTGCACACACTTGTAAACTTGGTGGAATTTATACAATCAAGATCCATCACTGAAACCTTGTTATTTTATACTGTCTAACCAGCTCTACGTCTCTGATACCATTTCCATGACATATTCTTTATTCCTACCAAATTGATCATCCCTTCCCTGAGTTCACTACATATTCCTTTGGTTGCTCATCTATTCTTGTTGCCACTTGTCATCCTTATTGCAGGCTCTTGTCATCCTTAGGAGTAGTTAATGTGGTGAAGGCTAGACATTTGATTTATATATTTTTTATAGGAAGACATAGACTAGTCTCTCACCTCTTGACCAAGTGTCTTACACAATGCCTTTAAGCTCTCCCTCCCCACACACACACACACACACTAGACTGATGCTATTCAGTCTTGACGGTATGCCTAGCCTCAAATGTCCTAATGCGCTGAGAATTTTGTTGTCTCTTCGCTTGCCTTTAGATAACTCTGCAACACTTCACCTCTCTGCATCTCCCCTTTTCAACTTTCATAACCAGTTCACCACACTTATCTTGGAACTCGCAAACCATCTAGCAGGCCTACTTTGTTTTTTCATAGTTGGATCAATTTATTTTTCTTTTTAATTTGGTGTAATCGTTTGGGGTGATAACATGGCTTTTTACTTTCAACATTTAATCTGCTGATCCATATCTCTATATTTCAATATGCATCTTCATTTACATAAAGCAAGGCTTTTAACAAAAGATAAATGTTGTTGAAAACAAATGTGCTTTTTATATTTCTTAGATTCTAGAGGAAGGAAACAAGCAAGTTATGCTGGCAATGCTCATTCACACAGACAGATTTAATAGTGTGAGATAAAAAAGACTTGAATTCCATTCTTGCACTACTTTAAGGGATTAGTTTCAATTTTTTTTTTGTATTTCCTCTACTGCAGGCAGCTGTAAAAATGCTTGTTGATTGGAGATTTAACACCTAAAGGACCATTGACAAGAATATTTTTGAAAAAAAAAAAATCTTAAAAGACCGGCCACGAGTATACTCGCAAAAAAGTACCCTGCCATAAAGAACCAATGACAAGAATTCTCGCAACAGCTAGTCCATTACTTTATTTCAATTCAAAATATTCTTACTCTAGACCTTATTTTTTCTATTTCTGGCCCAACTTTCATTATCAATTTGCAGGCGTGGATATACAAAGGATTTCCATTATAGGCTTATTCCTATTGGTGTAAAAGGTGTAATTTCTAGAAATGGAGATGGCAACTTGGGTTCTGGGGGTTGCACGGAGGGGGGCAGCCCTGGTCTGGGAGGAATAACTCTAGGTGGCAAAGCCGGTCCTTTAGGTGTTAAAGCACTTCAGGGGTATTTTTTTTCTCTGTGTCCTTACAATTGTTTTGTTTTACCTGATTTGATCAGAACATTGTGACACATTAATCAATAGCAGGGAAAGAGTTTTTTTTTTTTTTCACCCTTGGCCCTCCTCTCCAGAGTTGCTAGGGAGGCACTTCCCATATTCCCAGTCCAGATGGCAGTGACCTTTTTTCACTTTTGCATTTAGACATTTTACAAGCTGGTTGGTAGCAGACTGGACAGAATCATGTTAAATATGTTCCCGTTAGCGTGAAATCATACAACTCGGTGGGATTTAGCTCTGTAAAAATGCCATCTTTAGACACTCACAAACTTCTTGGTAGGAGATCAAATGCTGTTAGGTTCAGTATTTCTTTCTGTAAATGAAGACTTCAACTAGCAGCTGTTTGAGAAAACCAAACAGGACAAGTAGAACACCTATTTTGAACCAAAACAGGTCGAGTGTTTTTCTTGATGTATCCTGCCAAATTGAGGATTGGATCAGAATATTTTCAATTTTTATAGGACATTACAGTATTCATGTTAAAGCTGGCTTTTTTGACTTTTGCATTTTAGCTGCCAAGTCA
Organism: Plakobranchus ocellatus; assembly: GCA_019648995.1. Classification (NCBI taxonomy): domain Eukaryota; kingdom Metazoa; phylum Mollusca; class Gastropoda; family Plakobranchidae; genus Plakobranchus; species Plakobranchus ocellatus. Next base: position 23,901 of record BLXT01007457.1, on the reverse strand, counting down.
CTAGGGGTTTGTACCACCTTTTTCAAAAATACACAACTAAGGAAATCACATTCCCTGGTTTGGATGATTGTAATCATCATTTGCGAACTTCATCAATGCTTATAAAATACAAACTTAATCAATCTTTAAGCTTACATTTTAATTTCATATTCCTTAAGAAATGGGAATGCAGAGATAGCATGTGCATGGCCTGACAAAAATCAAATGCATAAGCAAACACTAGCTGATATTGTTGGAAAGCTTTTCTATGAAAAAATCTAGAATATTTAAGATCCTCAACTTTCTCTGAGAAGCTCATCAAAGGCTTGCAAGGCAGCTGAGAAAAATTTTAATTTAAATTAAAAATTCTTACACCAACTTTCTTTTGGTTTTCTATTCTGCTTTTCTCATATTTTCTCCAGCATTTTCTGCTTCTTCCCCATTTTTTTGACTGGTACAATGAGAAGGCATAAATCTGACTCTGTGTCTCTCATTAAAATTCTTTTGTTTATCGCATTGTCATTTACTTTGGAACTTAGTGGCTTAAAAAAATTAACCTCAAAGCTCTATCTGGTTTCTCCCAGCTGGTGTTAACCGCTCTCTCCTACAGCATGAATTGTCTTTCTTGCTCGGCTCAGAAGCTGATTTTTTTCTCCATCTCAATGAAAGGCATAAAATGGACCATGCATCGCTTCATTTTTTTTTCTGCTTGTCTCATTTCAATAATTACTATCTTTAAAGAGATAATTGAGATGGAAGAGAAATGAGAAGGGACGGGAAAATTTTGGAGAAAAAGAAATAGAGGAAACACCTGGCTGCAAGTTTGCCAGATTTTCTTTTTTTTTTTACAGCCAGCCAATAAAAATTGGGAAGACGTTCATTGTGACAATTTGGCTTTGGGTTTGCTTTAGAGTGAAAAATGAGAAGCACATGATAGAAGTTAACGGAAAAAAGCAGATCTGCTAACTTTCAATTTTGGTGAATGACCATGAATCCTGCTACCTGGGCGGCTCTTGCTACAAATAAAGCTCGCAAATTTTTGCATTTAGTCAAGACATACACATGTCTTGCAAATCCCAAAGTCATCACTAATTTCAATGTTAATGGTTTGATCTAATAGATTGTGACTTATTGTGACCTAAAATTAGGCCTTGTATTTTTTTTTATTTGATGATAGGAAGCTAGTTCAAACAAAAGTTACAANCCCCCCCCCCCCCCCGATACCCCTCTACAGACACAATGTGACCCAATATTCTGTTCCCTTTTCATAATTTTATTCAACAGCTGTTAGTAACCCTTCCTTTATAGATATGTGACAGAGCAACATGCTCCTGCTGTTACAAATCCAACTCTATATCATCTATGACAGCTCTAATTGCAATCTAGGCTTAGTGTATGAGCCCTACATTATTTCAACTTGAATTTTTGATTCAGCTTTATATGTTATCCTTTTCCAGGATTATAAGTTTTACTGACATGAAGTTTTTATATTAATGTAGGACACTTAATGAAGGCTAACTGGGCTCAATTCTTTTTTTCTCTTCTCAGACTAAAATGTATCTAGGTATCATAGGATAGATTGAAAATAACTTCCAGTCTTTCTTGCTCAGCTTCTTGGCCAATTTTTTGACAGGATTGATGGAACGGTATAAGCCCTATGCACTCTTGCACTTGTGAGCGTAAGAGCTATCAGATGGTGTTTGTATTATTATAGAAAAATTCATATGCCAATACAATTTACAGAAGTCAATCAAACGAAAATTGCTCTGAAAGAGAAGGAAAGCATTAGGCTTTCTTTATCTTAAATAACAGAGATGGGCATTCTCCAGATTTTTCCAGAATTATGGATTTTTTTTATACCATAAAAATTTAGGTACCATTAAACTAGTATGTCCTTTGATCACTCCAAGAATCAGAGATGGGCATTCTATAGATTTTTTTGTGGGAGTTGTGCTTTTCTCTGTAAATAAACTTGTACAGTGTAAGCACAGTGACAATATTAAGCAGGCAGGCCTGCTGTTGAGTGTTTTGTCAAAATTCATGCATTGTGCTACTAGGTAGCTTTTCTACATACATATCCATGATTGTACACTTTGTTTTTGTAATATCACACATTTTTGGTTCAAATCTTACTCTTTGCTAACTGGATAAGTTGGCAGCTCTGTTTATGGATTTCATGGCAAGTTTTGAAGGAGCATAATTTTTAACCAAAATATTACAGATAAGATGAAAACTGAACTGCCCATATATTGAGTTCTTGAATGTGCCAGACAAGTTGTACATTCATTACTTGATCCAATCCTGAATCAAATCAAAGATAAGCTCCTCTTTGTCACCAATTCTAAATCAATTGTTTTATTCTTTGCCTCTTTGTGCATCTCACTCTAGGCCTAAAGGTAGGAGGGAAGTTGTGTGAATGTTGATAAACTTACAAAAACTGTGTAAACTGCTGAAATCATGCCTGGACCTTGTCATAAGAAAATAACCTAGCAAATGTAGCGAAATCTTTAATTAGATACTGTTTTGTTCAATTCATACAATCAAAGTACCTGCGAAGTCCTCTGCCCATGATTTTAGAATTAATACTAGATTTTGATCTTGGTAATAATAGTAGCGGAAGCCTTAACTTTCAATTTTTAAGATTGCATCATTACAAGAGCATCTGTATTTGCAATATATCATATTAAACACTGCAGGAAACGTTAAGTATAAAAATACAGTAAAAATAGTGGTGCATTTCAACGCTTACCCATCTGAGAATTGCAGAGGGAGACTTATCTTTATGTCGTGCAGGTTAAAACCTCTCATTCACCATAAAAATACTTGATTTGGACTTGAGCTCAGTCGGAAGTTTTTGTGGTATTTTAAAAAAAAAAAAGATAATTCCTGTTATTATTGATATTGATGTGATAAAAAAATCAAGCAATGTAAAGCTGGCACCGAGATAATCCCATCTCAGATAAAAAATGAATAAGACAATCCATATAGAAACCAACCTAGTGTCAAATGAATAATATCACACACAATAGGCTGCCAACGAAGAGTAAAGTCAGACAACAGTGTCCAATAGCCAAGGGGTGATTAAAATGAACAATTATAGGGAAAAAAATTAGTTTATAGGTATAAGTCTGACAAATCAAAACGGACATCAAGATACAGTTGGCTTAGGACAATTAAAAAATAATTGAACAAAATTGTATTGAATTTATATAGAAGGAGCAGTACTACAATAAAATCAACAATCAAACCGCTTTATCTCAAATTTCCCTTTAGAGCAAAGGAAGGCCAAATTAAAAGCTTTAGCAACACATACAAGCTAATCTGAAAATGGTGGATCCCATTTTAGTAGTAAAAATAAACCAGTATTGGTCTCGCTCCTATCCTTTTTTCTATTAGTGAGGAGAAGGAAAATGGAAAGAGAGGGAAAGGTGAAGAGAAGAGGCAATTAGTTTAAAAAGAAAAAAAAAAGTTTTAGATCATTAGTAATTTTGTCAGGAAAGCAGTTATAAATAAATATGTTTTCAAAGCGACTATCATTGATGTAGTAGCAGGCTTGCCCTTCAATAACATTGTTGCAAATCAGCTTAATTTGTACTTACCATACTAATTTGGTCTCATATTAATGATAATGATTGTGCAAAAATACATATATTGCCAAAACAAATAAGAATGCAGAGATACAATCTTGCAATGAAGCAAATCCTTAAAGAATGAGACAGTAAATCATATAACTGGAAAGCCTTTGGGTGTAAAGACCTAAAATTTCATACAGAGGTCTCTCAAAGTTAATATCAAAGTAAAATATCCACATATATTACCTATACAGCTTCATCAGTGTAAAATAAAAATACACCCAAACAGTTCAGTGAAGTAAAAAAAAAACTCTGAGGAATAAGAAACGACTCACCACACTGACGGTCTTGAGAATCCCAGTCCCCTCCTCCTTGATCAGGGATGAAGTTTCTAAATGTAGTATCCAGATGATACTGAAATTTTGCTGATGTTTAAAAAAAAAAAAAAGCAAAGAAAACTCCCCTCCCTCAAATGATAGTCAAATAATGCCAAATAATGGTCTAGTTACTCCATGAAACAAGTTTGATATTGTCAATACATTTTTTATACAATGGAAGAGGATCCTAGATTTTATATTGTTTGCAGTGTTTCCTGAGTGGTGATCTTGCCCATTTTTAATTATTCAAAGGTCTGTGAGTCCTTGAGGAATCTGTTGCTAAAATAAACTAATAACAAAAGCCGAGGAAATCTCTGCACCTCCTTATCAGTTTTATTGCACATAATTCACAATCTTGTCTTGTCTCCTCTGCCTAATAATGGTCTAGTTACTCCACTGAAACAAGTGTTGTATTGTCAATACATTTTTAAACAGTGTCCCCCCCCCCC
>BLXT01007446.1:25729-40699 GCA_019648995.1 Plakobranchus ocellatus | reverse complement strand
GAAGAGGAGGAGGAGGAGGAGGGGGGGGGAGGAGGAGGAGGAGGAGGAGAAGGAGAAGGAGGAGGAGGAAGAAGAAGAAGAAAAAAAAGAAGAAGGAAAAAACGATAACAACAATGAAAACAAAGCATATTTGACAGACATACCAAGCAAAGCAGAATACGCAATCTGGATAATAGAAAATTTAGATCATAAATCATTAGACTTAAGACTTAATTAAGAGTAAAATTATCAATGACAGGAGCAACTTTGTGACTGAGGCTTTAAGCCCCCCCGTCAGACCAAGGCAGCGGTGACGCGGCTTGAACCCATAATGTATGGATTGTTGCAACTTAAAGGCAGATTCGAAAACCAGTGAGCCAGTAATACCCAAAGTGCAGTATAAAACTAGTATAATAATGTTTAAGATTCATGAGGTTTTATCCCTTTTGCAAATTGAATTAGATCTCTAAATGGAAAAAAAAGTCCAACGATTTCACCTGATCTTGCCGGAAATATTCATCGTTTTCAATTTTCTTTCGCGTACTTTCTTTTTGCATATTATTAAAGCGTTGTTTAAAGGACGAGTTAAGAGATGACAATGGACTCTCTTTGCTTTTAGAGATACTAGTCAAAATAAAAGGCTACTTAAACAGAAATTTGCAGGAACTTTGATGGGGTTTCTTTCTTCAAATTTCTCCCTTCATCTCTCTTTCTCTCTTTCTCTTTCTCTCTCTCTCTCTCTCTCTCTCTCTCTCTCTCTCTCGTTCTCTTTCTTAATATCTTTTTGCCTATCTCTCTCGAACAATCCACGTGATTCCGTTCTCCCTCCTCCTTTTGCTGATAAAACCATAGGATTCGTGACTTTGCATTAAGAGGTTCACACAGTAATATGACTTCTACGGTACTATTGCTACTGCTTTTGTGGTACTACTGTCTCTGCTGTTACTACTGCTTCTGCTACCGCTGCTGCTGTTGCCACAATACTACTACTGCTGCTGACGGTGCTAGTATTGCTACTGCTATCACTACCACTTCTACAACTACTGTTTACACTGTCGCTACCTCCGCTGCTGCTGCTGCTGTTGCTGCTCTGCTGCTGCTGCTGTTGCTGCTGTTGCTGCTGCTGCTGCTGCTACTACAACTACTACTACTACTACTACTACTACTACTACTACTACTACTACTACTACTACTACTACTACTACTTCTGGTGCTGCTGCTGCTGCTACTAGTGCTACTAGTACTTCTTATTACTACTACAATAATAAACTACATAAAAAACTACAACCTCGGCCGGATAAGATGAGACAAAGACTTAGATAAGCAATCAGGAATGCAGTTACTACCTTCTGTCATAAGTAAGCTATTGATGGTGGCGGTGGTGGTGGTAGTGATATCATCGATAATTATTATGACTCCTAGCTTACAGATTCAAAACGATTTTTACCGACAGGCCTGAAGGAAATCTTAGTTTTTAAATTGATTTTTTGCTACAATGCAACCATGCAATCTGATTTTGTACTTATAATAATACTTCGATGTTCAAAGATCCAGTTTGATCGGTTGTTTCATATAACTTGCTCATATTTTAGTGATCTCAGGATTTTAGCCCCATTCCTCCTTGAATGACGACAGCAGGATTAAATGAAACTACTTCTGCAATTTTCAGGCCAAGTTCACCAATGCTCTCGAGCCATACGATAGACGCCATCAATAAATATTGTAAAGCGATAGTACTAGCAACATGTGTGTGTGTTTGGTGACAGTGTGAAAAGGGAAAGTCCTCGTATTCGATGAAATAACCAAGACTTGCATTTTGAAGTGACTATCCTATTCACTTCTGGGATTATCTAAAATTATCTATCCTTGTTGAGGCTCTCAGAGATATTCCGAAGGATATGAGGTTAAGGAAGAAGCTGTGTGCAAATGAATCGACTTTGGCCTCAGCTCTATAGCCGATTTGGTTGTCTGTGGTTGTATTTTACGGCACATTAGCAAGTGTGTCGCGTGGAAACTTCATGAGAGAGACTACGTCAACGTGTGCCAGTAAATTTCTCTCCGTAAGTACACAAATGCGTACATTCAGAGTGTCCCGTATTGAAACTCAATTTCCGATCTATTTAACTCAATCTTTGGGTCTACGTTTGGCTCGGCGCTGATGGCAGAGCGAACCTGCGACGTAGAGTACCTACAGGTTTCAGGCTGTAATTCCACGGTCTTGCAAAGAGACTGCCCCTCTACAAGTAGCCATGTTGGTGGCATTCGAGTCCTGGAGACTCAGACCGAGAATGCGAAAAGCCACTGTGGCACGCTCCCTTTGACCCGGTACCCGCGGCAGTAGAGTCCAGGCCCAGTCCAGGCTAAGGACACAAACTCAGTTTGATTAATCGATCATTCTGCCTACTCCGCCGCAGAATGGTGATCTCTGGGTTTCTTTCCATCGCTTCCTCATAGAGGCCGTCCTTCTCTCTCCAATACAAATCAGATACTCAGAAAAAAAATAGTGAAACCATTTTAAATATTAGGCTAAAGATGAATTGCAATGTGTCCCAGCTATTCTAAGAATACTAAGTTGTTTCAAGCAACTTATTTTACAAGACAGCTTGACCTCTGGAAAACTAGGAAATTTGTATATAAAAAATATTTATATTATTAAACATTTTGACATCTAGAGAAAGTGTACATACAAATTTTGTGATGTCTTCCTTTGGCGGACTTGAAATGTTTAGTTGCCTGGTTGTTGCCAACTACCCAGTACGTATCAGCGATGGTTTAATTGATTGATTTAGTGCTGATATACCAATTCCAACATTCACCAGTGATATCTTTTCCTAATTTTTTCTCACAGGCCGGTATACTTTTTCTTTATTATGCAAAAGTTGACAGCTCGTTTAATACCTGTACAAATATAATGTAGCTAAAAAATAAATACTGGACGTGATCCCAGATTTGCGATTCTGTCAAACTTCTTTAGGCTTTGGTGAGCTGAATGGTTCAGAATGTGTTTAAAACTTGTTGAAGTTTTGATATCGATGAACAATAAGATACATTGGTACTATTTTAATACAAGAGTTTTGAATGAACACGATTGTTATGCAAAAAGGATTGTTCTCTCGAAAGAGTATGGAAACATCAGGTACATTGTTATATTTTCTGATGATCTTGCATTCTGGATTTTTTAATTCATGATTTTGTCGAGCTGTGCAAAATTTGCCATAAACATAAATAGCCAGTTTCTCTTTCTTCAAAGGTGACTAGATATGATTCTTTTTCTTGAAACAATACCAACAAGCTGATGTAAAACAAAACAAACATTCTCAGGCACGTACTGTATCAAAATATGTTGGCCTGAAGATGTGCGTAAGAATGGCTTAAGAACAATATGTTGACAGCAAATGCGAAGGCAGTGACAGTGAACAAGGAATATTTGGATGTGATGAAGAGATTTGTCTACCAAAAGTAATGAAGTGATGGACTGAACAGGAATGAAAACAAAAGACATATAGACAGAAGTATAAAGATGCTTTAAAAATATAGACTGCTCAACTCACATACCAAGTTTAAGGTAGGAAGACTTGGGATCCAACTCAAAGTCTCATAAACACTTGCCTCAGAAAAATGTCAAGAGCTCACTGGTCATATGCTTTTCAAAGTAATCCTTTCGTTTATCAAAACCGAAAGGCAGGGACCAATAAATGGAAATGTTAACGATAGGTAGTTCCTCGTAATTAATCAAGGCGGCATCACAAGACCTGCTCTACAATGAAACCTCTAAAGTTTGGAGAAGCATAAAAAAAAACCACACCACTTTGAAAAAGGATTGTGGAAGACACCATGAAGCTAAGAGACAGGCCGTGAAAGGAAAGACCTAGTAAAGCTGAGATAAAGAAACAAAATGGCAGTCTGTCATTCACGGGTTTTACCATGGCACGAAATCAAGAAATATTTGTGATGACGTAAAACCAAATGCAGATTCTGCACTTCGCCGCCACCTGTTTGTTTTTGGTTGCTTATTTGGTTGTTTGCTTTACTAAATTCATTGTTAAGGTTTTCTTCCAATAAAATGCTAACGATAGTTATTGTTTATCTTTGACCGTAATCAACTGAAAAAGCTGCATTGTGTGCATCACAAAATTACATCGTGTGTGTTACAGTGAAAGTGATATAAAAGGATGCTGTGAAGTACCATAGATATCAAGCAAATCGACAAGAGAAAGATCAGGGTTAGAATCAGGAATGCGACGGCGCATTTGAGGAAAAATGGAAAGTCCATTTCAACAAGATCTCGCGAGCGACATTCACGCGGATGTTCTAGATATAGAATGACTCTGTCTACCGCACTGTGCCTCTGTGACAAAGGGTCAGATTGCAGTCTGGGCGAGTTTGTCAAGCACTGCATTACCAAGGCCTCTGGTAGAAAATCGGAAGCTTCCGACAACTTGCCCTAGAGGAACTCTCTGAATGATGAAAAGGATTTATTAAAGTCTCAGATATTCCATAAGCACGGGGTTTGTTTTTTTTGAGTAGCCCATTCTGCGAGAGGGACTGACCTCTCGGAACAGTCTTTGTCACTTACGTTGCACTATGTGCTCCTATTGCTACATATCTCAGTACAATCGATAGGATTGTTCCGCACTGCGTCCGTCCTCTATTTTTAGTACAAAGCTTGCAAATGTCTACAAGGCTCACAAAAATAAGTCATCGTGACCTTGAATGGTAACGCTCTTATGAACCTTTTGAGTAAAGAGTCCTTGGGCGGGATGTTTTGTCGCCTCATTATAGCTCGACCATTTTTAGATTGGAACTATTTATAGACAATCTCAACAGATCACAAAATGATCAATGAAAAGAAAAGCGTGATAAAGAGTAAAAATAGAAACTGGTTGTAGAATCAAGGACACCTAAGAAAACAAAGACTGTATAAAACATCAGTTGAAGCTATACAAGAAGCGGATATGGCGAAATTGGAAAATCAGACAATGGAAGATGCTGGGAGAAGGGAAAGAGAGAGAGAGATAGTGGCAGAGTGCAAAATACAAATAGAACTTGAGAGAGAAATGAAAAAGCAAAAGCCTTAAATACACTAAGAGCAACAGAAGGATATTAAAATAGAGAGAGGAGACAGTCGGTAAAAAGAAAGACTGAAAAAATTAACAGCCACGACATTTCTGTATGCGGCTTACCTTGAACTCCACAAACTTTAAGTATTGTGAGAATTCAGGTAGTCTGTTTCAAATATACCGCATTCAGTTCGAGAACGTTGATAATTTCCTAAATTCTTCATTCAGAAATATACCGCAACTGGTGCGGTAGCTTACACGTGTAGACCCATGTCAACCGCGTCTTCTCCCGAAAACTAAGATAGTATGCATAATCAATGCATTAATTTAAGTCGACGATTAATTAAATAATATTCTGATTATCGGCGTACTTAATTTAATGCAATGATTATTCATATCGCCTTGTTCGGAAGGGAATACAAATTTGAATTTGTGAGATGGTGCTCAGTACGCTGACAGTCTGCTATGAAAAAAAAACCTCTTGACTGAAGACGTTTACACACAGGCAAACTGCACAAAATGAGCGATAAAACGACAGAAGATATGCGTTGGTGCACGGCTTCCCTCTGACAGCTCCAGTGGTGATGGATATACCGTGAGTATCCCCAACACAAATAACATCTAATCAAAAGCTAGAGAGTTAGATGGGACGAATAGAAGAGAAGGAAATATGAAAGTGATAATCGCAAAATAAGATGGAATGCAAAGAAAAAAAAGTAAAGGAACCAAGCGTAAAGCAATTCTTAAAACGAAGGGAAGGAAGAGGGAAAAACCAACACGAAAAGAAGCAGAGAAAACTATGAGTGCAGGATAACACTCCTTTTATTCATCCAAGTGTGTCGAAAAGATAGCTTTCAGAAATTGTGATTAAACTAATAAATGAACGATGAATAAAACACAAGAAATCAACAGAGGAAAAAAGAGCCGTGCCGGAGATAATGTAAAAAAAAACCATAATTAAGTAATATTAGACCTTTCAAAATGATGGTTTGATCAATAGAAGGCTTTCATCATGCTCAGGTTACAACGGGATATGATCATATTATCCTGGGGTTTTGGCCATCGCAATAAACAACAAATAACAACAAAATATCTGAATATTTCAAAGAAATAAAACAATGAAAGAAAAGTATCACTGATCGCGGAAAACCATCTGTTTCAACAGCTTTGCCCCTCCGTCTCTTATCCTTTTTCTTCCTCCTTCAAACCAGGCGGTTGCGGGTATGAGCTGGCGACAGGAGGCCGCTGCAGATTTCAGAGCAACACGATTAATGCCTCCAGCTGAATACAAAATACCTAGTTAAGGACATGATGAGTGCATCAAAATGCTCTAATGGAGTTATATGGAGACATTTACAGTAGAGTTATCAAGAAAGGGCAGTGCAAATATCTACAAAATATATTACTCTAAGAGTCAAAATTTAAAAAAGAAAAAAATCATATTTATGGGTTAATAGTACAATGCGGCCCGCATGTTTGATTAAGAGCAACTTGACGATGGGAACCTCGCTCAACGACACCAACTAGGAGCTCAGTTCTAACAAGTTGCCGTTTCACAACTTTAATGAACTCAAGTTTTTGCTTTCAGCTCGGCTTTGATTCTGTGTGTTACAACCATTATGCAGTGATTATAGTTTCTTCAGCGCCACTCCGACATTTTGGCGTTGCTTACTATCTCTCTGACAGGCTAACAGTTCTGTATTGGTTTCAAGACTTGTTTCTAAACATAGGTTGGTAGGTTGGTTGATGGCCAAAATTGTTGCTTGCATAGAAAATTATTACCTAATTTGGGTAGTTGTCTCATAGTATTGCTTTATGCATTGACTTTTTTTTTTAAAACTAAATTTTTGTATGTTGTATTGTTTTGGCTGGTGAATTTGTTCGTATTGGGTTGATGAGTGGGTTATTTGATTAATACATCTACAATTCAATGACTGTATGTGTTGCTTGTCTGATTGGTTGGTTTTCAAGTGGAGTTTTGACTGGGAGGTTGTATGGAAAGTTAGTTACTTGATAAATTATCGGTTGGCTGGTTGATTGCTTTCATATTAAGGCATCAGGAGCAATCACCGCCACCGTGTGCAACATATTTGATGAGACCTAACCCTTGCTAAAAGATTACTAGCGTGAAACCACAGTTGCCAATTCGAGAAATCACAACCTGTAAACTCTTTTCCTAATGCTCCGGCATGACATGATGTTGATGTTAGCGGATGTTTGCGATAATCAACTCTCACGCTCAAACTTGATTTACTAGTGGTTGGTGCACGTTGCCCGCCTACTATAAGGTGATCCCAGGCTTCAAGGCCTTTCTCAAATGTGCCGTTTGTTCGAAGCAGGAACACACGAGAAAAGGGTCTCTTCATATACCAATTCGTTAGTCATTGAGCCACCGACAACCTGCATAGTTCAGGATCAAAACCGAATCTCAATGGCATTTTTAAAAATGGTGCGATTCTCCGTCTACGATACTCCGTATAAGCCCAAAATTCTTTTGCTCCCCACAAGCGTGATAATTGACACAACAGCTCGATCTTATGTAAGTAAGAGACCCGACGTAGATAAGTATGCTTTGCAATGTAGAACAAAGGCGGGTGGTAAACGTATAATGTCAGTTATTTCGCTTATTGACAGCAACAGATGAACCTAGCGTAAGCTGTTCATTACATGTATAGTTTGACTCTGTTCTTTTGTTTGTTTGTTTCTCTTTTGTTCGATGCTGTTTTTGTAAATAATTTTGTCTTTACTGTCTTGGCCGAAGTCTGTGTTTTTTATGCTACTGTCTTGAATGTTTTTCTAGTCAATCTTATTGTTGTTATAGTTGTTGTTGTTGTTGATATAGTTGTTGTTGTTGTTGATATAGTTGTTGCTTTTATTGTTCCTGTTGCTGTTGTTATTAATGCTGCTGCTGTTGTTGATATTTTAAAAGAAATTTCCCCTGTTAAGAGGCGGGTAAATTATGAGAGTTTCTTGGGACAATGTATTATTTGCACAAAAGATCTAAGTATAAAGATAGAAAAAAATTATTTTAAAAGCTATCAATTTCCCTAATTCGTTAGCGTGTATGCCATCTCAAGGTTTGGAACCCGCGAAATAAAGCCATAGGTAGTAAATCTCGTTTGTTAAAAAATACAGAAAAAATTAACGCAGAATATTAAATTCGATTGGATTAGAGCCTCCGCATAAAAACACATAATGCAGAGAGCTAAAGACTTTAATAATATCGTCATCATGATGAACTGCCTTAACCTCACAGAAAATGACATTCCTGATGCCATGTCTTAACAGCTTTGTAACTTATTTTCCTGCCAGTCTAGGATAACTATTGACCTTTTATGTCCCTCATGTATTTCCAATTTCATAGCCCGGTGTATCCCCCCTTTATATCTCTCGTTGTCTCTCATTGTATTCCTAATTGCATCGTTCATAATATCGCCGACTGTATCCCTGATTTTACCACTGATTGTAACAATTATTGAATCCATTGAAGCATGAAATGTCACTTTCCTTCAATACCATTATGCTACATTTGTCCTAGTGCTAGTCCTCATGGCCTTTAGAGACAACGAGATAGTTCATGTTCTGCAAAACAACGAAGGTTCCAAGTAATAATTGATCCACAAGTGATCAGAAAATAGCCGAACTGAATGATGTAGGCAAACATGACACGCAATTAAATAGTACAATAAGTATGCAAATATGAATTACTCTAAAGAATGGCATCATCAAGCAGACCTAAAATAACAATGCATTGTTAACGAAGTTTGAAACGTACATAAAGTCTATCACTTATCTTTCCCTTCATTTCGTTATTTAACCTCAGACAAGTTTGTCAGATCATCAGATGAAGGTAGCACACTTTGGCTGTTCTGTAATATCTCTAGACTTCAATTGAGAACTGGGGTGCATGATTATCTGGCCCTCTCTCTCTCTCTCTGTCTCGCTTTCTCGCACTGTCGCTGAAAAGGTTCGGATCGCTGTCGGCGCCGCCACTTCAGTTATCTTTTTTAAAGTTTGCCGTCAGCTGTGAAGAAGGTAAAATAATCAATGGAATAACGTGAAAACAAGTTTACGAACGAAAAATTGGCTCAGAGCGCAAAAAGTATGCATGATGATTATAATCATGATCATGAGGATCATGAGGAGGAGGAGGAGGAGGAGAGAAGAGGAGGTTGTGATGAAAAAAATATTATGACGATAGTGAATCGGTGGAGTCAATATCTATTCAAGATAAGGCACAGTCTACGACATGCTCACTCTGGCGATTCAGGAATTTCATGTGTGTTGAGTTCTGTTACCTTCTGAGTTTAAGGGCATGGCTGTTGTCACATACTCAATGTGCCTCATCATTCTGTTTGCCTCATGAGATTGTAGAGCAGTTAGAACTTTCGGGCGTGGGATTGGGTTCAACGCATGGCTCGGCTCCGCCACGATGTTTTGTTGCTGGTTGAGAAAAAAAAAATCTTTTATCATTGATATAGCTCAGTCTGTACATAGTTTTTAAATGATTAGTCTCTGGTGCATCTGATTGGGCAGTTGGCTATCAAGCGAGAGGTCAGACGTTCGAATCCCAGTCGGGGCCAATACAATTTTTCATTTTTTTTTTTCCGGTCACAGCTCTATAAGGATAGCTAGGTCTCTTAGGATCCGACGAGAGTAAATACAGCCAGGAAAGCAAAGATAAACCTTCTCAGAATGCCGCATACCAAGAACAATCAGGAACCTATACTGGTCATCCGATGCTTGGATTAAGCATTGGGCTCACCCGACATTTTTAATGCCTTAAATAAATCTGGCAGCTCTGAATTAAATTGTTTTTTGTGCCAGATACACAATTGATTTGTTTCAGACTTTTTGGACCTCGAACCTTCGCGCACGAGAGCTACGCCTGTAAATCTCAGGGCAGGTTTGCTTACCATTTCACCATTGCTTGCAAATCTGTTTTCCTCATAGACTGTGGAGCTCTATTTTCAACCATGATTTATGTAATGTGTTTTTCAATCTCAACAGCGGCATTCTATTCTGTCTCAATTTATTACGTCTTATATTACTGATACCGTTAATGCCAGGGAAAACCAAACCCTACAGGCGTACCTTTGGTGTACGGTCCGTCTTTTGCTTTGTGATTGTAAGCTCAGAAGTAAAGTGGAATTCCAACCGTACAAAAGAAAAAATAGGTTTTGGAGAAGAAATGAAATACAGTAGACTTCACCAGCCACTGTGCTTGATACCCACAAGTGATTTTCTTTTCTAAATTTGTTATCCCTTTTTTTTTAAGAAGCCTTACCAGAATTTTGAAAAGCTCAGAAGTAAAGTCAAATTGCAGTATATAAAAGCAAATGCGCATTAAGAAAAGAAAAACTTTTTAAAAAATCATTCCCATGATATAGAAAAAACTTTGGTTTTGAATAGTCACGTTTTGACCATAAATTTCTTTGATATGAATTCAAACCAGGACTTAAATTTGTTGTTATTTTTTTGCTCGAAATATGTTTAATGAGAATACTCTTCAAAATTAGAATAATTATGAATCTTCGAGCCTTGCAGACATTTTTTATCATATTGCTATAAATGTAAACGACACGGAACAAATCCACTGTTTTGATTTCATTTTACGCACATAGCTCGTCCACTACAATGTGATCTCAGGCTTTAGGCTTGAACTTGAACCCATTTCGCAAGGATTCGCACAAATCGCATGTCAAAGAATATCGAGCAACGCAATTTTAGAGCTGTGTATATTTTATCTTGCAATATTCACAGGTTTTCCCTTCGTCGGGTCTGGCGCCGGATATAGATACATGCTTAGCTTGGTTTTGATTGAAACAGATCTGAAAAAGATCTGAAATAGATCTAAAAAGAGGCGGGGGAGGGAAAGGGAGAGAGAGCGAGAGAGAGACATCTGACATAGATTTTGCGCCATATGTGTAGACTGGTCTCGTGGGTGATGTTTTGATTGTTTGTATGCATTGATATGTATGTATATATGTGTGTATGTGTGTCCGAGTAATGGTACAAGGCTCTGGTCTGGCTGAAAAGTCCTTTAAGCATTCAGAAGCAACAAGTTAATTTCATGTATAATAATTAAGAAGTAACACGTAGTTGTGAGTTCATGATGCGTGTATGATAGTCCTAGATCTCCTTCAAGTCGCAGCGGGCGAGAGTGAGAGTAATGGGAGGGGGGGAGGCGGTGGCAAGATGAGAGTGAGTCGCGTTCGGGGGTCAGTGAAGATCCGTGAGTAAGTTATCAGATTGTGCTGAGGATTCGCTTTTTCGCCCTCGTCAAAATAGAATTCGAGCTTGTGATACACTCAAACCCGCGAATGAAAAAATACTTGTTCGCCTGCCACTGTGTGACCAACATTCCGCGTCTTTGTGACGAATGGAGTAATGAATATTAATCTTTAGATATAGGCCTGCTGCACCCCACGTCTGACCTCTATCTTAAAATTCATGCTTTAAAATTCGTATAAGCCTCGCACAAATTAAAATATATATATATTATCTAAAGGTCTCATTGGACACATGAGGCAGAAAAGAGGGAAGGTGAAAGAAGATTTGAGATGCGGGGAGCTGTCTGGAGGGAAAAAAAGGCGGGGGGAGGGCAGAAAAGGAGAGAGAATGTATAAGATGAAGGGATGTAAGGGAGAAAGAAAGGAGGAGGGTGTCTATTTTGGGGACAGCAACGCGAGTCTGGGAAGCAGGCAAAAGTGAGCGTGCCTTTTAGGGTCTAATAATAATACAGCAATTTTCTGGAGGTATTTGTCGCATGGTAAATAGGATGCAGAGGAGGAGTGGGCATAGAAAAGTTTGGCTTTTGTATAGCTAGTCCATAATAAAGTGATCTAAGGCTTCAAGGCCCTCCATCAGGCCTAGGCACTGGTAGGGGTATAGGAAGTGGCGGAGGAGTAGTAAAGGAAAAAATAGAAAGAGCCGTAGAAATAAGAGAGTGAGAGAAAAAGGAGAGGGAGCAATAGAGAAGAATGTCAAAAGGGAAAAAAATAATTAGAGGAGGAGGATGAGGACAAGAAAGAAAAGAAGACTGACAGTTTATCACTAAGTATCTCAGGCATGATGTCGCCCAGGTGAGGCTGGCTCGCGCAAAATCCGACATAGGAATCTCTGCAGCTAAGGGACAAGATCACTACCAACTGCCACACAAAATCCTCCCGAATATTGATCATATATTGACCCTTTAAAAATCAATGATGATTAATGCGTTAATGCGACCGCGGGCTAGAAAAACACTTTAAAAAATCTGTAGGTGTAGCCCATCCTTCAAAACCTGAGTCATTGTAAGGCTTCTAAAGTGGTGCTGTTAATTTTAGGCTCAAAACTTTCCTCGACTGAGGATCAGACTGAAACCAGCCTGAGATCACAACATTCAATAATGAATGCTCAATCACAGTATTTAAAAAAAAAATTACCTTATTTTGGTCCCCAAGTTCTTCGAGGAGGATCAAGACCAGGCGTGGTGACTAACAACACAGCCATGCTTGCTGTTCAAATCTGAATCTTCCAGATGGGGTTCACGAGTCTTTCGGCGATCTAAGAATCAATTAAAAAAAAAAAAGATAAAAATCTTAAAGGGAACCTGGCAAGAGTTCCGATTACGAACATCAAGAGAGAATAAATGAAAAAAAGAAAAGGGTTTGATGAGATATTCAGTTTTAAATTCTTTTGGTCCATAATGGAGACTTTCTCCCAACATTTAAATTAAGTTGATGGTCTTTCGTCAAACCAGACGGTCTTGTTTATGCAGTGACGAAAAGCAATTTTTGTGATGAATGAATAAGTACAGTGCTGTTTGGATAAGACCAAGGACAGAAATAATTGGTTTATTCTAAGCAAAGGTTTACCTCAACTATTAAAAAAAAATATGAAGAAAAGCATGTGGACTGCCAAAGAAGATTTGACGTTACGCAGTTCTTCCCTCAATAGAATTGACTTAAGTTTGTTTCCCTATGTATTAAATATGTTCATACACGCACTCACATACATGTACCAATATTGTTTTCTCATTGGTAAGGAATATTTACTAATGTGGTTAAAAATTAGGGGAAAGGGGTGGGTCGGCGGAGAGGGGGGGGGGGGGTAACTTTTTTTTCGGCTAGACTTCAAATATACACACAAAAAAGCACATCTATAAAAAAAAGCCAACTTTTCTAATCACATTATAATCATTATATTATTATCACGTATGAATGGGACACATTTTCTATACCTAAATTGCATTTTCTTTCAAATACATTGCTGAATAGAAGTTGATCAACTAAGACTCAGCCGGCATCATTCATGAGCAAAACTGAGAGGTTCAATTGTAACCCCTAACGTTCAAAGATATAAAATTGTCTTCGTTTTTTTCGCGAATTTATCTGTAATTTTAAATAAGTGCTGGTACATTTCAAAAACCGTGCACAGTGGACTAAAACGGCCTTTATTCTTTCAGACATATTGGGATGTAATTTTGTATGCATAATCGGAAATCTTCCCTTGCCTCCTGATTTTCTACAATATCTGGCAAGCTAATGCTCAACTTTATATGAACGGAGGGAGAACCGATTACTAACAATGAGAGAACAGCTCGAATTAATACACACGCTTTTGAAAAGGGGGAAAATGGCTCGAGATCTAGATCTAGATCTAATTCTATTTTGTCTTCAATCGGAATTCATCGGAACAAATGTACTTAACAAATTTTGAACCAAAGCACTTTATTTCAGTTCAACACTACTGATTTGTACAAACCTGCGATTCACTTAAACTTGCAAACATTTTTCATCAAACAAAGATTAAGTAACCAAAACGTAGATTGAGGTAAAACAGGCATGGGTTGACGGAAGTTTTGAGTGAGCTCTAATGCCTAAGTCTGAATCTCGATTTTGTAGGCTGAAGATTTGGGTAGGCTAGATCAAGCCTATATATAGAGACTAGATCAAGCCAATACATAATGAATTAGCGTGAGTATTTCTGCAGAGAGCATAAGCTAAGCCCGATGCCTGCGTGTGTCTCTCTCTATTTACTTTTGTATTTCTTTCTCTCTTTCTATTTTTTTCACTCACTTTCATCTGCTTTCGCTCACACATAATAATGTAAGATACGATCTGCAGACTTCCTTGAAGTTATAAGAGCAAGGCTTGGAGAACTCACAGTCGTCGTTATTGTTATTAACTGTAGTCTAAAGTTCTCACTACGTGTATTGTAGGGCGTCACAACACACACTCACACGCTCACACATTCACTCACTCACATTGTGGGGATAAACTCGCTCGAATAATTTTATTTCTATTGTATGGACATTACTCACCCGCCCGACACACACGTACACACACACACACACACACAGAGTCAAGAAGTCACCGTACGCTATTTTCTTGAAGATAAAGGAAAAGAGAGACAGAGAGAGAGAGAGAGAGAGAGAGAGAGAGAAAGAGACAGAGAGAGGGAAAGAAAGAGAGGGAGAGAAAGAGAGAGAGAAAAAAATGGTTTTGTAGTTGGGGAAGGCCGACTGAGTGACATTCAAACTAACTGGCACACTGACATACTCAGAAAAATTAACGTGAGGCTGTTATTGAGAGAGGCAGAAAACTTTAGTTTCTTTATCTCACAGAAGCTGAGCACTAGATTGTGATCTCAGGGTTATGGTCCTCATTGGCAAGGCACAAGGGACGAAATTTAAATCCGCATCAGAATACCCCTTGTCGTTTTAAAACTTTGTCATTCAGACTTCTTCCCTTTCCTCACCCTTCTTTGAAATAAAAGAATGAAGATTGAGTATATCTTTTTAAATTGATATTTTTTCAAATGAATTCCGTAACGTTAAACCTGCTTAATTTCCATTTCGATGATTTATTTTTGTGCAAAATATTTCTCCACAAAAGGGTGATTTCAGACTTACAGGCCATCGCCAGGCCAGAGTGTTGATGGTAGA
>BLXT01007435.1:111160-124055 GCA_019648995.1 Plakobranchus ocellatus | reverse complement strand
GAGAGAGAGAGAGAGAGAGAGAGAGAGAGCAAGCCCCAAACAGATAGAGAGAGAGAGAGAGAGAGAGAGAGAGAGCAAGCCCCAAACAAGGCTCATAGACGGTCGCGTATGACAATGATTGTCTTTGATATGTAAGGTATGATTAACACCGGCGTATCACCAAAAATATTTCTAAAAACGCTTAGCTCCATAAAATGGTTCTCCAAGAAAACAAATGGGTCCTGAAATCAGAGAAAAAGGCGATTTGGTCCTCTTTCTAAAATTTTACTACCGCAAGTGCATGATTTTGCTGACAAAGTGAGGGTAGTGACGGAATGGTTAGATTTATGGGATACATTAAAGCCTCAGCCCTATTGACCTGATCTGGCTCTCAACGAATGATTAACTTCTTCCCCAAAACGAAGGAATACCTCCTTCAGCAAAAGACAGGACCGAAGGAAGGTTAAATATGCTACAAAATAGATTTCCATAAACACGTAGCGCGTAGGGCACTATTCATGATGTTTGTGAAGCAATCCTGTAAAAGTAGGAACGAGAGTGAGGACTAAGAAGGGGTTTTTGGGTGGTGGCAGAAGGTGAACTCTACTGAGAGATCATCAATGTACGTGCAGTGTGCCCACAGTATTGAGCGCCGCCCAATCTAACAGTGGTCGGGCTATATAAGGCGTCCAAACCAGTACCATCTGTTGTCTCATTGCTCAAAAGCTCTATAGTGACATCACATCTCAAGGTCACGATGCCTTAATGCCTTATGAGCACTGCAGACATTTTAGCTTTAGGCAGTAGCCAAATGCCACCATAAACAAGATAACATTTTTTGAAAAATACACTGATGTTCATTAACTAAGCACAATGATTATATTTGAAGAATCACCATACAAGTGACATTGGAAACATTTACTTCAATATCAACGATCACAAAATGAAAGATGTTTAAAATAAGATAATAAGAAGTAAAAAAAACCGGTTTTAGAATTAATGGTACTTAAGAGAACAATAATAAATAAAAGATCAAAGGGAGATATGTGAGAACGGAACAGCGCAACTTTGAAAAAATCATACATCAAACAATGAAAAGAGAGAGAGAGAAAGAGAGAGATAGAGACAGAGTGAAAAAATATTTTAAAAATGTCGAATTAACTTGAGAGAGAAAAATGACCGAAGTGTATGTCAGATAAAAGAAAGAATTGCTAAGATAGAGTGAGTAGAGAGTCAGTAAGAGACAGGAAAGTTTTGCAGCCGGAAGATAATACTGGATACGGCTTCTCTTGAACTCCACAAAGATTGTGAAAATTCAGGTAGGCCTAATCTGTTTCAATATACCGTATTCAGTTCGAGAACTTTCAAAATTTCCTAAATCTATCACTCAAAAATGTACCACTACTGATGCAGTATTTACGCGGACATCCATGTCATCCGTCTCTTCTTCCGAAAACTAAGATAGTATGCGTAATCATGGCATTAAGTTGAGTAGACCTTAAAAGAAATAATATGGTGATTATCGGCGTACTTAACTTATTGCAATGATTATTTCTACTGCCTTGTTCAGAAGGGAATAAATATCGTGAAATGGTGCTCAGTGCGCTGACAGTGTGCTGCAAAGAAACATTCGTAATTGAAGACTTTGTAGAAAGACAAATTGGATAGACTGAGTGATAAAAACAACATAAGAAACGCGTTAGTGCACGGCTTCCCTCTGACAGCTCCAGTGGTGATGGATACACAGTAAGTGGCACCAACACATATAAAATCTAATCAAAAGCTAATGAGGGAAGAAAAAAGATAAGAAATATTTTGTTCTAATTAAAAAGGACATAAGAAGGAAAAAGAAAATACAAAATAGATAATCACCGAATGATAAGGAATGCAAAAGAATTTAACAGAAAAAAAAAAGAAAAAGAGAAACCAAACGTTACAAAGTTAAACACAAGGGAAAGAGAGAGTCATAGAAAGAATAGGAAAAAGAACAAGGCAAGAGATTATAAATTGGTGGACACACCTTCATTGACCATAGCGATGCTGATAGCTTTCAAAAATAGGAACATGCGCCAGCGAAAAAAATATATATACGATATATATATATATATATATATATATATATATATATATATATATATATATATATATATATATACATACACCCACAAATCTGGGAATCTGGGAATCATCAAGAAGAGCGATTCTTCCTACGCATCTCCGTTCGTCATAGTAAAGAGGGAAGATGGCTCTATACGTGTCTGTTTTGACTATTGTCGTTTAAACAGGCTGACTGTGTTCGATCTTCAGCGCATGATACACCGGCTAACGTATGGAGAGTGACAGGTACTTCTCAAAGATAGACCTGAGCAAGGGCAGATACCTGTCCGCGAGGAAAACATCGCGAAGACAGCGTTTGTGAAAAGTGACTGTCACTTTGAGTTCCTGAGGATGTAATTCGAGATGATGAACTCGGAAGCAACGCTGATACGCACTATGAAGATGCTTTTGAGAGGAATGAACCAGGTGATGGACTACGTAGATGACCTGTTGGTTCACACTCCAACCTGGCAGGGCCGTATGAGAATTCCGAGGGAGTTCTTCAGGTGGCTGAGGCAGGCCAACTTAACCGTGCGACCAAAAAAGTGCATGCTTGGGCCAGGGACGATCGACTTCTTTGGTCATCGGCTTAAGACAGGGAGCAATCGGTCTTCAGGACGAGAACGTGGAGAAAGTTCGGGTTGCACCAAGACCCAAGACCAACAAGGAGGTCCGCGCATTTTAGGATTAGTTGGTTGCTGCAAAGAATTTATTCCCAACTTTTCAGCAATTTCGGCACTTTTATCTGATCATCGATGTCTAAAAATAGCAAAGACGTCTAGACCTCTCCTAAACCTGACTGACATAGGCTGTAGGTTTGTCCTCAGAACTGACGCATTTGATCGTGGCCTCGGTACTGTTCTCATGCAGAGAAGTCAAAGCAAGTTACTCCCTGTGGTCTATGAGAATGGGTTTGGGTTTTTTTAATATAGCCTGTCCACAACAAGATGATCTCAGGCTTTAAGGCCCTCCGTCTGACCGGGGCGTCGATAGCGGGGCTCGAACTCGCGACAGAAGGGTCCCTGCAGATACCAGGGCGGACTCGCCAACCACTGAGCCACCGACGTATCCGTCGGCCTATGAGAGTAACCATTGTCAAATAGAGAGAGAAATTATTCACTTATGGAAAGAGAAGCCTATTTGTTGTTTGGTGAATTCAAAGATGCCCATAGTATCTTTACGGTAACCAGTATATCTACAGACATACCATGGCCCTTGAAGTATTTCAATGCAGTATAGTCTGAAAGTCCTTGGATAATGAAGTGGGCTTTAGCTTTACAGTAATGTACGTGTAATTTTGAATACTTGAACGGGACCGAGAAGGTGGGCGCAGATTTCTTAAGTAAAGTTCAGAAATTGTGTAACTCACTGCGACGTAAATCTGGGTTTTGGAAATTCTTGTCTTGTTTATGTTATTATTTTGCTACTGCTAAAATTTCTAGAAGGCCCACAAAGGTCCAGTCATTGTGGTCTTGTATGGTAATGTCATTGGATAGCTCTTGGGGAACAAGCAAATAGATGGGGTGGGTTTGTCCCCTCCTCATAGCCCGACCATTGTTACATTGGAAAAATGATGAGTGGATAGGAAAACTGTGATAAAATATCCAAAACTGGTTTGAGAATCAATGGCATCTAAGAAAGCAATGACTGAATGCAACAACATTAAGAGCTATATGAGAACCGAACATCGTGAATTTGAAAAACTAGACAATAAAAGATGGAGAAAGAAAATAACTTTAGAGAGAAATAAACAGGCAAACTTCTAAAGTATGTGTAAGAGGGAGAAAAGAATACTAAGAGAGAGTGTCCAGAAGAAAGAGACAGAAAAAGTGAACAGCCCACGACATATCTGAATACGGCTTCTCTTGAACTCCACAAGGTTGAGTATTGTGAAAATTCAGGTAATCTAATTCAATATACCGTGTTCAGTTTGAGAACTTTGATCCTTTCCAACATTGTTCATACAAAAGCGTACCTCAACTGGTGCAGTAGCTTACACGGAGACCCATGTCATCCGCGGCTTCTTCCGAAAACTAAGATGGTTCTCATAATCATGGCATTAACTTAAGTAGACCATAAATTAAATAAATATCATGCTGATTATCGGTGTACTTAATTTATTGCAATGATCATTCATACCACCTTGTTCGGAAGGGAATACAAATTGTATGTAAGATGATGCTCAGCGCGCTGACAGTTTGCGGTGAAAAAATTTTCTGATTGAGGATATTTGTAGACAAACTACACAGACTGAGCGATAAAACGACAGAAGATGCATGTTGGAGCACGGCTTTCCTCTGACAGTTCCAGTGGTGGTGGATATACCATGAGTGGCACTAACACAGACATCGTATCGAAAGCTAGAAATGTAAAAAAAAAAACAAAGGAAAAAAATATGTTTCCCAATTAGATGGGACGAACAGAAGAAAAGGGAAATACAAAATAAATAATCACCGAATGAGAAGAAATGCAAAGAACAGAAGGAAAAAAAATAAATGAAAGAAAAACTAAACGTAACGAAATTTCAAAAGCAAGGCGAAAAATGACGAACAGACAGAGTAGGAAAAGGAACTATAAATTATTAACCCATCTTGGCGAAAAGATAACTTTGAAAAGTAGGAAGTATATGAATAAATAAACGACAAATAATATGTATATTAATATTTATATACACACGCATGAAGAGAAGAAGAAATGAGTCGAAGCCGTGGACGTACAGGCAAAGACTACAGTTGAATCATATTAGACCGTTCAAATGATGGGTTGATCCATAGCAGGCTTTTATCATACACAGGAGAACAGCTGTATATATTTGCAAATAAAGCAACGCAACGTGGTAAAAAAAAAAAAAAAATCTTCAATATCTTCAAATAAAAAAAGGAAAAGACAAGTGTAAAATTGCTGCAGAAAACTTTCAGATCAGTTTCATCCTTCCCCTTCTTTCTCGTTCTTTTTTCCCTTACACCGGGTAATGGCGGGTTTGACCTGGCGACACGAGGCTCCTGCATATATCAGGGCAATTTCGCCAACTCTCCACCACTAATGTCTCCGATTGAATTCAAAATGGAAGGATAAGAAAATCTAATGACGGGTGTATCAAGTTGCCTTAACTGAGTCCTTATAAAGAAATATCAAAGCAAGACGTTCAAAGAAAGAGCAGGGCATACATCTAAGAAAATATTATTATAAAGGCTTTAAATAAACAACAGCAACAACAACAACAACAACAACAACAACAACAGCAACAACAACAAAATAAACCCGCAACACATTCATAGATACAATATTAAATGAAGACGGCATGACTCAGTTTTCAAAAGCTGACGTGTGATAACTTTCGTAAACTCAGACTTTGGATCAGATTGGTTGTAGAGTCATATCCTGTTATAGATTGTTCAACGCTACTCCGACACCTTGACTTTGTTCGCAAATTTCTATCCGGCCAACAGACTTGTATTAAGTCCAGATCGTGTTTTTCTCAATATTGATTGATAAATTGGTTGTTAGACAAGTTGCTTGTTTGCGTTTTCAATTGGTTCGTAGTTTGAGTAGCTGCTTGTTAATATTGATTGTGCGACTTATGCATCTACCATTTGTTTTATCACCCAAGGGTTTAGATTGTTGGTTTTTTCGTTATTGAGTTGATGAGTGGGGCAGGTGGTTCAGAGATTCCCTGAGGGATGTGTTGGTTGATAGGTTAATGACTTGCTTGCCGTATTGGTTGGTTGGTATGTTGGTTTTTGGCTGGAAGGTTGTAATAAGGGTTTGTTACTTGATGAGTTATTTGTTGACAGATTGTTTGGTTCTATTTATTTAAGCACATCAGGATAATCAATGTTATGATGACTAACCATTTTCATTTTATTGAAATCTTGGGTGCATGTGAAGCCCTTGGTGAGATCCCGCCTTCGCTATAACATTACACGGATGGAACCATAGTTGCAGAGCTCAAGATATGATCACCTGTAAATTCTTTAGACAATGCTCCGAGATGTCATGATGTTGATGTTAGAAGGTGTTTATGATAGTTTAAGCTCACGTGGTTGACCAATGGTTCTCAAAATTGATGTACTAGTAGTTGGTGCATATTGTCCGCCTACTTCAAGTTATCTCAGGCTTTAAGCCCTTTGTCAAGTGCGCACGTTGGTGGCAGGCTAGGACTGGAACATACGACAGATCCTGCAGAGTTCAGGGCAATTTCATTAGCCAATGAGACATTGACAACCCACGCAGTTCGGGGTCAGAACTGAATCGCAATGAGGTTAAAAAGAGAACTGTGGATGACAACATGAAGGTAAGAGAGAGGACATGCAAGGAAATCACCAATAAATCTAAAATAAAGAAAAACATATGGGAGTCTGTCATTCGTGACCAGAGGTCATGAAGTATTGATGATGATTGTAAAGCCGAATGCGGAATCTGCGCTTCACCGCCTCTTTGGTTTTTGTTTATTGCTTGTTTGTTTATCGAAATCCATAGCTAAGGTTTTCCTATGAAAAAATTTACCCCTAATTTATGTTTTATCTTTCACCATGATCAAATGAAAAAGCCACACTGTGTGTGTCACAGTGTGTGCCACAGTGAAAGAAAATAAAAGGTGCGATGATATACCATAGACATCAAGTCCATCTAAAAGATGAAGAGAAATGACAGAATTAGGGATGCCATGTATGCTTTTGACGAAACGATTCTTACAAAATCGCATGCATGCGCGACATTCATGGGGATGTTCCAGACCCCTGTGCCATCCATGACAAAGGGTCAGTGCAGAATAAAGTCAAGGCGAGTTTGTCAAGCACTGCATAACGAATGTTCCTAGTAGAAAATCGGAACCTTTTAGACAATTTCCGCTATAGCAAGTTTCTGAATAATAAAAAGGCAGACAGTATTTACATGGAGACGGGTTTCTTAGAAGTAGCCCATTCTGTGAGACACCCTGACCACTCGGAACAGTCTTGGACAGTTACGTTGTGGTGTTTGCTCTTGGTGCTACAGATCTGATTAAAATCGATGAGGTTGTTGCAAATTACTTGCGTCCTATATATTTAGTACAAAGCGCGCAAATGTCTACATGGCCAACTGGGGTTAACTCACTGTGATCTTGAATGCTGACGTTAATATGCACCTTTTGAGCAACGAGCCAATAGATGGGATGGATTTGTCACCTCCTTATAGCCCGACCATTATTAGATTGGAAACATTTATACACAATCTCGAAAGATCACAAAATGATGAATGTAAAAAATGTTAAAGAGTCAATGCACGTAAGAAAACGTTAAGTGAATAAAATATCAGTGGGAGCTAAATAAGAACCGAACAGCGCGAGAGTGAAAAGCTAGGCAACGAACGATGAAGGGAGAAGAGAGAGAGTTATATAGAAAGATAGAGACAGAGAGCAAGCTGTAATATTCACTTGAGAGAGAAATAGACAGGGAAACTTTTAAGTACATGCAAGAGGGAGAAAATGATGCTAAGATAGAGAGACGGGACCGACAGTAAGAAAGAGATAGAAAAAATGTACAGCCACGATATATTTGGATATGGCTTCCCTTGAACTCCACAAACTTAAAGTTTTGTGAAAATTCAGGTAATTTGTTTGGATATACCCGCATTCAGTTTGGAAATTTCATTATTTCGTAAGTTCGTTCAAAAACGTACCACAACTGGTACAGATACTTACACGGAGACCCATGTCACCCGCGCCTTCTTCAGAAAACCAAGATGGTATGTGTAATCAATGCATTAAGTTAAGTAGACCATAAATAAAATATGCTGATTATCGGCGTACTTAATTTAACGCAATGATTATTCATTCCGCCTTGTTCGAAAGGGAATACAAACATTAAGTGAGATGGTGCTCAGTGCGCTGATAGTCTACTGCGAAAAAATCTCCTTACCTGGCAGACAAAATGCACAGACTGAGCGACAAAACGATAGAAAAAATACGGCTTGCCTCTTACAGCACCACTGGTGATGGTTATACCGTAAGTAGCATCAACAGAGATAACATCTAACAAAAAGTCAGAGAGTTAAAGAACATTTAAAGAAATGCTTTGTCTTAATTAGAAGGAACGAATATAAGAAAAATAAAATATAAAAGAGATATCACTTAATGAGAGGGAATGCAAAGAATAAAAAAGTAAAAGAAAAAAAGGGAAACCAAACGTTACGAAATTCTAAACGCGAGGGGAAGAACGAGTGATAGACAGAATAGAAAAAGGAACAAGGAAAAAAAACTGGAAATGTGGAGGACACAACTTTATTCAACTCAACGTGGCAAAAAGAAAGCTTTCAAAAGTAGACGCAAATGAATAAATATCTATACACATCTAGAAGCAAAGAGCAAAAACCTAAGACGTTCTGGCAAAGGCCTCATCGTTCAATCGTACGTTGATCCATAGGGGACTTATATCATACAGATGATAAGAACAGTATATAATTGGAAATAAAACAACGGAAGTTGGTAAAAAAAATTATATCTGAATCTCTTAAAAAATAGATGAAAAGAAAAGTGTGACACTGGTCGTGAAAAATCCTCGAATTCAATAAGATCAGCTTCCTCCCTCTCCCCTCCTTTGCCGTTCTTCCCTCTCCAAAGTCAGGCAATGGAAGGTGTGACCTGGCGACAGGAGGTTCCTGCAGATTTCTGGGCAAATTTCGCTAACACCACAGCGCTAATGTCTCCAACTTAATGCCAAACAGGCTGTTAGGAAAAGGATATGTGTATAAAAAATTGCCAAAACAGAATTCTTATATGAAAGCCTTTGAGCAGATTACGAAAAGAGAAAGAGCAGTGCAAATATCGTAGAAAATATTATTCTGGAGGTTAAAAAAAAAAAAAAACTGCAACAACATTCATAATTAAATCATGCAATGGGTCGGCATGTTTGATAAAGAGCGAATTTGACAGTGAGCATCTCAGTCCAAGATACCAGCCAGTCTTGGTTCTCAAAAACTGCTGTATGACAAGCGTAGTGAACTCAAGCTTTTGCTTTCAGTTTGGCTGTGGATCAGAGTTGTCGTAGAATCATATGATCTTATGGATTGTTCCGCACTATTCCGACACCTTGATTTGTTTGAATGCAAAATAGACGGTGAAGAAAAGGAAAGATGTGTCAAGTTGATATAATTCAGTCCATATAAGGAATCATTTAAAACAGATGCACAAAGAAAAAGCTAAAAAAAAAAAATAAAATAAAATAAAAAAAAAACCCGCAAAAAGCCTTGACAAATCAATCGTGCAATGAGGTCGGCATGTTTGATAAAGAGCAAATTGACACTGAGCACTTCTTTCTCAGATACCAGCCACACTGTCCTCAAAAGCTCACACCTTTAATGAACTCAGGCTTTTGTCTTCAGTTCGGCTGTGACTTGGAGTGATTGTTGAATACTTTATTCTCATAGTTTGTTCAACACTACTCCAACACGCGTGTTAAATTGCTTCGTTGTTTGAGTAGCTGCATGTTTTTGGTTTGTTGGTGGAGTCATGTATTGACAATGTGTTTCAGCAGTTTTTGCATTGTTGATTAGTTCCTTATTGGGTTGGTGAATGAGACAGTTGGTTTTGTGTTTGTCTGGTTAATAAACAGGTTGATAGCTTAATGTCTTCCTTGCCTGATTGCTTGGTTGCTAAGTTGATTTTTGGTTGCAAGGTTGTAATCAAGGTTTGTTACTTGATGAATTATTGGTGGGCAGATTGGTTGGTTCCATTTGTAAAGCATATCTGGATAATCAATGCTATCTAGGGCTAAACACTTCCATTAATTTATCTTCACACCTCGAGTGCCCGTGAGGTCTTTGATGAGATTCCACCCTCACTACAAGATTTCAAGAGTGAAACCAGAGGTGCAGAGCTCAAGATGCCATAACCTGTAAGCCCTTTAGACAATGCCCCGGGATGGCATGATGTTGATGGTATCCGGTTTTAAGGTCGTCAACGTTTACGCTCAAATTAGTTGTACTAGTAGTTGGTGCATATTACCCACCTACTACAAGGTGACCCCAGGCTTCAAGGTGCTTGCTAAAAGTAAAGCTTTAATGCCAGGCTAGGGAATGGAACACAACGCAGAAAAATCCCTGCAAATTTTAGGGCAAATTCACTGGCCATTGAGCCACCAACAACCCACATAGTTCGGGATCATAACCGAATCAAAATGACATAAAAAAAGTAATTTCGTGCTGTTCAGTTCCGCGGACCACGAGACTCCGTATGAGCCTAAAGCTCTAATGCTGCTAACAAGCATGAAAACTGACACAACAGCTCAGTTTCATGTCAGTATAACATCCGACATAGGTATTTGCTATAGAGAACAAAGACAGACGGTAAATGTGTATGTGCCTAGTGTAAGCTATCCGTCCCTTTTTTCCGATACTATTTTTGTAAATAGTTTTGTTATTACTGTCCTGGCAAACCTCGGAGATTTTATCTTGCTGTTTTGGACGTTATGTTGTCAATCCTATATTAAATTTTTGTTGTCGTTGCCGCTGTAGAGCGTGTCTATGTTACAATATAATATCGATGCTTTTGTGTTGTTGTTGTTATTGTTTCTTATACTGATGTTGCTACTGATACTGCTGCTGCTACTGCTGCTGCTGCTGTTGCTGGTATTTTAAAAGCCATTTCTCACGTTAAGAGACAGGAAAATGATGAGCATTTATTGGAATAATGTGTGATGTGTAAAAAAATCAATCAAATAGACATGTACACAGAATTAAAAAAAAAACAATCAATTTCCCTTATTCGCGAATCTGTTTGAACTTGCGGGTTGGACCCCACGAAAAAAAAAGCTATAGGTAAAAATCTCGAGTATAAAAAAATATGGAAAAGAAAAATTTTACAGAATAACAGTTTCGGCTTGAAATAAGCATAAAAATAACTTATGTTATAGAGCATTATGCATAGAGCTTAAGAAATTTTTAATATCGTCTTAATCATGAACTGCCTAACCGCACTCCGAACGTCCTGTCTAAACAGATTTGTCTTTTGCCTTTCTGTCCGCCTAGGACAAAGAGTAGTAGACAATAAAGAAGGGAAGCGGTGACGTCACTCCACAAGGTTTACACTGCGATGTCGCGACTAGCGATGAAGCGCGGTAAACAGGAAGCACGTGACTAGTTTTAACACTCCGTGCTTGGTAGATGAATTTTTTTATTATTATTACTCTAGCCACTAAACCTGGAAGTACTCAGTCTATTTATAAAAGAAAATAAAAAAACAAAGATCTCTTACAAGTTGAACTCTGGGCCTTTGAAAAAGCGGTGAAAAGATAAATCTGGTCGACTTTTCCTAATATTGTTAAAGTTTATAGGATGATACCGCTGACAATGAGCAGTTCGCGATTTATTTGCGTCAAATCTGAAAAGTGCAGGACAAAGAAAGTGGTGAAATTATCAAATCCTTATAGGCAATACGGTTTGTTTACCGCTCTTGGCAGCTAGTCGAGAAAAGCGGCTCTTGTCTAGTCTTGTTTTTCTCAGTCTTCGGCCTAGGGTAACTATTGATCTCGTATCTTTAGTTTTACCACCACTGCACCTCTCTAGAGTCTCTCATATATTCCGAACTGCACATCTCAGTGTATCCTTCCTTGTATCCCTCGTTGTCTCCCGCTGTATTCCTATTTGTATACCTGAATATATCTTTCATTGTGTCGCACATTGCCTCTGTCTTCCTTATCATATCCCTCATTATATCCCTCACTGTATCCCTCGTAACCTAAATATCCATTTCCTTCTACTTACTTATTCAATCGCTATCAGACATTAAATGTTTAGACATTAAATATCATTTTGTCCTAGTCCTAGTCCTTATTGCCTATTCAGACACCGAAATATTCCGTATGCTCCAGGAGAATGAATTTTTCAATAAATTATTGAAGTACAAATAGTCAGAAAATAGTCCAATTGCATAAAGCAGGTAAACTGAACACGCAATTTAATTATGAAAAGTATTAAAATGTTTTTTTTTTCTATAACGTGACGGCACAGTGGCTAGCGAGTCCGCCCTGAGATCCGCAGGGACCCTTCTGTCGCGGGTTGGAGTCCCGCTACCGGCGCCCTGGCCTGGCGGAGGACCTAAAAGTCTGAGATCACCTTGTTGTAGACTGGCTATATACAAAAACCAACCAACATCATTAAACAGTCCTGAAATAAGGCTGCAATATGAAAAAAAAAATAATGAAATTGACGAAAATTCCATCACTTATCTCTCTCCTCATATCTGAATCTGGATTCAGACAAGTTGTCAGCTCATCAGATGAAGGTTGCACACTCTGGCTGTTCTGTAGTATCTATGGAATTCAATTGAGAATCGGGGTGATGACCACAGGGCTTTGACCGTTTCTCTCCATCTCGCTTTCCCATACTGATGATGAAAAAAAAGTTTGGATCACTGTCGGCGTTCCCACTTTTTTTTTTTGAAGTTGCCGTTGGCTTTGATGACGGTTTAAAAAAAAAAAAAAAGAATAACGTGAAACCAAGTTTATTGAGACAGTGCAAAAAGGTTGATGATTATGATAATGTTGATATGATGATGATAAAATGAGGATGACGATGATGATAATGATGAAGATGATGACAATAATGGTGATGATAATGATGATAATAATAAGGATGATTATAAGATTGCAAGAGAGAGAAAGAGGAGTAAGTAGTAAGGAGGGGAAGGCGAGTAGGACAAAGAAAAGAAGATTGCTAGTTAACCAGCAATTAGTCTCTCTCAGGCTTGATGGCGCCCAGGTGAGGATGGATCGGCTGGTGCAAAACTTGATATTAAAATCTCCGCAAGTTAAGGGGAGAGATCTCTACCAACTGCAACATAAAA
>BLXT01007424.1:0-18999 GCA_019648995.1 Plakobranchus ocellatus | reverse complement strand
AGATAGATAGATAGATAGATAGATAGATAGATAGATAGATAGCAAGATAGATTACATTAATCTATGTCTTTGTTATTGCTGTTCATAAGAAGCAATCTATGGCACTGCCCAAAGCATCAATTAATCGTTACTGCCGTGAATGACTCAGAGATACGAGAACATTTGAAAGTGACAGCAAACACATTTCATCAATTCTGAGGAACAGTAAATTGCATGAACAGTAACAACCCTTACTTGCTTCTCCAAATCCTAAATACATTACACACTAAGACGTATTGCAAAATTCTGTGATTATTCATTTTGTCATGACTTCAAAGTTACAAATTTTTAAAATCAAATATGAAAACAAAAGTAACATTTCAGGACTTCAGTTTCTAAAAAAACATTTTCACTTAAAATTTAAAAGTTCTTTATATGTTGCAGGGGCGTTAATTGTCTAGTCTGTTTTATTCTCACCTCTTTTTAGGGTTTTGAAAATATAGTCAGGCTACATGAATATCAATGGAATTTTAATTTGTCATTTATTACATTTGGATTGCATCCACTTCACTGTCCAATCTTTTAACGTTGTTTTAGGTTAGTGTTTTTTGCTTCAGTGATCCTTTTTGTATTTGCTATTTCACAGTTTTTGAGCAGGACACAGTAGTGTTTACTTCCCCAAACAATAACAGTATGTTTGACCTGTGTGATGGCAGTAATCAAATCACTGCTGTGTGTGCTGTTCTCAAAGGCAATGTGTACCCAGCACCGACTTTCAGCTTCTCTCAGGCAAACTTGCCCTTTAACAATTCACAAGAAAGACAAGACGGCAGTTATTACCAGAGTCAGGTTGATCTCAATCCAGATGTTGGCGGGATACACCAAATCACTTGTACAGTTACCAACATCATCATAAGCGAGACGCAGGGAAAAGAGATTTCTCTGACTTTTAGAAGTGAGTTGATTGAGAGAATATAAAACATTTGATGGTAGGATAATGTATGCATATTGCTAAAATAATGCGTGGTTGAGTTATTTTCCGTCTGCACGTAGACTCGGCTCAGTAAATTATAAAAGGATAATTGAGTCAGCAGGATATAATTAGAAGCTAGTTATTTTTATGTATATCGTCAATAGATGTGAAAAAAGATTCATGCCCTGAGTGTACTTTGTTCCTTGACAATATGTTTATCTAAAAGGAATATTTATTATGTCTCTTTAATATTGATATAGATATAGAAGAAAAGAAAAATTATTTTTACATGCAGGAGTTATTTCGAACTACCTTCTAAAATAGGTAAGTGCATTTATTAATGCAAAACATGTGGTAATATATATATATATATATATATATATATATATATATATATATATTATTTATAATGTATTATATAATATAAAAATATTTATATATATATATATATACTCAAGTTGACAATTTCTCTCTCCGTGTCACAGAGCCTCCAGTTCTTTCGCCCAAGATAACCATCAGGGGTGAAACCTACCAAGGTGTCAACGCACTGAACAGGATAACTTTGGCTGCTGGCTACACTGGAGACATGACATGTCGTGTAGAAGGAGGCTCCCCTAAAGCACACACAACACAACTCTCATGTGACTCACTGACTGCATCTGGTGGAGAAAATGTGGCTACACTTACATTCCAGGCTGGCCAATTGAATAAGGATATGGATGGGACTAAGTGTAGATGTACAAGCCAACATGTCACTGGTTGTTACAATAACAAAGAAACTTCCTTAAAACTCGATGTGACTTGTAAGTCAAACTTATACAGCCTATGTCTACTCATAATTGTTTGATAAAAAATCTTATAAAAACAGATTTGACGTTTTTACAAAATGTCTCTGTGCAGACGGAAACATTTATTTTTAGCCATATGACTTTCTTTGAATACGTATCGCTAAGAAAAAAAAACCTGAACATGTCGAAAATAGATTTGATCTTTTTTATTCTAAAACAAGTGAGATGTGAAATACCAATCAAATGAAACGAGCCGTACGTGATCGCCTATGACGAAGATCACTGAAGATCTGTTGTGTCCCCCCCCCCCCCTCACACCACACACACCCACCAGATGCCCCAGTGATCTCTTTCACCCACGATTCAGCTTCATCGGAGTTTAATGAAGGAGACACGCCCACATTCATCTGCACTGCCCAGGGAAACCCGCCACCTAATCTGACTATTACTAGAAAGAGAAATAACCAGCAGTTGGCCAGTGTTCAGGGAAATTTAAAGACAGCAGAACTGACCCACACAGTGGAGCCTCTGGGCTGTCTGGACACTGATGTGTATGTCTGCGCCGGTCAGAACAATCAGGGTGTGACCACAAAAGAAATCAGTGTAGGAGTGAAATGTAAGTACTACAAACACGAAAAATACCAAAAATTTGAAAATATTATTGAAGAAATTTAGAATTATATTATGCGTGGTGGTCTAAAGCACCGCTTCAGTTGGCTGATTCCAATTAAACATAGTTCAAATAAAATAATGATCATAAGTCATGCGTGGGGAGTGTGTGTCTGTGTGTGTGTGTGTGTGGTATTATTGACTAAACTTTGATTTTAAACAACAACAACAACAACAAAAAAAAAACTACTACTGCAAAATATTACATGGACTGAACAAAGAAATGGAGATCCCGAAATTTCAAGTATAAAAACTGCTCACATCTTATGTTGCAGTCTAATTTAAATGTCATGCATGGATCCAATAATGAAAACTTTTAAACGTAAAAGTAAAACTTCTTAAAGTCATTCTCATTACGGAAGGAAATATTGTCTATGAATCACATGAATATCAATATTTATCAGGTTTCTTGTGTTTAGAACGTTTACAAGAAAAGAAATTCCCAAAAAATGTCAATATTCACTCTCTTTCTTATCACTACATGATATGGATTGTCCAATGCAAGAAAGAGAAAACTTTGTTTTCTGAAATAACTTTTCTGTTTTCTGATCGGAGCTGCTCTATGTCCAACGTTGTTCTCTTTTTGGGGGGCTAATGAAGTGAATTAAACTTTCTTTGCAAAAACAAAATATGAACTACTTTACCCAGTGTAGATATAATCTTTCTTTACTATAAGAAAATGTAATAAAGGTACTTCCTTTCTCAGTGTTAACAACTACTAGCAATTGTCATTTTTTATCCTCTTCATCAACCAAGCATTTCCCATCAAAAACTGACTGTAGATTTGACCGGCTCTGTTTTTATTTCTTTATGAAATAGCTCGCGAGTGAAGACTGAAAGATCTTTATACTTAAGGAAAAGTATAACGATGTAGAAATCTGTAACATTGGAAATAAAAGCCTTGATTCGATAAGTTCCGCATGAAAAAAGACGATCCTGTGTCCCAAAGTGGTCAAAATTTCTGTTAACTCTAAAATATTTGCTGGTGTCAATAATGAGGAGAGCCGTACCGTCCACCCCATACTAGCCACCTCTCATCATTTTTCCCAGCTGAAGCTTGGTTTATTTTCGTTGTGATTGTTTTGAAATACCCCATCTTGATATTCATTCAGGCGCATTACATTGTACGTAAGATATTCCTTTTTATAGAGATAATTAACTTTGAAGAAACTTTTAACCATATGGCATTATCATTCATATAGCACTTAATATGTCTGATGAGAAAATTGCAATCGCCATTCGATAGTCTTATTGAATGTGGCTGGCTTTTTCAAGTCATCGTCATTCTTTGTATTAGACTTTAAAAAACTTTAATCACAACTCATAACTCTGCGCAAGAAATCTCTAGCCCTAAGTTTGAATAATTAAAAAGAGTTATAGATTTAGACATAGATTTCATTTTTAATTACAAAGGAGGCAAATAATCCAGTCTTATCAAGGTTATCATTTTAATTCATACTGAAAATAAAAGTTTCAGAGGTGCATCAAGAACTTAGACATAAATTATGTTTTACCAACTTAATTTCAACACTTTGCTAAATGACGGGAATTTTTAAAGTTTCGATTTACTTTCAAAATAGAATAAAATGTTAACGAATTAAAAACTCGATTATGCAAATTGATACAATTTTGATTGTACTTTCTTTATCATGCTCCAATCACCTGCAGATCGAACAGGTCGTGTACAGCTTGCCATCGTTGGGGGCTCTTTTCCTCTAATTATTTGTATTGGAATAAAAAAAAAAAGAAAAGAAAGCGTGTCTAAATACTCTTTATTGATTTATCTTTATCACTATCACGTCTGTCAGGCCCGCAGCAAGCAGCCTCCAACATAAGCCAGCCAGAGATTGTAGAGGTTGCCCTAGTAGAAACTGCTGAACTAGGCCTGGAGATCTATGGATACCCGATCCCTCATCTACTAACCCTGATGAGAGTCACAGATAACACAAACCTGACAGGATCTGCTCGCCATCTCATAGAGTACTCGCCAGTTCAGGCGCCATTCGGCTTTGTCAATGTGACAATTTTTTTCGTGGAGGAGGAAGATTTCACAAACTACACAATCACAGTGGACAATGGGGAAGGCAATCCTTTGGTTTATCCATTTTATCTTATGAAAGGTAATGTCTAGCAAGGTCTATGACATAAAGCTTATGTTTTTCTTAATTTTTTTTTTGTGAAGAAAATGAAAATTATACTGTATTGTTACAGAAAAAAAGAAGGATTGAGTAGGCGGTGTATGAATATGTTTTGTATTTTGGGTGACATGTTAGAGATTATTAGCTCTTTCTGATATTTGATATAGAACAGGTTTGTAGATCTATTATGACCGAGGGGGTGAAGACAGAAAAAATCTGACGATCTGTCGGCCACATTAAGGGCATTCATCCGAATATTACAGGTGTGAAAACGAGTACTTTACTTGAACGGAACATCTACGGTGGGAATTGTCTGGAATCTCATTTATCTTAGAATATATAAATATTATATCTGTTTCGGCAAGATTCATCTCAAAATATTTCATCATAAGTTAAGACAAAACTTACCATTCAACATTAATGAAAAAAAAAAGCATTTTCACAGTGAAGGCTACAAAAAAAGTAAAACAAGAAGAGCAAGGAGGCAGTGAAGATGATACTGTTACCATCGCTGTAAGTGTTACTTTGGCTGTGGTAGCTGTCGTGGTGATTGCTGTCATCTTGGTGGTTCTTGTACTGCGATACAGAGGTAAATGTTCATGGTGATCATGAAGTAAAGTAATGAAAAAAATATCATAAAGTTCATGAAGTACATTTTTGCTTAAGGTCTTAATCATTGTTGTCCGGAAATAGAAAAATAAAAAAAATTAAACTTTGCTTTCCTGTTTAGACAGACCCTTAAGCTGTGTAAAATTTAAAATATTCCATATTGTATACTTGCTAATTAAAAAAAAAAAAAACTAACCATAGTTAATTTTTAAAATGAAGGAACCTAACATTACTCAAAATAACGTGCTTTATCCTTTATATTTATAATGTTTATGTGAAGCAGGGATGTATCTAAAACAGAGACTGTTTTTTCCAGTCGTTTAGTCTCACAAAAGGAACTCATTGGCCTTCATATCTAAATAATTCCAGCCATGTATAGATGATAAAGTTACTGCCTCGGTTTGAGAAAGAAATCTTGCATTTGTGTAAAAACGCATAGAAAGTATAAAAAAATGCTAAAAAGAATTTATAATTCTATTTTAAGCCCTGAAACATAATCTTACAATTAAATTTCTTCGTCGTATCGTGACAGATAATGGGTTGTATTTTCACTGTAGTTGACTGTGTACTTTTCATTCACACCAAACATCGTATAAATCCAACCTATAACTAATTTGCCTTATCTATAAGTTTAACTCACATCTTTTATAATCATTAAATAAAGGAATTTCATTTGCATCATATAGAGAACCGACATTGCATTTAAACAGAATAGTTTGAGCTTGGAATGAAATTATTCAGGAATAAAAAATATGAACTTTTGACTTGCACCATACCGACTGTTTTTTTTAATATTATGTTTGTTCTAGCAGCCTCTAGAAAAGCTCCGTTGTTTCAGCCAGCTAAAGAGAACAGATATGTGGATTTTTTCCCTGATCCAGCAGATGGGTATGAGGTGCCGGTCATACTGTCTGAAGGTGAAGGTATGAGGCCAGAGGGTGAGTCTAACATGTAACCCATGTAAGCCATGGGCTATTGGTGGCGCAGTTGTAAGAAAAATTGCCCTGATAATACTAAGGGGCACTTAGTATTACTTCACTTAGAGGCTTCATCCTGGCAACTACAGAGCACACGAGGTATAACATCTCCCATCACACACTATCAGAATTAACATTTTTCATTCTCTGGTCTCCCCCCTTGAACTTTATCATTAATCTATCACAGAAATATGCAACGCAAGCATGCATTAGTTAAAGAGTTAGAGTCTATCTGAACTTCTGTTCGACTGATCATTTTCTCATGTGTTTGTAATAGTATCATCAGACCGCAATCAGGTGCAAGTACATGCATACGATGAAATCGACCCTCAACCGGTCAATGGGTATGAGATGTCGGATAGAATGGTTCAAGAAGAAGGTGTGGTTGTTTAATACAATACAAAAGAAATGTAATAGGCTTTAACATTTTTTAAATTTTCATGTTAATAAAACGCATTTATATATTGAACTTAGAAGGAACTACAGTTTTTAGGTCATTGTTGCCGACAGAAGGGTTTAGAACACCTAGCAATCATTGGAAAGATTGAAGGCAGAGTCAAAGATAGCAAAGAATAAGTCATAGGCAATTGTTAAAAGTAGAAACAACAACTTTATGAGGTTAACTGAGAATAGGTTTTAGTGGGGAAACATGATCGTCAATGTCTGTTCTAGACAAGGGACCTAAAAAAGAAGCCATGAAATTGTATTTGCAAAACGTTTTTTTTAAACATAACACTTCTTTTCACTCTTTCAAAGGCTTGCACGTATCTTTTGTAATGTACGTGTGATTATTATTTGTTTTGATAAAGCGAAATGTACGTATATATTAGATTTGTCAAAAAAGTATTTAAAAAATTCGGTAACGATTGTAAGTGCTATTAGATAGTTAATTTTAAATTATGTTTTTCTGGCTGTTGAATTCTCTGTGTGTTTTTAGCACCAGGTCACAGACAGTTGCGGGTGAATCAGTACGAGGAAATCAACCCTCGTCAGGTCAATCAGTATGATGTGCCACGTGGACTGCTTCAGGAGGGAGACATGAAGCTTAAAGGTAAGTTGGACAACTATTCATAGTCTACATAGTGCAGTTGTCAAATAGCACAACAGTTTATACGTGAGGTGTAGGTGGTGCAGTAGTAAGCAAACTCACTATCTATATATAAGGTGTAGGTTGTCTAATAGCCCAATAGAAAGCAGATGAATTGATTTGTACATGATTCAATGCTTTTTGAGAAAATAATCATATGCAGCAACAAAGAAAAAAAGCTACGAAAAAGTGCTAATGTATATTTGGATGGTCAGATTTGTTTTTAAAAATCTTAAGTTGGTAGCTGTATTTTTATATTATTAAAAAATTAGGTAACAATTGTAAGTGCTATTAGAAAATTAATTTTAAATCATGTTTTACTGGCTCTTTATTCTCTGTGTGTTTCTAGCACCAGGTCAAAGACAGTTGCGGGTGAATCAGTACGAGGAAATCAACCCTGGTCAGGTCAATCAGTATGATATGCCACGTGGACTGCTTCAGGAGGAAGACATGAAGCTTAAAGGTACGCCGGACAACTATTCATAGTCTTCATAGTGCAGTTGTCAAATAACGCACCTGTATATACATAAGTGTAGGTGAAAAGTAGTAAGCGAAATTACCCATCTACATATAGGGTGCAGATTGTCCAGAAGTCTAGTAGTAAGCAACCTTATTGATTTGAACACGTTAATGCTTCATTGAGGATTCTATCTTATACAGAAACAAAGAAGAGAGTTACAAAATAGTGCTTTTAGAGCGAAAAAAAACTTATACTCAGTGCTCTTTGCATTAATATATTTAACGTTTTACAAAGAATTAGAACAAAGAGTAAGTTATCGTCTACACAAACTTAAGGAATATTGGATCTTGTCCGGTTACAACTAGGCTGGCTTATTGAAATGGAACTTTATATAGTATAACACTGTCAATTTTTTCTATGTATCACTGTGAGATAGTCCTATTTTCACTTTTAAGGAATGCGATTTAAGAGAAATAAGTACGAAAAAGCCGCAGATACGTCTAGCTCTATGTGCATTTAATGATAAAGAACTTGAACATCTAGATAAAAAAATTATGCTGAAACAACTTTCTCTAATCCTAAACATGTAAGGCATTTTTGCGGGCACATAGAGGCTAGATAGTTAAATTTAAGTAAGAAACAGAATATCAGAGAATGTAATTAGACTGTGTTTTAAGATTTTTTGACTTCGTTAGCGTCTAAGACTTGTCGTCTATGTTGTCTGTGTGTTTTTAAAGTGAAATTTCCCCCCTCTCGGATGTAACCCCTACTCAAATCAATTATACTGTATGCACTGCAGCGTTCTCCTTTCTCTCTACAGATGAGACAGTGCAGCAGCCGTATACCAATGTAATGTCCCTTGAACAAGAAACAAAAGGCACGAATCACAACTACTCAAATCTCGGCTTTGACATTAGTGAAGAAAAATGTGTTTATGTCAACACAGCAGGTCAAGATATTGACAGAGTAAAGTGATCATCTTAAATAAATCAAGTTAAATCTCTCTCTCTCTCTCTCTCTCTCTCTCTCTCTCTCTCTCTCTCTCGTAATCCAGGATATTCCATGGAAATACATGCAAAAGCCCACCTTTACGAAAATCTCTTTGGAGAGGAATAATTCTTTTGTAATATAGCAAGGAATTAGTTGGTAAACCTATAAAACGTTCTTGACCATCAACAATGAAAAATATGAAGACTGCTCAGTAGCACCTTCATTCAGGCGGTGGTTTTTCGCATCATATTTTACAAGAGTTAATACATCCAGGCCAAAACCAAAGGTGAAAGGTATGCGGGTACCATTCACAGAGGAGTTTTAGGTGGCCTGCATCTGTTGAGAAATTCATTGCAAACGAACTAAAGAATAAAATTTTGTGGGCAAACATTTATGTGACAGTCATCAAACAATTTGTTCGAATGAATATCGAAATCCAATCAACAGATGCGCTAAGCCAAAAATATTATTTAAAATTATTTTTGATAACCATTGCCATTGTACTTTTCATCATATATTCTTTTGTATCCAATATGCTGATAACTGACATAGAATTTTCGTTTTCATAAAATTCTGATTACAAAGAAAATACATCGTAGTTTTTTCTCCATGTACAAATTTTTTTTGTAGTATAATCGAGGTTATGTAAAGATTCTTTTTAAGTCCTTGTGACTATTTTTTTTGTCATGATGTATTCATATGAAAAAAAAAATCCTAAACGAAAAATAGAAATATGCAAAATCCCTCAATGGACAAAAAAAAATTGTGCATTATATTGATGCAGTGCTTGTTGTATTTATATTATTCATATGTCTCACTTTAAGAAAATTTATAATTTCATGCACTTTTGTCTGAATCAGTCAATAAGTCTTTCTACTCATCCTTTCAAAAATAATATGACCATGCATCTGGGACAAATTTTTAATTTTGCTAATATATATTAGTTTGTCCGACATTCAAAAAAAAAGTACACCTTATTCTTGATCTAAATACAACCAAACTTTTTGTTTAATTTAGTATGGAAGAAAGCAGTTGTTGGTTCGATCAAATTGATTTCGTGTTGATATAGACTAAGATGAAAGAGAAGGTGTGTGTGTGTGTGTGTGTGTGTGTGGTTGTTTGATAGGAAGCTGGTCAGAATTATTTAAAGGTCTAATTTTCGTAGTGTTTTTTCCTTATATCGCAGAGAATGAGTTTGTGAGGAATTTATGACTTGTTTCTTCCTTCGCAAGACAAATAGAAAAAGCGATCCCTTGATTTGTTTATATACTTTATCTGGTTTATACAATGAATCCAAAAATCTGGATTTAAAGTCAATATCTCATTGTCTGGTTTTATAATTGTTTCGTAAAGAAGTTCTTAATGATTTGAAACTAGAAACGAGCAAAAGCTTTGTGCTACTTTTTTAAAGCGAGCTATAATACATCATTTGAAATCCCATGCCACAATGGCACACGCTCAATATGAATATCAATATCATACATTTCTTACTAGGTTATTTACGTTTTAATGAAAGTAATTCTCACAAGACTTTTTTCTTGAAAAGTCTGTCAGACATTTTAGCAATTTTTAACATTACAAAATACATAGTTTTTTTATGAAAGGGCATTTTTGTCTGTATATAGTTACATTTTATGCGTAAAAAGTACTTTTCTTGAATTGAAATGTAAAATTATACAAAATGCCTATCTCCATATGCCAAGTGCTGTGAAAAATATTCTTAACTAATACTCTTAAGGTGTGCAGTTAAACATTAGCTACAGATATGTCTGCCATAAAAAATACCGAGTAAAAAATAGGTTTGCACAAAACGTTTTAGACCATATTAAGTATTAAAAATCAATAAAAAAATTATCACTCTTTCTGTAATTCTCTCTTGATATTAATTAATTATATTTTCGTTTAATTACTTGTAAAGACACAAAAAAAAAGAAAAAAAAGAAAGAAACGGTCGTAAAGACTAAGTTTATATTGAAAGTTTACGCTGTTTTGCAACAGATTGATTTTTTTTTCATGAAAGTATGCTCAAGCTAAAAGCTTTCCTCTTTTGAGGCTTTAAAAGTTCTCTAACTCTAACCACATCTTCCAGTAGTCAAACTTACACCTTACAGAATAGAGAGTAAAAAGTAGGTTTTCACAAAAAGTTTCAGACCATATTAAGTAGGAAAAATTAATTATAAGAGAAATCAGTCTTCCTCTTATTCTCTCCTGATATGAATTGATTATAGTGTCATCTAATTTTTTGTACAGACTGAAAAAGGAAACGGTCGTATAGACTTAGTTATTATTGAAATGACATCTTTCAGTGGTCAAACTTAAACCAAGCCATAATGCTTACCAAACCGACACTGCTTTCAGGTCTTTCACATAGACTCACTGTTGTGCCATATGTGTTGAATATTCATGGATACTGAGCTGCTTTATCCCAGCCCATTTATTTGAATTCCTATAGAGTTAAAGAATGAAATTATCAATTTAAATCTTATTGAGTACTTTCAGAATCCTTTAAATTATTTATTTGTCCTGGGATTGCGGTTATTGTAGTATTTGTTCTTAATTTATTCAGCAAACGGCATTAAATCTTGACCGACTCGTCATTCATGGAAGCGAAACGATTCTATAATCCATACATATTTTTAACATAAAACATTCGAGAGCAATGATATCAAAATTAGATGTCTTGTGTTCTGTAGCTCTCTGTGGCAGAGAGGGCATTTGTTTTGAAAATCAGTTCCCACAGAGTATTATCTGAGCCCTGTACATTTTATACAAGCTTTTTTGCCCATTGCTAGACGCTAAATAAGTGATTTAACAATCCTCATGTCGGTAAATATTGGGGGAGATTGGAAGGAATGTACACTCTGTGATAAAAATGTTTTGTTTATTTCCTTCCTTATATTGCTGCTTAGTTTGTGCCATAACTTCCTCAATTTTTTAAAGTGTCTTAATGAAATTGACTTAAATATATGCACGAAGAAGTAGATTTTAACTACAAAGCCCTTTCCCAATTTGTGAAATTTTTGCGTACTTCTTTAAAAACATGTGCCAAACAAAAGATCAGAACGTAACAAATTTGAAGCTAATGTCTCAACAATTTTGTGAGTAGCTTGGATTATCATCATCGGGTACCTTGTCTGGAACAGGCATTGGCGATCATGTTCCTCCACTCATTCTCAGTTAAAGTTATATAATATAAACGTAGTTTTGTATAATGTATATACTATTTTTATTCAAGTTTTAATTAATTAATTATACAGAGATTGTATCGTTTGTTGATTCCAAGTATACAAAGTTGTTATTGCTACCCTTGCCTATTGCCCATGACTTTAGATTTTCAATAAAAGTTATTCTCTTTATACCTCTACTGCGTTTGCCTTCAATCTTTCCAGTGATTGCTAAGTGTTCTAAAGCCTTATGTCGGCAAATATGGCCTAAAAACTGTAGTTTCCTCTGTCTAATGGTTTTAATTAGTGATCGCTCTAGATTTGCCTCTTTCAGAACCACTTCATTTGACTTTTTTTTTCTGTCCATGACATCCTTATCATTCTTCTGATAAACCTCATCTCTACTGCTTCTGTTTTTTGTTCTTTTTTTTTGTTTATTGTCCAACACT
The DNA here is from genome assembly GCA_019648995.1 of Plakobranchus ocellatus. Lineage (NCBI taxonomy): Eukaryota > Metazoa > Mollusca > Gastropoda > Plakobranchidae > Plakobranchus > Plakobranchus ocellatus. The sequence continues at coordinate 6,716 of BLXT01007424.1, read as the reverse complement.
CACTAAAATACAAAAGTACTGACCATACAAATGTTTTATTTACCCTTATTTTGGTTGTGATACTTATGTTTCTATTTGCCAGTTCTGGTTTCATTCTTTGGAATGTATCTTGAGCTATGGCTATTCTTTTACTTATTTCACTTGTGCATCTGCCATCTGATGTTAACAGGTAACCTAGATATTTCAATTTTTGAACTTGTTTGATTTTTTCGCCTTTGCTAACAAGATTGCACTTGAGGTTTGAGGATTTTTTTGAGCTGACCATACATTCCGTTTTCCTTACATTAAAAAAAATAGGCCCATTCTTTCGCTCTCTAAAACAACAGTATCTTGAAGTTTTTTTACAGTTGTTTGCCAGAGTCTGCTATTAAAACTGTATCAACTGCATGCCTGAGATTATTAAGATTCTCTCCATTAATTTTTAAGCCTGAAATAGCATCAAGATTCCTTAAGATTATTTCACTATATACGTTAAAAAGATCAGAAGACATTACACCTCCCTGCCTTACGCCTCTTTTGATCGGTTTGAAATCACTATGTTCTCCTTCAATTCTTTCAGGTGCAGTCTGATCCCAGTATAAATTTCTAATTACTCTCAGATCTTTCCCATCGATATCTAATTTTTTAGCCTACGAAACAGCTCTACATGTCTTATTTTGTCAAAAGCTTTAGAATAATCAATGAAACAGAGGTGGAGATCTTTTTGCATTTCTATACATCTTTCCATAAGCATTGACAAAGTGAAAATTGCATTTCTAGTCCCTTCATCAGGCATAAAGCCAAACTCTTTTGGGGATATTTCTGGTCTTATACTCTTGCATATTCTATGTATCAAACGCGTACCATGGTTTTTTTTTGTAAAAATGGCTCATTAAACTGATTGTTCTGTTTAATGAGCAATTAAGATAATCTGCAATCAATAAAATGAATCTATCCAAGAGTATTATTTCCCCTAACATATTAGAATAAATATTTCCCATTTTTGCCAGTTTGAATGATTTTTATAATTATCATTATTATTATTATTGTTATTATTATTATTATTATTATTATTATTATTATTATTATTATTATTATTATTATTATTATTATTATTATTGTTTTTGTTGTTGTTGTTGTTGTTGTTGTTGTTGTTGTTGTTGTTGTTGTTGTTGTTGCTGTTGTTGTTGTTGTTGTTGTTGGGGCAAATGTAAGAAAGGTGTAAAAAGAAAAGGGGAAGGGGGGAGGGGGCGGGGGGAATAAATAAAGTCCCAACAAAGATGAAAGATTACATTTGAACATGCCCATACCGCTTTTTGTGTTTGCTAACCTGTGGTTTTTATCCATTTTGTCCTAGTTGAATAAATAAAACTATTCATGCAAAACTAATTTCGTATAAAAAAACATATTTATTTTACAGAAGACCCTGTTTATACCATGTTATGTTGTGTATTTATTTATTTATTTTTTTAATAATGCAGTTTTGCCGCTCTCAAATAAAAAACAAACAAGTCTATACAAAATGGAGAACACGTTAGTGGGACTTGGAGAGAGAAAGAGGGTAGAAGAAACAGACAGACTGGCAGAACTCCTTGCTGTCCATCTAAAATAGTTCTGATATATTTCGATAGTTACGGTTAATGTGATTCGTTTATGAATACTAGTGTTTCTAATACTATTTGTATTGTAAAAGAAAACAACCACCAACTCAAACTTATAAAAACAAATAAAGCAACACAGAGTATACGTAAAAACGTTTCGTCCTAAGGCTTTATCAGAAAAAAAAATGACTAACACAAATCAACTACTATAGAAACGTACTAAGGAAAAACGTTCTAATACTTTTTAGGCCTACATTAAAATGTTTGTTGAGGAAAAAAAAAACCTAAAACAGTGTTCTACGACACAGTCACCTTTAAAGGTATATTTGAAATTAAAGAAACATAATTTATTTTCTTCTTTTGTCTTAAAAAAAAGCTAATTACATAGAGATCCCAACCGTCTTAGCATAGAGGCATTCTATCCCACAGATAGGGTTTGCTTTCCCGTCTTTATATTGGAGGTCTGTTTAAAATCTTCTAGTAAGGCATTTGCTTTCACCATGATAGCATGGAACTTCGTTGTGTTTTACTTGGAAGAAACAATTGCGAACTAGATTTGTGATAAGATGAACAAGATCATATTTGTTTAAACATGTTGATAGTGTAAAATGTAAAAAAAAAAAGGAAAGAAAGTTTTCTAAAGCGGTTTTTCCCTTGTAGGAAAGCCTAAAAGCATAGGGATCCCACAAATCTTTTCCTACAATAAATAGGTCGCGTCTTTGCTTTGAGACATAAAAACCTTTTTCGAATCTGTGAAGCGAGCAATCAGACTTATAGTCTTGATTTGTTTATTGCCGCCATTAATTATCACTCTGATTCTTGGCCGTGAGCCTAGATGATGTTAGTGCATTTTGCCAGTGTCAGTGATAGAACAAAAGTCTATAAAAGTAGATGAATATATTATGTACATTTCATCCATTCACGCTACAAATTTATAACATTCTTTCACATTTAAATAATCTTCTTTTTTCCATCTTTCACCATCTCTCTATCTATCCTCCTCTCTCTTTCATCCCTATTCCCTCCCCCCCCTCTCTCTCTCCCTCTCACTCTCCCTCCATCTTTCGGCGTGTATATTTCTGCCTTTCTCCTTATGCCTCCGACCTTTTTTGTTACTGAAGATAATCCTGGCCTATTTTGGCAGAGGTCAATATTTTCAGTATGAATGAGTAATTAATACGTTAAACAGATCGAATTTTCTCGCCCGTATTATTTTCGATAAAAATAGAATCAGCCAATTCAACCTGCGATAGGATAATCTCAGCGATGTTCATCTAGATCAATGAATTTGAAAATGGAATTCTCAACAATACTACTGTATTGATAAAAGTTGATTGCTTTCTGCATCATTTTTTTTTCTTCTTAACCTTCTTAGCGTAGGATTTCACTATTTCTAAAACTTTACTGAAAATAACTGGACAAAAAAAGGAAAAGAAAATATCAAGGGAAATGAAAGCGCATAATCTTTCCTCAGAATTTTCAACAGTTGTTTCCCATGTTGAACACGTTTTAGCTATCTTTGTCTAGAATTGTTTTATCTACAAGAAGGAAGTAAATGTATTCAGACTGCTCGAGTCTCTACCTGCTTTTCGTCACGGACGAAGGAATGATTAGTTTTACTTCCTTGTTCTTTTTACGTAAAATTGATAAAGATAAAGGGGTTACAGTTGTACAATACTGTTTTAGGTAAAGATCTAGATCTGGCCAACATCGTATTATATAATCGTGATCAAGAGTTTAGGTAGGCGCACATCACTGTGTTTGATTCCAAATCAAAATGTCTCATCTCTGGAATACTACTTTGTTTTGTTCTTCGTGTTTGTGATTTAAGACTTTGTGCGATATTAAGTGTTAGAGGTTGTTGTGCCTATAGAATTATAATGTTAGGCTCGATGAAAAGATGAATCTTTAAAATTAGTTTCGCGCGTGTGTGTGTGTTTTCGAATCGAATTTTAAATTTAGGTATACTTTATTTTGTGCAAGCTTAGACTTATAAAACCTGATCTATTATCTAAAAAACAATATATTACTCATCACATTGTAGATCCCTCTGTCTCTCTTTCTCTCTCTCTGGCATGTCATGTGTGTGAGTGTATATATATATATATATATATATATATATATATATATATATATATATATATATATATATATATATATATATAAATGTATTCACGCGAATATTGTTGGAATTTTTTTAGCATCATTTCCAGAGCGCAACCCGAAAATATGAATTTTTAAGAATTCAATTTTGAGAACAACCTACATGCAGAATACTGCCTTAGGACGTTTTTCTGGTTTAATGGGTGTGTTTAACGGTATTTTTTTTGTTTTGTTTTTATTTTTCTGGGCGCTGATGCTTATGCAGGAGATATTAACATGTACAGACAAGGATTGTTTCCTCTGCTTCTGCTGCTATCTACATTGTACCCAGGTAATGGTAGATATAAAGTAATGTATAGTAATCAAACGTACTACTAGATTTCTTTAAATTGTAAACAGATGCAATTGTGGTTATTTAAATAATAAAGGAGAAAAACTTAAAAATGACCATAGATTTTTTATAACAGTATAAAGAACGCGATAGATGTACTCCACTTTAATGAAGGCTTTTGTCGGGCGGAAGATTTAGAATAGTTTCTCAAGAGATTTTTAATTTTAGTTTTTTACATTCATGTTGCTTCTCTTTTATCAGCCTTTCATCTTTTTCATTTTTTCTCTATATTTCTTTTTCTTTTATTGTTACTTCCTTCCTTTTTTTCCTTATTTTCTTTTTCCCCACCCTAGAGGGATTTAAAGTATGCTGACGTATCAGCTATTTTATCTTCACATCCAGTAAAACCAGACTGTAGACCTGCAGAGGAAGGACAGCAAACCACTCTGACCTGCACAGTAAACACAGCAGCGCTAGCTTGTTCTTCCTCTTCTACAACCACACTTGAGTGGAGAGTGAACAAGCCTGCATCAGTTATTGAGTGTTTCTCCAATGTATGTGGCGGTGGTTATTCATTACGCTACGGTTTCTCTGCCACCATCAACAACAGTGGCTCAACACTCACCATCACCAATGTTTCCAGGACTGTCCCCTTCAACATGGAGACCAGATGGGTCTGCTGGCCTTGTACTGACAGTAGTAGACAAATCACTGCATGCGACAAGCTTGAAGTCTATGGTGAGTCTGCCATTTGATTTAACTACGTTTGCCGATCGTGATCAACTTATAAAAAAGGGAGGGAATCGGTGGAATCAGGACTATACGTGAGCAGGTCTTTGTCTCACAAGTTATTTCGTGAAGCCTATTGAAGTTTTGCCATCCCGGTGGCTATATAACGGTACCTAGTACTGACTGCGCATAGTTTAACCATGAAGGTTTTTTTCCCAACCTTTTTTTTTCTTAAAAAAATAAGCCCTTTCTTAGATAAAAACAACTGAAAAAAATTTCAACATTTCAAATCGATGATCGACACTTTTCATAGGTTTCGTGCGAATTTGGCTCTTAATATGAATAGTTAGAGCCGTGAAGAGGTTTGCCAGTTGATTTCAATTTTGCTGAATATTTGTTCTACAACCCGATGAAATGAGGCTAACCTGAAATATAAATCATAGGTTACTAGCTTAGGCCAATGCCTATGCTGCTTTTTATCATCTTGCTTTTAGATCTGGATTCGAGTTTTTTTTCCTCTCTTGCCTAATAATAGATTTATATGAGAAACTAGATTGCAACTGTGATACGTAATTGATAACCTGTTGGCTGTTTTCAATTTTTAGACCTAAATTGTTAGCTTTTCTTTTGTTAGAGATTATACTTGAAAAGCTGTCAAATAATTGTGGTACATGCAGCGACAACACGGCACATGTCGCTGGTCTCTATTTCGAGCTACTGGCGAAATAGTGATGTCAGGTCGATATCTAGCGAAATTGATTTTATTTTTCAGAATCAATCTTGAACAATTAATTTATCATGTCGCAAAGATTATAATCACATTTTTTGTCTTAAGATGTTTTTAAAAGATTTTGTGCTGTCATGTTGTGTTCTTTTTTATTCGGGAAAAAAGTAGCTTTCCTGCGAATTATGTCTTTGTATTCTCTGGGTCATCGACCCCACTAATTTGACCACACTGTTTATGATTCTGATTGTGCGTGCTTTAAATGTCACGCAAAGGAAAAAGTAACAGATTTACATAAATGTGCTTATGCTGCTATTTAAAAAAAATGTGCCATGTCCATAGCTGCATAAGATATCTGACACAAGTAACTTGATTATATTCACAACCAGCTAAACCCGAGAACCCAAGATGTACAGTGAGAGAAAACACAGCTATACCAGGTGATATAGAGTCTGTGACTGTTTCCTGCTCAACACCCAAAGTCTACCCCAAGGCCAAGTGCAGTTTTGAGTGGAGATCAAATGTGAGATTTCTGTTCATAATTTTATTCTTAAAATATGAGCCTGTTTGAAAGCTTTGACCTATCTCAATCGATTTTGTGAAGATTTAAAATTCTTATTCGGAAAAAATGACCCTCATCTCATTAAGGAATGAAAATTTCATGCTAAAGTCGTGTTTCTTAGCTTATTTAAATATTCCTCTCAAATTTCAGTACTTGCCTCCTTCAAATAGAAACTTGAAATCTATAAAAACATTCTTAATTGCCATAAGATGTTTTTCCCTAAAGTTACTAGTAAAACTTGTGGATTTCAGACAGGAAAAACATCTAAAATCATACGTAAATCTCATCCGTAGTTTAAATTTTATGTGTTATCCACAGGGTCTAGTTCTATTTTGATATCTTTTTGACTAGTTGTACAGGTTTATCAAGCTCGACTGGTTCTTTTTTCGATGGTGATGTTATAAGGGCTTCCAAGCAATAAAAACTACGGACATTAAAACTTCGAGTGAATCGCACAGGTTTAAATTATCTGCAAAGCTGTGTAAGAAAAGGCTTGATGATCCAAGGTGTTGGAGCAGAAATTCACTGAAGCTGTAGGGGTACAATGTTCGGAGATAAAAATGATGACAAATGGCTTAAATACAAGATAAAAACATGTGTATTAAAATTATGGTAGGGATGGGCGCAAAGGAATCGGTGGGCCTCGCTCTCTCCCTGCCTCTCTGCCTCCCTCCTCCCCCTCTCTCT
>BLXT01007418.1:256832-269960 GCA_019648995.1 Plakobranchus ocellatus | reverse complement strand
TGTAACCAGGGACCATACCCTCTCATCAACGCTGCCAAAAATGTGTGTCAAGGTGGTGGATCTTCATCTGGGTAATAATTGCAGTATTTGAACGTTGGCTCAATATAATCGGCTCTGAAAGGCAACAATTGCCTTACACTTAAAGGCAGATTATTGTGAAAGCGTTAGATTTTGGCTACTTTAGGCTATCACTCTTTTTAATTTTTCAAACACAAAGAGTAAATTGTTTTTTTTTTAATACGGAACGGTCTTTGTGCTAAATGCAGGGATATTTAGTGATTTTCACATTCCATTATTCTCGACTTGTGAACATTTTCACGAATTTCTAGCAACTCTTTTTAATATATAAAAACCCTTGGAGTGTGTTAAATTAATATCGCAAATTTTGTACAAAAAGCGGAAACTGATTTAAAAAAGACTATCGTAGAACTTGCTTACATTCTTCTATATCCACTACTGTCTTGTGATTAAAGCTGCTACATTGTTTCATTCGTTTTTCAACTTTTTGACTTTTCACCTATTTTTGTGAACTCACATGAAACTTGAAGAAACCTACTTTTACAGTTTAAATCTCTTACATATCTCTCTCTCCCCTCCTCCCTTCGTTGCCCCACTGTTGCCCAATCTACCCAGCACGTTAGTAACATAGGGAAAGAACTATTCTATAGAAATTAATAACCCTCTTCCTTCTGTGTAGCACTACGTCCGCTCCTGCAACTACGTCTGCCCCTGCATCCACCTCTGCTCCGTCCCAGAACCCTGGGCAGACGACATCCGGGCAGCAGACAACGTCTGCCAACAATGGCGGAGCTTCCACCCAATCAGTGACAAGCTCACAGGCGGTGCAAACAACTGCAAGCAATGGAGGTCAGTTTTCACTTTGAACTCTTGTATGTCTCTGCATATCTCTATAGTCTGTATGATATTGTATGTGTAAAATATGTCTTTGCCACGATTTCAAAGCGATTTGTCACAATTAGAGCGCTTATAAGAAAGTTGGATCAGTTGGGTCTATGTCTGTGTGAGTTACTTTAGAACAGAACAAGCGATAATAAATAATTCCAATATTTTACAAGCTCATCTTGAGACTATGCTCAGCCAGCTGGAAACCCCACGATGCTCTTCTGTCACGTCCTTTTGTTGACTTTTTATGATAAAAATTAAAAGCGAATTTTTGTAGGAATACTTTAGTATCGTTAAAATAATGTTGAGTTTGTGGTTGTCTTTTTTTACAACATTAATTTCGTTGCGTCTTTCTAAAAGTTAAAACCTCGGTATCTTTGCATAGCAGCCAAAACTCACTGTTGTCGTTTCTGAAAGAATCGATAATTTAAATTGATGGAATTATGTGTAATTTAAGAGAAGAGTATATGCAAAAATCCAAAAATATGGTAAATCAGCAAATGCACATCGCACCGGTAGGGCTCTTGCTTGAGTATTATCAACGAAATGTTTTATTTCTATTTTCATAGGAGGGAACTCCGGCTCATCGTGCCAGAGGCGAGTGTGCTACCACACCAACTGGTCTCAGTACCGACATGGCGATGGCAAGTTCATGCCTGAAAACATTGACCCCAACCTCTGCACTCATCTCATCTACTCGTTTGCCAAACTGACCAATGACCATCTGGCTGCTTTTGAGTGGAACGATGAAGACACGGCCTGGTCAACTGGACTGTGAGTTTTTAAATATCAGTATTTTACTTCACTTATCCCTTAGTCTTTCTACCGTTGGTACCAAAGAAAATCGAGCAACTACTTTTCTTCAGCCCTCTATATTTTTAGCCTTTGGAAAGCTTCACCCAACTTTAAACCTGTCCAAACCATTATGCTATCTTCTTAACTTCCAATCTTCTTTCCGTCCACTCTGCCTACTCTTTCCTAGAACAGTGCTCTGTGGCGTCATCTTTGCAAGTCTTATTGCCAGTGTTAAAATAAGAGTCCCCACTATTTCAGTGGAGTGTACCAGATAGGTGATGAATTGAATAACGTAAACTGTTCAATGCAAGCTGCATACATAAGAGAATAAGAAAGGCGGTCATGAAGCTTTCGTATGAAAGATCTAGTAGATTTGCCAAAACAATTTTTCTTTTTAAAAAAAAAATAATAATAAAATTAATGCATTCTTTTGAAAGAAATAATTGAAAAGTCCTTCTTGTTCCCCAACAATTTTCATCAAAGAATATATCAAAACTTGTTGTAATAACAACTGCCAACAACAACAATAACAACCACAGGTACACAAAGTTCAACAACCTGAAGAACCAGAATCCAGAGCTAAAGACGATGCTGGCTGTAGGAGGTTGGAACATGGGCTCTGCTCCCTTCTCACACATGGTCTCTACTCAAGCTACCCGACAGGTGAGCTCGCTACATTTCTATTCGTTTGTAATCAGAACTCTGCAGCAGCCTATTCCTCTGCTCTAGATCAGACTTGATACAGATCATTCCTGACTCTGCCCCCAAGAACAGACCAAGCTGAAATAAACCAAAAAGTGACCAGAAAACGTCTAGCATCGCAGGAATGTAACAAGATACTTTGAATGTGCAAGTGTTGAACTTTTCTGCATTAGATGTTTGTTTACCATTTTGGAAAATACGTAGGAATTAGAAAAATAAAAATTGTTTGTACAAAACATATTCGAATAATGTACAAAGTGTTTTTACGGGTAAAGCGTGTTGATTAGTTTCGCATTTAAATCTTTCTGGTATGATCAGGACTTTATCCAAGATACTATCAAGTTCTTGCGAGATCACAACTTTGACGGCCTTGACCTGGACTGGGAATACCCGGGCAGTCGGGGAAGTCCAGAGAGTGACAAGCACAAGTTTACACTGCTCATTCAGGTAATCTTCACAATAGCTGTAAAGAAAGAAAGAGAGAGAGAGAGAGAGAGAGAGAGAGAGAGAGAGAGAGAGAGAGAGAAGGAGAGGGAAAAAATTGGAAGAAAGTTGAGAAGTTTAGAAACAGGTATTTTTAGAGATGTGACAAACGAGAAAAGTAATAGCGAAAGAGAGAAAATGGATAGAGGTAAATAGAGAAAAGGGGAGGTGGGAAGAGAGAGAGAGAGAGAGAGAGAGAGAGAGAGAGAGAGAGAGAGAGAAAGCAAGAAATGAAATGAGATAAACAGTGAGTGAAACATCTGCAAAAAAGATCGAAATAAAATGAAAGCGAAAAGAAAAAAACCGAGTTAGACCTAGACATATATGAAGATCTTGAAGAGCCGAACTACAGGGAAGGAAGAAGCAAAAAATAAAGATAAAGTTAGAAAAACCAACTCAGAGTATAGAAAACAGTTTTTAAATAGAGTGTGTCATTTGGAGAAAGAAAATGAAAGAACAGAAAAGTTTGTTGCAAAACGTCTTTTAAACTCAAAATAAATGTGAGCTCAATAATGTCAACAAACTTCAAAATAAATCTGATGTCTTTTAATTCAACTTAGTTTAAATTAATTCAAAGAAGACAACAGCTTTTTCAGCTACACATTATCATACAACCGTACATTTAAGCGTAAACAGAATGAAATCATTAGGCACTTCAGGAAAGTTATAGTTGTTCTTATAAGACTCCAGTTCCCCTGTCATTAAGGCAGTACACAAACAAAGGTTGTGCAGAAAAGCGCTACTCTTTCAATTTTGCAGTCAGAATATTCCAGTAAATCAGTATTCCTATTTACAACATTTAAATGTAAAAAAAAAAAAGTCTTTTTAAAGCTTAAAGTATATTTGCGCTGTAGATCAACAAGGGGATCTAAATGTACTTTTTTCTTCTATATCCTCTACGATCATTGCCTCTCCATCATTCGTTTCTTCACTTCCAACAGGAACTGAGAGACGCATTCGAAGTGGAGGCTGCTCAGACCGGAAAGGATCGTCTGCTTCTGTCTGCCGCGGTGGCTGCTGGGGTGGAAACGATTGACGCTGGCTACGAGATCACCGACATTGTGGCGTAAGGAAACAGTTGCTTGCTTGTGTCAAAAGTTAAAGGGTTAAAGGAAGTTTTAAACATCAATTTAGTCCAGTTAAAACGCTTTTAAGATTGTTACGGTTAAATAGAAGGCCAAGAGTACAAGAGAAAATTACAGCAAATCAGGATTTTGTTTTTATAAGCATACTGAGGATGGTCAGATAAGTGTAAAGTCTAACACTGTTATTGTTCTAAAATGTTTTTTTTTTTCTATGAAAATTATTCACGTTTAGGAAATTAAAAAGAGGAAAAGGAGGGAGAAAGGGGAGGGGGGTGGGGTGGAGTGGGGTGGGGGGTGGAGATAGTCCTAAGCCTACTCTTTATTTTGTCTGGAGCCTTCTCTTCATAATACATCATGTTGATACTGTGTAATATTAAAGCATATTAACACAATAATTTTAAAGGAGCGTTCATTATTAATCAATTCTTAGTATTTGATGGTCATTCTAGGAAACTGGACATGTTGAACATAATGACTTACGACCTGCACGGAAGCTGGGATCCTTACACTGCCCATAACAGTCCACTGTACGGCCATGCTGGGGAGACTGGGGATGACCTCACTCTCAATGTGGTCAGTAGTTTGTGGCTCTTTAGTAATAATGGAGGAGAGAGCGAGAGAGAGAGATAGAGAGAGAGAGAGAGAGAGAGAGAGAGAGAGAGAGAGAGATAGAGAGAGAGAGCAGGCGAGAAATGTAATAAAGGACATAAAGAAAATGAGAGGGAGACATTATGAAAGCAGATATGGTTGGTTTGTCTTACAAAAGGTACAGAATTGTGCATTTTAGTTCTTTGCGCTTAGAAAACATGACGTAAACATAACATAAGAGTGGATTTAGAGTCACAGAATTTTCCTCGCTAATTTCTATAAAGGTCATTGAGCTGATTTTTAAAAAATATTTTTTATTTATTTATGTTTTTTATTTTACCTAAATCTTATAGGATTGTTCAAATCTGATCTACTATCTGAAAATTATTTCTTCTCTTGTGCGAGAGTTTTACTTTGATAATTTTTTCCCTACCAGGATTACGCTCTCAACTATTGGGTTAACCGAGGCGCCACAAAAGAGAAGATCAACGTAGGGCTACCCACCTACGGAAGGACGTTCACTCTGGCGGACCCCAACAACAATGGAGTTAACGCCACTGCCCCGCGCGCCGGAAACGCTGGACTATACACCAGGGAGGCCGGCTTTCTTGCTTACTATGAGGTAAGTCCATGGACAATGAAATGCTAGAAATATTTTAATTTTAAGTAATATATCGTGATTAAGTTATATATCGTGATCGTATGTCTCATTACTATCTACATCGAAGAACTAACAACTTGAAGAGTAAAAATTACCCACACTGTCTCCCTTATGGTATTTGTTCATGAAGATTAAAAGGTTGAAGTTAGAGCGTATATGGAGGGACAACAGTATTGAGAAAAGTATTCCGGAAGGCATCGTATCAGCAAAGAAAAAGAGAGAGGAGTCATTAAAATAGAAGATGGAGGCAGGATATAACAGAAAACCTTGGTCTGGATTTTGCAGAAAGTCGGAAGGATAGCGCAGGAGAGCTTTCTGAATTTTCTTGTAAAGACTGCATCCAGAGGTTTTATGAGAAAGAGAGAGAGAAAGAGAGAGAGAGAGAGAGAAAGAAAGATTGATTGATTGATTGATTGACTTTTATTTTACAACGGTTACAAAGTAGTCACAAGGCCCTTTCATTTGGCCGTTGATAATACAGAATTAAATTCACAAATTAATGTCAACGTCAAAAGGTCAAAATTCTATTTTGGCATACAAGGCAAAATAATGACTCAGACTAAGCAATTGAATAACGTGTATAGCACTTGTTTGGAGAAGCACAGAAAAAAAATTATTGGAAAAAAAAAAAAGTTATATCATATACATACACATACATAGCTACATGCATATACACAGACATATGCAAAGTCATGAATACATAGACAACGCAATAAAAAAAAAAGGTGAAGCATATTATTTCTCATGTTAAGTAATAATCGTGGCTATTGAACAAGTAAATTGAACAAGGTATTAAATATATAATATATACAATCATGGTCTTACTTGAAAGAGAGAGAGAGAGCGAGAGAGAGAGAGAGAGAGAGAGAGAGAGAGAGAGAGAGAGAGAGAGAATTAGATGGGGTGGAGGGGGGGGGAGAGAGAGAGAGAGAGAGAGCGCGAGAGATTGAGAGAGATTATATCAGAAATTAGGATGAAAAGTCTATATATAATAATATATAAAGAGCTTTGCTTTTTTGACATGCATTATTTGTAGTAGAAATTGGGCTACTGTTTTCACAAACTATTTGCTGAGAGTATTTCAAAAGTTAAAATAAAACTTCCTTACAATAGACTTGTGGCATGAGGTAACGCAGCAAGCATAAAATTAGTACTTTGGCCCCGAAAAAAGAGAGTCAGGGGTCGAAGCTGACCGAGCAGTAAAAGACAATATGCTACGAATCTAAACTAGTGAGCAGTCGAATGAGCAAAGTTTTAGAAAACATGCATTTCTAATGATGATGTACTGAAGAGAATATCCATATATTCCATATACATAAATATACCGGTAGACCTAATGAGACCAAAACAAACGGAGATTTGAGGCTGGAAAAGTAGTGTGTTTTATACGTATTCGGTTTCTTTAGTTTTTTTTTTTTTCAAACTTATGGAAAATTAGGCTCAAGAGGTTGTAGAGCACAGTGTAAAATGAGTGCTATTTTAGCTCAGGTGACCTAGTTCTCCCATGAACCATAAGTACCCTAGCTGGGTCACCAGGGTGAAGTGATGCATAACCAACCAGGCATGATCCTCTTTAGGATATGTTGATTAGGCCACAAGAGCAGTAACATTAATAACAAACGTACAACAACACAGTGAAACATGTCTAATAAGCAAGTCTAAAAAATATATAGCTCAAAATACATACCTATTTAATTGTAAGATATTTTCAATAGCAGTCCTTTTTTTTTACTTTTTTGAAGTCTTAAAACGTGATCTTTTAATTAAAAATATTTAAAAATTGGCCCCTGTACAAATTCCAAATTTCACACTGGTGATGGAGAAGACATTAAACAAAAATTGTAAAAAATGTTAAAAAAAAAAAAAAAAAAAAAAACAAAACTATCCACTCTGAAAGTCAGTTAGGCTTTTCTGAGGTGACTTGAAGTTATGATGTTGGTTATTTTATACTCCAAACCATCACAATTATTTATTTTGCAATGTGAGGATTGTGCCGATTCTAAGCTTGGGTAACAATAACTGACTCAACAAAGAGAATCTACGTACTGTATTACTGTACTACTTTAATACCAGTGGTTATGTACAGACATCTAAATTAAGAAAATACAATAGTAGCAAAATTTTATTACAGCGTTAATGAAGATAGAATTGTAATTAAGTGTGCTGTCATTTTATGCTTCAATTTGTGTGGGTTGTTAATAATACATCTAACTACATTTTTCTGCCGTCTGTGCCCTGTTCTGCATACACACTCAGGCCTAATTTGTGTTGTGTTATGTATGAGGTGCAGTGACATTCTAATATGTGTTGTTTAGGGCATGTTTTCTTTGGGAACTGTTTTCTGTATAATGACCTGTAGATGTCTCTCAGTGTTTACATTCTTTCATTGACCCTTCCTTTATGGATTGGGAGTGTGAAATTGCTGTGTGCACTTTACTAAAGGCATCATTGAGATGGGCATACAACAACTTGATCTGGAAGGCTTCGTCTATAAGTAGTGGATTGTTTGTGCATGCTTGTGTCTGTGTCACGATTGTTTGGGTGAGAGCCTTGTTAACTTCTGTAGTCATGTATTTGTGGCAGTGGTTACCAAAGAACTACTATGATATTCGCGCGGTGTAATTCTAGTTTCGTTAAAATGTTATCAAAATAGGAAGCTACGTGACTTCTTCCAGGTTTTAGTTCTTTGTGGTGTAGATGTGATAGTTTGTATTCTGTTTTTTTTTTCTTTTTCTGTTTTGTAGTTTATATCTTCCTCTGTCTCACTGAAAACTTAGCACCCGTGTTCGGATTCTTACTAAAACCTATACAGCCATGTTCGGATTCCAGTGATTTCAAAGCTCTTGAGTTTGCCGCTATTCAGCCCCGTATTCTTAACAATTTTACCTGAATCGGTGAGATAACCCTCTGGCAGGCTAGTTTTTTTTAATATTTTTTTTTATCTATAGCATGGGCATCATTTTTCAAAAGTTTGTGGTGTCTGAGTACAGTACCTAACAAAATATGGAGATCAGGAGGGGCAGTTTTATCTAATTCTATTTTTAACAAAGGTGCATGAAGTGAGTTATTATACTTAGCTGCCTCTCTTTTAGTAACATTAGCCGTTTGGAACAGAGAACAGACTATTGTCACCAAAGAGACCAGGCCTATATAACGTCCTATAATTCAGCCCAATAGAGTGACTTCCCAATGCATATCTTTACGACATACCTTGCACCACAAATGTGCCTAGTAGTCCTGACAATCCACAGATTTTGCATAAGATATCATAATCCCCATTCAGAATCACATTAAAATATTTTTCCTCGCCAACCATGGGACTGAAGGCTGACAAGCTCATTTCCCAACCCATTGTCTAAAAATCTTGCTCAGTTTTCGTACTTCTCTTTAACTGATGCCATTGCTATGACTATCGAATTTTGTTGAGAGTTTGGTCTTTCTAAATTTTCTACCTGAAGTGTGAATGTAAGTGAAATTTTTTACTGTGATTTCCCCCCAATTTTAACCCAAATTTCATTGTCAGATATTGAGTGATCGGGCCATGTAAGTAATTTCTTTTTGTCATACAGATGAAGTAAGCTGCCTAACAATTTTTAAAAGTTTTTTTTAGTATTTTACCATAATGTTCTTTCAAATTCATTGCTATACTCATCCAAAAACTTTTTCTTCCCTACCTCTGTATAATCTGAAGATATTTTTTTTAGGAAGATTTCTCACCGATTTTTCCTTCTCTATCTGAACCCCTACCTTTTTAAGCAATGCCCCATGTCTTCTACCCTTTCGCCAGCTCATTCCTAATTGTTCCTTCATCCCTAAAGTCTGCTCCCTGGTCAGTTTCAGTTTCTGCCTAACCCCAGCTTTCTGAACAATCTCAAACCCTCGTTCTCCTTTTTATTCTACAGCCTACTGTGAATCCTCTGCTTTGTGTGATGGTCAGGCAACTGCCTACCTGGTGTTAAGTGATAATTCAATATTTTGTTCCTTTGGTCGGTGTCCTTACTCGTGATGTTAAGTGCAACAACTCTTTTAGTAGCAGTGTTTGCATCTTTGTTTTGCATTGAATTATCTGTTTGTGTGGGTCTGTGTTCAGTTTCAGTTTGACTTCATGACATGTGCTTAGTGTTTCCTCCTCTCTAGACAGTGGCTGGTCTAGAGACTGACTAAGAGAATGACCAAATGTAGATGTATGTTTCAGCAGAGGTGATGTAGTTCTGTCTTTGGTGATGACTTTTGGTTTAATGGGTGTTGATGATGCCATGGGAATAAGTGGAGAGCTACAAAATGCATGTTGTTGGGTGTCTTACTAGAATCTTCTATGGCTAAGTTGTTGTTGATGAGATCTAATATGCCTTTGTGTTTGATTCTAATGTGACTGCTTGTATAGTGTATGTGTATAAATTAATGTGGTCTGTTTGTGTGTCCGATATCTCTATTGCTGTGTGCCCTGACTGTAGACTATTAGCATCAAACATTGTGCTCAGTGTATCTATGTGAGACACATCGGTGATCATATAATCCACAGATGGACTCTCATCTATGGCCATAGCTGGTTGATGCTAATTCTGTGTGAGCAGTTTGTAGGTTTCACTATATGCGGTGCCTATCTCTGTAAAAACCAGATCTGTGTTATTGCTCCTACAATGCATTTTACATGAGATGTTTGTGTAGCATCTATACTGGTCGAAGCAAGCTCTCTGTATTAAAGTCTAAGCGAACTACGCTTGTGTTAGATGCATCACTGTTAATAGGTTCTGAGCTTGATGTTAATGATCTGCTGCAGTCACCAAGACATCCTTGACACGATGAGAAGTCATTTAAAGTTTTTTCACCGTCCAAATGTCTTGGCTTGCTCTGAGAATGTTTCTTGCTGATTGTAACGATGTTTCACTGAATCTCCTTTTAACAATTCCCATTGTTGTAAAACAATAGTAACACACATATTCAGAGTGACATTCACTTCTTTCATTTAAAGTGTTAAGTCCAAAGACAAAAAGAATGTGAGAATGAATTTAAGGGCATAGTGAAGGTTTTCTGTATACCTTTTTCTGCTTTTTTTATAGTAGAAGTTTTCCACAGGTTTGACATAATTCGTTTATTTTTTAAGTGAACAGATTAACTGTGTTCCATTGTTATTGTCAAAAGCTGACCTGTTAAAAAGCCACAAATCAAACAAAATTATTTTGCTATATTTAACAGATGTCTGAAATATCAAAGAAAAATATTGTTAAAAGGCTTATAGTTATTCCTGGACACAATTTTCCATACCGAAACAAAGAGTGGAGTTTTGCTCTGATGTATTCTGCTCCTATAACTCACTGTTATTAACAGCCTCTGAAACTGAGGTTATCGATGTGCCACAGAAAAGATATTTACTTCTTAACTCACAGAAACTTCTCTAGACAAAAACCTGAGTAAAAGATTAATAAGCTAATCTGTAGAACCAATATAATTAACAATTATTTTCAGCCAGTTATATTCCAAATTAATGAATAAAACATCCTTTGAATACTTTGCTAAACTCTTCTCTCACAAAAGAACAAAAAAAGACAGAGAAACCGAATTTTCTCAAGAATTCAAAGATGATGTTGCAGAGTCTACTATAACAAACACAGTGGAGGGTGATTGTGATTGAGAGTTTCAAACTTATAAAACATTTATTTAGGACATGCAACAACAGAAAGTCGGCCTATTCACAGCGTCTCGCTTGAGTGCACTGTGCTCGGTCACCCATCACAGGTAACAAAGGGGTTCAGTCACTCTGGTGTGAAGTGATACTTTATCACCCAACCGTGTCCATCATAACTAAACTGGTGCCGAATAGGGAGAAGACACACCAATCACATTAACATTCTATTAAGATTTTTTTTAAAAACTTTTTTTCCCTATCTCCAGATTTGCGAGATGATCGCCCAAGGCGCTACTGTGAACCGTATAGATGACCAGAAGGTCCCCTACCTGGTCAAGGGTGACCAGTGGGTGGGGTACGATGACCCGGAGAGTATCAGAACCAAGGTATGGTTTACACAAAGACATCTCTACAATCTCATAACACAATGGATAACCTTACACAAGTCTCAGTTTTTTATTGTATGAAATCTTTGATTTGGCTCTAAAGATTAGCCCTTTGTCGGTTTGCGTGTTCCATAGATCTGATCCTAAAACAATCGGTACTTGGCAGCTTTTTTAAATTTGTACGACAACAAAGTTGTACCGACATCTAGATGCAACTTGCAAGCCACAGACTAGGATAAGATAATCAACATTGTCATTTTGAAAAAGTGGATAATACATGTAGTTGTATTTCAAAAACAAAATTTGCTGCAAAGTATTTAAAAAGTCATTATTAATCTAACTAAAAGATTGAGAAACATTTCAAATAAATGTGCAATACTATTAATTATCTTATCGATATTTGATGAAAATTGTGGAATGCAATGAAGCTATAGATCATCAGTTGACGTGAAGTATTCTGTGAACAGTTTGATACATTAGCTCTCACTAGACTTTCGTTCACTTTGTATGTTGTACCACAGCTTCAGTTAATTCAACAACAGTCTTTAAATGGTTAATCAAAATTTTCACCTCCGATTGATTTTCAGTTTTTTCATGCACTTTAGACTTTGCCTTAGGGATTTTATCAGACGAAGGATAACTTTATCATCCTCCATGTCTAGGTGGAGTACATCAACGACCAGGGATACGGAGGCTTCATGGTCTGGGCTCTTGATTTGGACGACTTCCACGGGAAAACCTGCAAGGAGGGGCCCTATCCTCTGATCAACGCCGCCAAGGACGTTTGTGCCAGTGGCCGAACGTCTTCTGGTTCAGGGTTAGTTAGGATATAGTTTATTCTCAAAGGTTTAAGATTGAAGGCAAGCAAAGTAACCTTCCTCAGAATATCACATGACTCAGGGCTGCCCATCTTTTGAGCCAATTAGAATGCTATTTACAAAATTTCTGCGTACCTTATTATTAACTAAGTTGTATTATTTCTGTTCACTTACAAAAACCAAAGCGCCAACTCACTTGATGTTCTGTAAAAGACAAATTGTCAAATACAGATTTTGTTACTTTTGCTCCCAAGACAGTTTTTTGCTGATGTGCAAAATTCGAATGTACTCATTGTCTTTATAATCTTGTATCAACAATCTGTTGCAAGTAGTATTTCTCACATGAATCTATTAGCCGCTGGTTGCCTTGTGAGAGGTCTTGCATGGTCTGCGCAACCACTGCTTTGATTTTAGGAGACCGTAAAGCAGTCTTGCAGAATCGTATTTATGCATTCTTAACTAAACGCAACGATGAAGCAGACCAGATCTTATTTTTCAACGTTTACTTCCAGCACAACTGCTGCGCCTGGATCTGGCTCTGCCTCCACTCAAAACTCTGGGCAGACGACTTCTGGTCAGCAGTCGACAGCAGCGAACAATGGCGGCTCCTCCCCAGCAGTGACAACCTCACCAGCAGCGCAAACAACTGGAAGTAGTGGAGCTGGTACTGGTGCAGATTTATATCAGACCTCTGATAAAATAGAAAGTTTAACTCAATGTTAACTGTTACAGACGCAAATGAAAACAAAACTCATAGCTTTCAATTTTTTGGATGTTCTTTGACTTTTAATAAAACAAATTCATTTCATTGGAATAGCGATTTAAAAGGCAATTACAATGATCTTCTGACAAAAAAAATTGTGAAATAAAAGCTGATCTTAACGGTACAAAAATAAATGCTGCAAAATATGAGCGAACATTTAGTAAACCTGAATCCTACTCTGAAATGTGTGTCTCTATTTGTCCTCATTAGGAGTGAACTCTGGCTCATCGTGCAAGAGGCGAGTGTGCTACCACACCAACTGGTCTCAGTACCGACCTGGCGATGGCAAGTTCATGCCTGAAGACATTGACCCTAACC
>BLXT01007418.1:135782-146866 GCA_019648995.1 Plakobranchus ocellatus | reverse complement strand
GAGAGAGAGAGAGAGAGAGAGAGAGAGAGAGAGAGAGAGAGAGAGAGAGAGCACAAAAGCAGTTAAAACAGTAAAACACAAGAGTGAGATCTGTTCTCAGTGCAATATTGATGTATATAGCTGAAATATCATTAAAATGTTTTCAATGGTGTCATTGCCCTTCTTGTGAATTGATATTGAGTGTTTGCCTTGAGCACCATAGATGGATTTTTTTTTAATTTGCTTTGTGCTGTTATACTTTTTAAAAAATCATTTTTGTTGCAATTTATAATTTATTTTACTGCAAACATGAATTTGATTTAAAAAAAAAAAAAACAGTCACATTATCAGAATATTACAAGATCTATTGTACGTGTAATGGTTATCTCTATTTTTTGCCGTAGTTCTATTGTTATAATATAACAAATGTCGCAATTTTTAGTTACAATGCACTTCAATTTCAAGTTGAGTTAATGGGAATTGATTTTCTACTAATTGTTTTGATTCTCAAAACGAGATTTTTTACTTTTTTGTCTCTCTGTAGGAAAGTTATTTGAATTTGTATTTAAAAAAAAAAAAAAAAAACTTCATCGAAAAAAAAAATTTTGGTTCTGACTTTCTATCTGTGACTTTGTATTTTAATGTAGAACGTAAAAAATGGTAAAGATATGTGATTACTTACAATGTAGCAACAATTTAAATTAAAGGTGGAATCTTTATCAGAAACTGGGAGAAAAGGTAATGTAAGTCAGAGTAAGAATAAATTTCAAATGCTTTTCTCGGCAGGAATCACATACATTGGTGATTGCCTCAGTTCCTCATTTGTACCCCATTACCTACATTGGAAAATAGATCAGCTGTTAGAGTGTAACTTAAGGAAGTTTTCACTTTTCAGACACAAATTTGCATTTAATTGACGGCGTGGAATGTAGCCTCCCAGAACATTTACGCTGACTGCTTTAGTAATAGTCTGCCTTGGTATCTTTCTTTTATTTCTTTGATATCATGGTGAAAGCGTTCGCCCTATTCATCACGTTCATCACCAAGGTAAGCTAGAAATTGTTGGAGATGGCTATTTATAAAGTTCATTTTAATGTTCATGTTGCACCACATTACTTTGAAGTTATCTATCATAGACTCTACAAGCTTTTTATAGTCTTCTCACTTCCTGTTCTCTCTGAGGGAGAATGATAAGCTCTGTCCTGAGCATCATCCCAATTTACCGTGTCTGGTGTCCTTTATGTACCAAATCGGATAAAGATGCTGAATTTGTTGTACGGTTAGGAATAAATTCTTTGTAGTAACCAACTACCTTAAAAATGCACAAACCTCCTTCTTGGTCTTCATTCTAGCTTGGCAGCCCAAACTTTCTCCACGTTCTCGTCCTGAAGGCCGATTGAACTTTCTCCAAGTCGATCGTCTTTGCCCCAAGCATGCACTTTGTTAGTCTCACGATAAAGTTCGTCTGTTGTAGCCGCCTGAGGAGCTCTCTTAGTTCGCTTGCGGTCCTCCCAGGCTTGAGTGTAGACCAATAAATCGTCTACATAATACACCATGTTGTTCATCACTCTCACCAACATCTTCACAGTGCGGGGCAGTATTGCTCCTGAGTGTATCATACCAAATGGCATCCTGATGAATTCGTAGTGACGGTCCATTGCTACAACGCTCTCTTCTTGATGCCTTCTTGATGTACAGGTATCTGCCAGTAGCCCTTGCTCAGGAATATCTTTGAGAAGTAATTGTCATTCTCTATGCCTTGGAACACGTCAATGGGTGGAATCATGGGGTGAGGATCGAACACGGTCAGTTTGTTCAACCGTCTGTAGTCAATACAAACCGATTAAAGCTGTTTCTCCTCTTCACACGATGACCAAGGATATGTGAGCAGCATTGTTCTTACTGATGATTCCACAACTCCCTCTCTCATCGAGCTCATTGCACAACGTCTGCTTCATAGCGTAAGGTACCGGATGTGGGCATTGCCTCAAAAGTGTCGAAGACGTTAGCTCAATGCGATGTTCCTTCAGTGACGTCGAACTTGGACGGTTGCTTAATACATTTAAAGAGGAGAGAAAGTCTGCCAGCTCCTCTAATTCATGTCGCTGCCCCGTAGATAGCTCATCGCCAAACTTCTTGGTCATCCACTGTTGCCTTGCCAACTCAGCCACCGAGCACCGCGAAGACTTCACAACCATTGCCATCACAGCTGCTTCCCTCATCGTGCTCTACAACAGTCAGACTTGCTGCGGGCATAGAGCCATCATCCGTTGGAGTTTCCTCACTAACGTATCTTTCGTCATATACCTCTTTAGCAGGTTGACGTGAAAGACCTTCTGCTTCCCGTTCACCTTGATACGGTAATCCTCAGCACCGATAATCGCCAGAACTTCGAATTACATGAGCAGCTTGTTCGTAGGATTAATATCTTGTCGTCCACGCAGAACTTCCCTCGCCTCGCCGTCCGGTCATAATAGTGCTTCTGCCTCACCTGAGCCTTTTGCAGCTCTTTATGGGCAATCTGCAGGGTGTCGTCGAGCCGTTCCCGTAGGTTAAGGACATCTCGTAGCTTGACTTCACATCTGGCTCCTGGATCTCTTTCGTCCAAAACTCCCTCAAGATATGCATAGGGACACTTATGATTTTCCCGTAGAGCAGCTCCGAGGGGGCAAAACTGGTTGATTCTTGAAGCACCTAACTGTAGGCGAAAATGCGAGGGTTGACGTACCGATTCCACTTCTGGGGTTTCTCGCTGCATAAACGGCAAAGATAGTCTTCAAGATAGCGTTATACCTCTTCACCAGGCCATTACACATCAGGTGGTAGTGTGTTGTCACCTTTTGTTTGATCCCTATAAGGCAACATGCTTTCCTCATGCACTCGGACATGAACTGCCTCCCTTGGTTTTTTAACATCTCCTCGGGAACACCTAATCGGCTGAAGATATCCACAGGGTCTCAGCCACCGTATCGGTATTGATCCTCTGTAGGTGAACTGCCTTTGATACCTAGTGGCATAGTCCAGGAGTGTTAAGATGAATCTGTGCGTTGCCTCACTTGGTGGATTGAAAGAGCCGATGGTGTTAATCGCCACACGCTTGAAAGACTCATCAATGAGGGAAAGCTTTTCCAGGAACACTCTAGGTACATTACCTTTCTCTACAGTTTGCTGACGCACACTGCAAGATCGATATCTTTTGCACTTAACACTAACGTGAACTATTCGTGATCTTCTTAAGATCTCCTGCACGTTGACCACAGTTGACTCTCTTTTCGGGTTCACGCGGCCGCTCAGAGTCCGTCAAAGTCGAGCACTATCGTGCGTAAATCTATGTGGTTGATCACATTGGTTTATTTTCCGGGCCAACAGGTACAGATCCGCCTCCCTGCCGAAGGGCTCTCTCCCTTATATACATCGTCAGATCCTCCGGGCAGGCATCCCTGAATTGTTCACGGATAAACAAATCCCTCTGAGAACTCACCCCTTCGGTTATATCGCTTAGATACGTCTAGTCCTCACTATAAACATCTCGGCATTCTTGACCTTGTCTGGCTTATAAATTTGGAACCTGCACCGGTATGCATCCTCAGTCCAGTCGTATCTTTTCATCGATTCCTTCTTTTACATCATCAAGATTCAAGGATTATGCATGTGGAAGACGCCCATAATAATCGAGAGCCCCTCCAGTTAGTAGTGCATTCAGCGAACTCGTTCACTGCTGCCGAGGACATTGGCTCATCTTCGCTAATCTTTCGAACCGCGTCAGCCAGCTGTCCAAATCATCTTTTCCGTCCACAAAATTAGGCAAGTTTGGTAACTTGTCCCGGACGCGCGTCCCACCTATTGAACGCGTCTCAGGATCAACCAGCTGGCTGATTCTGTTTCTCTCCTCCAATCTCTTCAATGTTTCCCTTTCAGCGCGTTCCGCTTCTTCTCTCTTCAGTTGCAGTTCTAATTCTTTTTCTTCTCTCTTTGCTTAATGTTCTGCTCTCTTTCTTTTCTCTTGGTTGAAGTTCTCTTTCTTCTCTTTTTTAGTTGAAGTTCTCTTCCTTCTCTCTGGCGTTTTCTCTCGTACTCGGCAAGTTTTCCAAATTTTTGCTTCAAATTAATATTCGTCTTTCTTCTTGCCTCTGCATCCCAGTAGGTCGGCCTGCTGTACAATTATCTCTCTCGAGCCTATGACGATTCTTGATGGCTAACAACTTCTTGTGGACTAGATCTAGAGATCTAGATCTGTTTTCAACTCTGTCCCTGTCTATCTCGTCGGACTTGCCAAATATGCCACGAATGCTGAATGCCTATTGATAGATCAAGTGCCTGCGACATAAATTCTTTTTTATAGACTAAGGAACACAAATCACTCCAAGTCTTGCCAACGACTGAAGTAAAAGTTTATTAATTTAAATCAAGAATAATTTAAGAACATTAATTTCAATTCTTTACGTCTACAAACTCTCTACCATCAGCAGGTTTATCTTTCGGTTATCTCTGCAATCTCTCCAACAATCTCTCTGCACTCACAATTATACTGCTTCTAGAAAATAGGGGCCGTTCAAAAATAATCTTGCGTCTTGGGAAAGGGTGGGAGAGGGGGGGTCTCTTCTCCTGTAAGAAAAACGTAAGAAGGGAGGTTGGGGGGTCTTGAACCAATGTAATGAGGTGAAAAAAGAAAAGAAAAAAAAAAGAGAGAGGTAATTATTCTTAATATACAATCAATAAATGGAGCAGTCTAACAATATTATATCCCCAATGTTTCTAGTAGAATTTTGATTTCTTTTTCATTCTTGCCAATTTGATGATTTACTTAATAAGCCTTTATAAATGTAGAATTGCGTGTGTGCACGTGCATATACTTGAATAATTCCTAGATTTTAATAGTTTGGCTGCCAATTAGCTACAACTACTCTATCTGAAATTGAACACCAACTCCCCAGACTTTTTGCCGTTGTTACATCGATTAAGATACCAACGCCTCTTTCATGTGTGTGTCCCTCTGAGTAAATTAAGAGTTTTACGAGCTAGTTTCATGGAACCTGCCCCTGTCCATCTTACCTCGGCAAGCTCTAGGATGTTAAATAGTATTATCTGTCCATTTCTTTAATAACATTTACTAGTTTTCCTTTTTTGATGCAATGGTTTTGGCTCATGATTTTTTTTCTTGGGAAGCTATAC
This sequence comes from Plakobranchus ocellatus, assembly GCA_019648995.1. NCBI lineage: Eukaryota > Metazoa > Mollusca > Gastropoda > Plakobranchidae > Plakobranchus > Plakobranchus ocellatus. Next base: position 141,715 of record BLXT01007418.1, on the reverse strand, counting down.
AGCAGTGGTTTCCCCTTGCCTACAGCTGGTTTGTGAACGGGTTCTCCGCTAGACTTCGTCTGGCAACTAACCCACGACAACCCTCCGCATCAATTTAAAATTGATGGGGTTACCGGTTTAATCACTGATTGGCCAATGGATGCAGTTTATCGTCAGGCTAAGGACTATTTGGACATTCAGAATTGCTTTAAAAGACATTTGAAGATGATATTGCTCTCTGAACTAGGTCAGTGTGGCCGTGCCATCAGAAGATAGCATTGGTGTGTATTCAGCAACCCAGAACTCTGACATTTGTCAACACTCTGAAGCGCAGATCATTGGCAAGCCCCTGAATTTGTAAGCCTTAATTTCTAGGATACTGAAGTCCTTTTTCATTTAGTTAATAAATAGATATCTCAATTGGTAATCCGTATCTTAATATAATTTATGTAAAGATTGATTTGTTTTGAAAGTAGTATTGTATTTTTATAAGTAGTTAATGATTAGGCAGGCACTGTGAATGGTGTTGAATGGATAGCAAAATGCTTGGGAGCAAAAAATGGGATAAAATGTCTAGGACCAGAAAAGATTATCAAATACCTTGGGCTAGAGAAAGTGAGAAAATAGCTTGCAACAGAGAAGGTGATGAAAAATGCTTGCTTTTTTTTTTTTTATCATAGACGGTGATGAAATGCCTGGGCCCAGAGATGGTAATGAAGTAACTGACAACTGAAAGATTGAAATTTGTGGAAATGTTTGTGTAATGATACAACAAAAAGAGAGCATATAATTATAAATAACCTGACCATACAAAACGAGCCTTTTGAAGGTATTTCTCAAAGAAGAGATTTTGATATTGTTAGAAATGACTCAATTCATTTTCAATGCTGGAAAAATATTTTCTTTGGCACATTCCTTAGCAAATTTATGCCATTCTAAATTTTATCAAAATAAGTGGCTTCAAAATTCTAAATTGTTGAGAAAATCCCATTCAAAGATTAGCAATTTTCAAAGTTGATGAATCCCCAGCAATTTTAATTTTAGATTTATGACCATAATTTCAATTTTGTGTTGTTTTTAAAATGTTTACACATGGGTACATGACTGATTTTGAAAATAAAAGAAAAAATAGTAGTAAGAATTGTTTTGTCCTGATAATTCATTAATAACTCAAGTTCGACTTTGGTTAGCTTGATCTTTTATTACTGCTACTTTTTGTTTATTCCTTTATAGAGTTATCTTTTTTTTTTCTTTAATTGCAACTCTTTCCCTTTTCTCAGCATAAAGTCCTGCCTTTTTTCTGGAGATTTCCCTTTTTTGTTGTTGTTGTTGTTGTTGTTTGACCTTTTATTAAGCATCTTCCAATGTGTAAGCAATGAAATGATATACAAGCCAGCCAACTAGCTTTTTGTGAAAATATTTGACTTATAAATGTATGTTTGTTTTTTGTTTTTTTTTGTGTAGCTGATAAGACGGAAAAAAAATTTCGAAAGGATATAAAATTGTGATGTTGCTTATTTGGCTTTATCTAGTATTCTTTTATGGACACTGGAGATGGTGGTGATTGGGGGAAAAGGAGGAGGAGGAGGAGGAGAAGAAGGAAGAGGAGGAGAAGGAGGGGGAGGAGGAGGAGAAGGAGAAGGAAGAGGAGGAAGAAGAAATAGTTGCATTAGTCATCTAAACGGCAGCAGCTGTGTTAGCTGTGGCAGTAACACCAGTTGCAGTAGGCCTTGAAAAAGTAGCAGTTATTGCTGTAGAAGTGGAATGGTTAGCAAACTTATAGGAATCTTTCTTTAATGGGTTTGAATTCAATCCTACCGTATCACCCTGTCTTTGATCTTTAAGGTTGGTTTAGACAGGCTATGTGTGAATTTATAAAACTGTGTAGCTTTAAGATACGGAAATATATCAGTCATCCTATGAGAACAATAATATAGCCTACCTTTTTATTTAAACATTTATCAGCTTGACAGTTGTACTTTTTATCAGTTATTCTGATGTTCCTCTTCTTAATGCAAGTACAATACCTTAGAACCATCTCCTTGAGCGCAAACTGGGATTTTACTTGTAAATTAATTTTTTTTTCTTTCTGATTCTAAAGGTGTTGTTCCTTAACACCAAGCCAAAGGGTCATTTTTTCCCAGCCAAAATGAAACTTCTTAAATGATTATAAATATGTATGTTTAGAGGCTTTCTCTGTATGTGACAAACTTAAACCAGCCAAAGTTTAGATTTTGATACTAGGTTACTAAAACCTTTAAACTTTGTTGCTATGATCCTAAATGTGTTATTGTTTTGTTTTTTTTTTAATGTCCCTGCAGGCCTGTTCGTCTGAATGTGGATTTGGCATCGTGTATTCGTCTTTTTGGGAAAAGGCAACCTTTGTTTTTGCCAAGTATAAGGTGAAATGTAGCTTCCAAGGATCAAATGCTTATTTGCTTATTGCTATTAAATTCTTAATTTTAAAAAAAAGTAACACAATTTTAAAGTTCATTTTATTGAATAATTTGATAAGCTTGTAGGGAGAGGTGTTTAGAATCAATGAAGGGTGAAGGGGGAGGCAGACAGGAAAAAAGCAAAGCAGATTTAGAGCTGCAGATGAAAGTTGACCATAGTAAAAGGCTCTTTAAAAAAGTAGAGTCTTTTCAACATCTCAAAAAGTAGAGTATTTGTCCTTTATTTTAAAGAGAGCAGAATATGTTTCTACTACCTGAGAAGAAGAAGAGGTTTTTTTATGTAAAAAAGTAGACAGCTTTCTACACTGTAAAAAATAGAGAAGCTCTCTCTCCATTAAAAAAAAAACATCTGCAAACTCACCTTGTGACCTCTTGCCTTTCATCAGGCTGGCTTCACTCAAGACGGCGATGTTAAGGTAGTTGATGTCGAGATTCTGGCTGACAGCGGCTACACTGACCATGGTGCTATTTATACTCATCAGTGTATCCAATCTATGGAGATGGGTCAGTAAGCTCATTCTTCACCCTCATTTTTTTTTTGTTTCTTTTATTAAAAATCCAGCCGGTGAGAAAAGGCCTAAGAATAAAATACAGTAAAATTCCATCAGAAAAGAATATTAAAGACGAATAGGCTTTTTTTTATACTAGAATTTTGATGTTGTTAAAAACACAACAGTATCACTCCTCTTCAAATGAACCCTTATCTTATTTATGTCCCGCCAAATAGGAATGCGTGAATGAGCTTGGCTTTAAGAGCTTTGTATTGAAAGGGCTAAGTTTAACTCCGATACATTTCTAATGCTTGAAAGTCTAAGAAGAACATAAGTAATTTCCGATTTCATAAATTTCGTTTAATCAAGAGTGAACCAAGTGAATTTCGATGTCTTTTACAAAGGAAGACAAGGACTTTTGTGTATTTGTGTGTCTTTGGCTCTTTATAATTTACCTAAGCCACCAACTCCAAGCCACGGCAGTTTTTGTATCTCTGAAGAAGACAAACATAATTTATTTCTATTTCAAAACCTTGTCTTCTTCTCCTTTATGCGCCAGCTTTGATCTTGCCCTCTGAAAACATGTTTTGTGGAAACTTTTTTCCAGCTTGGATGACCTCAAGATGCTTTTCTTAATTAAGCTAATTATTTTCCTTGTCTGATACAACTTGCTAAACAGGTCTATTCTCTATAGTCTCCATCGCTTTTGCCCTCAAGGTGATAAACTCTTTTAGGGCATATTATTTCAATCTTTCTATCATTCACTTATCTTATTTTAGCTTACTTCGTGCCCAACTGAAATATTGTAGGAAAAGTTATGCAGACCAATAAGATGTCAATGTCAGCGACAAGAGCACCTGGTAAGTCTTTTAGTTTCATGTCTATCCAACATCTGGAGTGATAGTGGCCTGATGGGATGTCTTTTTTGCGTTAATATTTGTAGGAATGCTCTGTTTAGGGTTACAGGCTGCTTGTTTATTTGTGATCTCCGATATTTCTTGGCTTATTGATAAAGTAGCTTTTTTGACATCCTGACAGACTTTGTTTGATGATTAATATTATGAGTAGGGGTTAATTTACTTTAGCAGAAAAGTTATCAATAGATGTGTAAAATGTTTCTAGTTATTTGAACAGACCTGAAAGTGTATCACGATTAAAATAAAAAAGAGAGGAGTATGTTGCAATTCTAGTGGCTCAATTTTTACAATTGTTTCAATTGGCTTGTTGTTTAAAAGGTTAATGAGGACTTCACCAATGAAGGTTTCAATGATTTTAATCCAAAGAGCTACGTTAACATTTCTGAGAGGCTGTGTACAACAAGCCCATAAACTCCAAAGATAGTTTAATGCAATTTGCCTGCATGCATTTTTAACTGTACACTGTGAATTAATTTTATCTACTTCATCCCTCAGGCACTGTGCCAGGAGCTCTGATTATTGAATCTATCATGGAAAATGTGGCCAAGGCGTTGAACAAACGCCCAGTAGTTGTGAAGGAGGTCAGCCTGTATCAAAAAGGACAGGTGAGTCTCTGAGGAAGATTACTGCAAGGTTTGAAGACTAAATCCTTAGTTTCAGATTGTTTGTGTTGCTCTGTCTCTTAACCCATAAAATTTTTTTCTACAATCTTTAGCTTTGAAGCTTTAGCATATCTGATCTTGAAGTTTCTGTTCATCATGTATTTTTTTTTAATTGTATAAGAATCTATTTATTGGTCTCTCTATCATCTTGCTACCTATTTACATTTAAACTATATAGGCTACACAACTTCATTTGTAATTCCCCAACTTTTTTTTCTATTTTTTTGCCTACTTTCCTATCTGCCCGTCTACTTTTTGGCTTGTCTATCTATAAATTTTTTACATCATATACTTTCTTTTTAAAGCTTAGAATGTTTGACTGTCACCAGAAAGATATAATGGGACACACCCTGAACAACTGCACCATACGAGAGGTGTGGAGACGTTTGAAAGACATACCTGAAGTAGAGGGAAGACTGTGCCAGGTTGAGGCTTTCAACCTGGTAAGACTTTTCATTCAATAAATTCTGCAATAGTTATGACCTTTTTTCTTTTTTTAAGAAAAATTATGTCGTATTACCAATATTGTGAAATCTTTGTAGAAAAGTGCATTGCTTTTGGTGTTATAGCAAAAAAGTAAGCCAACATTAGAACTAACAATTTAGTAAAAGTTAGCATCAGACTTGCTGGAATCAAGATTAGACGGTCAAGGGTTCAAATCTACCCCCTAAAGCATTTACTAAAAATTTTCCTGTCAGGCTTCAACAATGCAGTCATGATGTCTATAGTGTGATGGGCCATGATTGTGGCTTTAGATATAAGGCGCAAAAAAGAGCAGAAAAACATTAAGTGCATACCGAGAGAGAAACTAAAAATATATCTAGCAATATATACGTTTTCACTTCCTTTGATTTTTCAGTTTCACTTTTATTTTGCAGCTGTGAGTATTTTTTTTTCAATTTTTTTTCAAAACAATATCAAGGACTGAGAGAAATAAAAATAGAATGCTATTTTTTTCCTTGACCCTGATAGGATACACTAAATCTATTTTTGAAATGGCATCTTTTATTTTTAAAAAGTTTTTAAACTGTAAGAAAAAAGAATGTGAAGTAGAGAGACCAGTTTCCATACTGGATGCATGTGATACCAATGTTTCCTTTTTTTTCTTCTAAAATTGTAAAAATTATTCAGGGCAATAAAATCCCAAAAGAATTATTATTTAAATAACAATTAAAATAAAAATTAGAATTTTGAATTGTCTGTGCTCCTGGTATAGTTAAAAAAAACCCATCGTTTTGCAGTTGTAAAGCTGAATGGCAAATATTTACAAAAATAAGTAGGCCGCATGTTGAGATTATCTATGAAGTCAGTTTATTAGAAAACAACTAAAAGAATAAGTTTGAAAAATTTAAAAAGAAAAAAAAAAAAGCGGAATATCTTGATTGAAGTGAGCATTGTCAGCCTAAAAACAAAGATTTTGACATTTTT
>BLXT01007418.1:41123-52640 GCA_019648995.1 Plakobranchus ocellatus | reverse complement strand
ACACCCATCTAAGCGTGCCTAGTTACAGATGCTTTCCGCGCGCAGTTGGTCGAGACGTGGCGCGGCTCTGCGGACAAAGGCTAAAGAGAGAGTGGTTGGTCTAGGCAATGATGGGTCTAAGGTTGGACTAACCGAAGATAGATATATACTAGAAGTCATTGGGCCTGTCTTCACACTATCTTGATCAACCTTCATCAGCTATTAATGAAATGAAGCCGTCATGGACGAAATATATTGGAGATATATTCTGTACATGCAGATCTAGATATTTAGATCTAAATCTAGATCTAGACTCAATTCACATTTTAACATGGCTTGCAACCTCGCTTCATTTTCGTCAGTAGCTGATGAAGGTAGGTGTAGATCTTGAAGCCGTTGGACCTATCTCTGGATTAGCCTATTCCCTCGACTTCTGGACATAAATAACTTTCAGTGGGTTAGATCTAGATCTAGATCTATATCTTAAATTAATTAATTAATCCATGAGTCGAGGTCATATGACAACATCAAAATCAAAACAGTCACAGCATTCTGGACAATGGATGTAGATTTAGCCTACATCAAAGCAAAGAATATGACAGCATCTATTAAAACAAAACCTAAAAACGTGGAATAATTTAGAACTTACCACGCTGACACATCTCAAAATTACTTGAGGCCTCTTAATGAATTCAATGGGATCGAATGGTGCCCCTGCCTTTCCAGCTCCAAAAGCTCCTCCGATGGTAGCCATTTTGCTTTACCTTCTCGACAAAATGCGCATACATGAACTGATGACGTCATAATTATGTACATGTAGCTGTAAAAATTCATCTTTAGCATATTGAGAAAACAAACACACGGGATATTTTTGAAAACATCAAATACAAGCAGTTGAAAATATTTGAAAAGAAAATTGATAATAACGTCTCTTTAAATTATTTCTTGTTTTTGGTAAAAGTAGGATTTAAAAACGTAATGATTACAACTTTAATTGTATTATTTTGTGAAAGATGTGGACCATGAATTTTTTTTGGTTGGTCAGAAAACAAATGTGAAAATAGATCCGAGCCCTTTGTTATTTTGAACAGTTGTTGTTTTCACAAATAAATATCCTTGTTCTTATGCAGCCGTTTTAGCTTTTCCTCTCCTTTAAATGTAGCTGAGAAATTAAAAAGTAATAATAACAAGACAACTTTTCTCTTGCTTTTGCGTTTCAATATTGTAACTATCTATTCTACCCATTTTCTTCCCCTCACGACTTGTTATTCTCTTCTTCCTTTCAGTCGAACATTGCATCATTTTCAGGAAGAGAAAATTTTATTTTTAATACGTTACATTTGGATCGAATTCTGTCGAAATATGGAACTGAGTTTAATCTAGTAAAGTAACTAGATTTCCATAGGGAATGCAATCTAGAGTTTGATGTTGTTGACTTCAAGTTTGTTTATGTATGTGTGTATGTTTCTTTATTGTTTTCTGGCCAATATATCATTAATATTTAAAAGGCTGTTATTTGTTCATTTGCTTTTGATCTCTTGCACCCGAGAGTAGCAGAGGGGGAAAACACGTGTTTGTAAGATATTCAATTTTGCTTCTAGAATTGTCCCTTCATAATTTTTTTTTTCATCCAGGCTATTATTCTTGTTAAATTTCATTATACATATTTTTTCGATGGAGCATTATCCTTTTTCATTGTTTCAGTTTTTTTATATCTAATAACATGGCTCCCAATGTTATAGACATTCCATGTTTTTACTACTATTTTCATTTTTTACGTCAAATTCCATATTGCGCTTTTTTCAAATTTAGGTGCAGTCCTTTGAGCTTATGATCTTTCAACGAAACTGGTTGTCGTGAATTGAGTCTAGATTTTGACTCGGAACAGCCGATATTTTGGTTTAGCCTTCTTTACTTGTGTGCTAATATTATTTTATAGCTTCGTTTAGAAGCTTTGCGCCTAAAATCGGAAGTCTCTCCATTCTCTATTTATCTCTCTGTGTATTTTTTTATCTCAGTATCTTTCGTCTTTGGTTAGATCTAAGGATTTCTGGAACGTTTTCGAAAGTACGAAAACATTTTTTACAGGAAGTTGTAAAATTGTTACCTAGTTATCAGATAAGCTTGAGACACCACTTAAAGGATCTGGAAATGTTTACGTATTAGAGGGTGATGTGATGAATGAGAGTATATGCTTGTTCAATATTTTAACTAAACTTGGTTACATAAAATAGTAGCTCTATTTTTCTGCAATTGGCCTGTGTATTGCTTAACTAGTATTCTCTAGAAGCTGTGGGCGGTGGGTATAAAAGAATGGCTGAGAGATTTTTTTAAGAGATCGCTGAGAGATATCTGCAGATGTTAGTGACTTTGTACACCTATAAAATCCCATAACCTACGAAGCTGCTCTAAAATCTTTTTCGTTTGAATTAATTTAATTTTCGTTCAATTTTCGACAAGACTTCAGGTGATTTCTTGTATTTCTTCTTCTTCTTTTGGTGCACTGTCTTGGACAGGCATTTGCGATCATGTTCCCCTACTTAAACCTATTCTCAGTTTATCTGGTGAAATTGTTTATGCTACCATTACCTATTGCCCAGGAATTAAGACTTTCAATAAAAATTATTCTCTATGTCAAATGTAATTGCTTTTAATCTTTCCAGTGACTGCTTAGTGTTCCAAAGCCCTGTGTCAGCAAATATGTCCTCAAAATTATAATTGCCTGCGTCTCATAGTTTTAATAAATAATCGCCCAATACTAGATTCTTTCACTTTCAGTCCTAATTCATTTTTCCGACAATGATATCCTCATCATTCTTCTGATAAACCACATCTCTACTGATTCTGTTCTTTAGTCTATTTAAAAGGAATGCTTGTCACAGGCAGTGCTCAGCTAGACTTAAAATTATTAATTGAATGGACCAAAATCATTCGTGACAATTTTCTTTACCTAACTGAATTAACTGGTCTACACCTTTTGTTAGCAGCCCCTGAACGTTTACTTCTTCCAAAAAGGTTTGTGATTGAATTTTATTTTATTTATTTTTTTCATTTATTTATTTATTTATTTATTTATTTATTTATTTATTTATTTATTCGTTTATTTATTTATTTGTTTATTTACACTTCTCATACCATCTTCAGATTATAAAATAAAAGGGTAAGGAGATAAAATGCCACCAGGAAACCATTTAGATGCTCTGCATTTAATTTTTACAACTGCCTTGAATCTCATTTAGAATGTTGATACATTAATTATGATGACATTTGGATGGCTATTCATTCTCTGCAATCGAGTCAAAAATTATTGGTTCATTACATAGTTGAATGCTTGTTATTTAGGTAATCCTTTAAGGTGGATATACTGGCTGCCAACAATCTATTGGGGATGGTCTTAATGTTGAAAATCATTATTGTCTCTCTTCTTTTCGCATTTTACAACCCTTAATTAATGAGTTGCAGCCGTGGATAATTAATTCTAAACTTTTCTCTTGTAAGCGAAACATTATTGTAGCGCACTATTTTTGGCAGTATTATGAGCATAAATGTTATCCAATCTGTTTGCCATGCTTATGACCTCCAGTTTCCCCATTAATTTTTTATTGCATGTATATAACCATTGTTAATTTAATCAATCTTCGTGAATCCAGGGCTGCAAAAACCCTTCATATGTCTCCGAGCAAAAATTTTGAGCGTTTGGGGATTTTATTTGGCTGAGATGTTAGTGAATAAAAGGCAGTTTAAATTTTGTTGATATCTGAGTTACGGTAGTTTAAAGATACAAAACAGATACAGCTGTTGAAGCTGAGTTATGGTAGTTTAAAGATACAAAACAGATACAGCTGTTGAAGCTGAGTTATGGTAGTTTAAAGATACAAAACGCAAACAAGTTGAAACTGAGAAAATCGCTTTTAAAGTTTATAGGCCTACTTAAAATTGCAACTTTTAATCCTTAGTCTAGATATCCTCATCAAATAGACATAAAATATTTATAGCTGTTCAATTAAATTTAACTAACGAGTTAAAATGTTTTTGGAAATGGAGGCCTAGACTATATATTTTGCAGCTAGATCTAGATCTAGATTAGATCTGGAATCTAGAATCAGGTTAGCTAGATCTAGATCTAGATATTAGTCTAGGTCTAAGTGTATTGGAGTCCTTGAAACTTAGAGAAAGGTCAACTTATTGTATAAATTTTCGAACGCTACAAGCTTTCATAAATGTTACATTTTCTAAGATTTACTGAGTCATAACTTAGATTACCTAAAACTATGCATGTCTTGTGATGAGGATATCATGGACATAAAGAAAGTCAAATGAGCTGGAACTGAAAGAGGCTAATCTCGAGCGATCACTAATTAAAACTATAAGATAGAGGCATTACAGTTTTTAGGCCATATTTGCCGACACAAGGGTTAGAACACTTAGCGATCACTGAAAAGATTGAAGGCAAACGCAGTAGAGGTAGACAGAGAATTACTTTTATTGAAAATCTTAAGTCATGTGCATTAGGCGAAGATAGCAATAACAACTTTATAAAGTTAGTTGAGAATAGGTTGGAGTGGAGGAACATGATTGCCAATGTCTTTTCCAGACAAGGTACCTGATGGTAATATATATATATTTAAATCATCTCTTTAGTTTTCCCTTTTTTAAAAAATATGTATTATTTATATATTGACCTAGCCCCTTAACTGTTAGCTATTGCATAGAATAGGGCCTGCTTTATTTTATTTGTTTTTTTATCCTTTACCATCTTTGTTGTCCTTACATGCCGCCTTTGTCTTCGCATACGTATCGCAAGAAACATGGGGAAACCTAAAACAAAATTAGAACAATATTATTGCGGGAAAACCCGCAAGTATTTTAGTGCACACAACTAGCGTGAGCTTAGTGGTTTCTATTTTGAGACGTCCAAATTTAGCCACGTTACGCACTTCCCTCTGTAGAGGATTTTTATTGCACCACCATCTGTTTTCACACAGAACTTAGATAATAAAAGTTGGAACAGCTCAGGATCTGTGAAACTGAAACTGACTTGCAGCAGAGAATCGCCAAGCGTCAAGCCTTTTTATTCAACATTTTAAAACAGCAAATAACTTTTACCTTTTAAAACTTCATTTACAACTTCTGTTCAGAATACAGTTCAAATTCGAGAGAAAAATGTCTGAAAAACAGAGCACAAGTTCTACCGGTCAAGTTGAGCGTTCAGTTTCAGAGGGCGGAGAGAACACATGCCCTGTATGTCATGACCCTATTCTGATCTTTGCTGTCGGACATTGCGATCATCCTATTTGTCACCGATGTGCCACAAGAATGAGAGTTTTGTGTGAAAAGAATGACTGTCCAATTTGTCGATCGCTCAATCCACAAGTAAGTTTCGAGCATCCAAGGAAATTATGGGCTTTCCTTGGAAATTTCTAGATCTAGATCTAGATCTAATCTAGATATAAGTCTATCAAGGATTTTAGTTAAGAGTAGAACGTCTGAATTTCTCCTTGACAAATCTATATCAAAATCTAGACCTATAAGTGATCAACTTTAAAGAATTGGATGGTATAATTTCCGGCGCTTTTTCGTTTGTTTCCACTTCGACTTTATATATGGCTAGATTCTATATCATCAAATCTAGCTCTATCTTCATAAGCTATTGACGAAATGAAGCGGTTGCTAAGTTATAATGAAAATAGTACTGTTTTCACACAAAATCTACACAATTTGATGCTTTTTCGTTTGCTCTAATTGGAAAGCTGTATAAAAAGTCGGGGTGGGAACAAACGAAAAAGTGCCGAATTTCCTGCCACTAAAAGTGAGCAAACTTAAGTTGATTACTACTTTCATCAAGACAATTGTCCAACAATTAGATTTAGATCTATAGATCTACACCAATTATTTTAACATTGTTCTCTTTGAACTTCAGTGACATGAATATTATTTCATATTTAGCAGTTCACATTTGATTCAGTGAAATCCATAGTAGGAACAGCATACAGCATCTGGTATTCTCCTCTTTTGATTTTGTCATCTGATCTTGCTTTGAAAGGCAGCAGTTGAAAATAATTCTTGTTGACAATAATTCTTGCTAACAAAAATCTACAGCGTACTTTGTGATTTAATCTTACTAAACAGAAATCCATTTATAGAGTCAGGATTAGGCTACAGATCTGTGTGTGGCATAAACAGCTTTCACTTTTACTGCCAGGGTTTAATTTGCTGTATATAATTTTTTTCATAAATCTAATTAAGTCTGTTTAAAATATTTACGCCTAGGCCTAACTTGTATACTATGTACATATGGAGATTTGATACTTTTCTATGTTATAAAAAGAAATAATATATATATGTAAATACTTCATATAAAACTTAAATTCTAATGCATTCTGCCATAAGAAAGCCCAAACTATGGAAGTACTGAAAGAGTGGGCAAATGATCATTGTGCATATATTCCAAGCCTTTTATTTATAACTTAAAAAAAAAAGACCTCAATACTGAAATAAAATGTCATTGAAAAATTGAACTGAATTTTGACTGCGTTTCATGTAAAGTAAATTTGATTGATTGGTAAAAAGGAAAAAAACAATGGTATTTGAATTTGAAAAACGAGAAAGAATGTCCACTCTTCATCTTTCATTTAATTTAAGGGGCAAAAGATGCTCATACGTGTTCGTGCTAAAAATCCTGGCTTGAACAGATACTACTGTCAAATTTGTCTTACGTATGCTCTTGGCCTCAAACAATGTAAAATCATTACTGTTTTTAGAAAAGGTTTTTGGTACTTGTATTATTGGAATGCAATAACATTTGTTTTACATCTATGATAGTATATTTATAACTCTTGACTTTCAGGTAGCCTTTGTGTACCACAGGCAGCAGTTTAAGGACATCAGTCTTCGTAATTGTATCCCTAATCGGAAGTACAAAATCTTCTTTGAAGATGAAGAGGTGGAAGACAGTTACCTTGACCTCTTAGAATACAGGTGCAGATTATGTCGAAATAGAGGAGGGGAAAAGACATTTGCTCTACTTCAAACACATATGAGAAGGGAGCATCAACTTTTTGCCTGTGAATTGTGTGTGAAATTCCTTAAGGTCAGTTTTAAAGGAAAAAAAAAAAGTAAATTGCATTTTTTTAAAGATGAAATTAAGCATTGTATGATTTCATTTGAGTCTGCTTCAGTAAGTTGTTATGGCCTCAACTTCTGTCTACATTGTGTATCACTTTATCGACATCTCTTCTTTGGCCTTTTCCCCTCTATCAACATGATCTTTTTTAGTCCATATTTTTTATCTCTGAACTGTTAGCAAACAGATTCCTTTATATCGACTTCTACTCTTACTTTATTTCTCTTACATATTGACCTGTTAGTAACCAAGCTAGTGTAGCAAAAACGGGCTCCAGTTGATTTGATACCCCACATAACGATGCCACCAGCCAAAATCTAGCCCTAGGTTTTTAACGAGAGCGGAAGATCCGTCTATCCCTGGGCCATTCCATGAAATGTCAACCAGTAGGTGAAAAATTAAAATTGATCACAGAGACTGAAAACTTGTTTTTTTCATATGACCCAATGTTTATTAACACACTGGTACCAAAAGAAAATGAAAGAAAGCTGCACAAAATATTTGATTGGCTTGCTTTTGCAAGGGCTGATTTTTGTAAAAACAGACATGTATTTTTTTTGCAGCTTTCAGGATACTGAATGTACATTAAAAGACAAGAAAATAGCTCATTTCTTTTATTTTATGCTTCTTTAGGATATGCTTCATTTTTAAAAAAAATCATGCCTTGTGCAACGATTGCGGCAATTTTGTTAAAATGGAAAAATTAACATAGCTGAGAATGCCATGTAACACACGTAACGTTTAAACCATGTTACTTTCCTTATTTAATAAGAACTGAATCTTTATGCTCCAAAGTCTGACATTTTCTACAATTGCCTATACACTATTCATTAAAATCAAGAAAATTGCTTGAACTTCTCACATTTGTCATTTTTGGGGGGTTGAAATTTGTAACACACGTAATGTTATGTGTGTTACACAATATTTTGACAAGTGTTACATCAATAAATACATGCAGTATGTACATGATATACGCTACTTAGCTCACAAAACAACATTTACAACTGATGATCATAAATAAAGTGACTTTGGGAGCCTACAGGAACTGGGCAGACTAATTTTCTTAAGATTTTTTTTGCTTACAAAAAATTTGATCGTTTTGTATGTCCATCTCCTGAAAACTTTTCTTATGACAGAGTCTTGTACACTTCCACCCACTCCAAAACTTCTTTTTCCCAGCATTAACTTCTTAAAAGTGTTTTTCAAGGGGAGGTGGGTAGGCTGTCGATAATAGCTTTGAAATAGGCTTGACTTGACTTGAGCCAGGCCTAGATTATCATGAAGAACTGAAACTGAAAGTGATTCAATGCTGTAGGCTCATGAGCTAGGCCTAGATTATCATGGAGAAACTGAAACTGAAAACAATGATGTACTATGTAGGCTAGTGGGAGGCAGTAGGCTTGTAAATGAACTAGGCCTGTGTGTGTGTGTGTCACTGTGTGTGTAAGGTACACAAAGCAAGCATCCGTCAGCTTCCTGATAGACTAGCCTTATGCAGTGAAAAAGATTGGTCCATTTGACTGTTACTAGTGAAAAGGATGTAAAAAGTGAATGGGATGGGCTGACAGGGAGGGTTATCGAAAATTTAATTTATTCCAACCAGTCCTTTTAACGGCCAAACAATCACCTTAAAAGACTGAATGAAAACGAAAGGAGGGGGCACATTTTATTGCTTTTAACTCAAGAGAAATAGCTGCAGAAAATTTTTGTGACTTGTGTAATATATAGTTGCTTTCCATTAAAATAATATGCAACGAACAATTCTGCAATAAAAATTCACGAGAGAGTCTGTGGCACTGTGGTTAACGAGTCCCCCTGAGATCTGCAAGGACCCTTCTGTCACGGGTTTGAGCCGTGCTACCGGCACCCTGGCCTGGATGAGGGCCTAAAAGCCTAAGATCACCTTGTTGTGGACTGGCTATATAGACCAACCTTATAAAAGTCACTCCTGTCAACAAACTTCGTTCAAAAAAGGTTTCTTTTATATTGACATAGCTTGTGTGGAACCTTCAATGTTGATATCTTAGGTATGCACCATAATATTTTTTTTTTTTTAAATCAAGATTCAAAACTTTCACAGCCAATCACAAATTGCTATGTTTATTGTTAGTGTAAACAGGGGTAGAATCAGTTTTGGTTTCATTGGATTTGCGTTGCTTTTTTTTTCTTTGCATCATCAGGAGTTAGCAGAAGATAAAGAACATGTACTTTTGCTTTGAATTCTTCTCCCCTGAATCCATTTAGTTTTAATTGTTTACTTTAAAAATTGGGTGAAAAATAGCATCTCGGTAGCAATCCAAATTATGAATGAAATAGCAAAAACTGAGAGACCCTGTGCCGACACCTCTCTTGTTTCAGTTATTTATGTATCTTTTTTGTTGCTTGCTCGAGTATTAGGTAATATCTACTATTGCTGAAATTTTGAATTGTAAAATATCGGAAGAGGCTTTTTTTGAATTATTTATTACTAGGGATATAAATCTTTATTAACAACATCAAAGACTGTAGTAAGAAGAATCATGCAGATCTTTATTTTTTTCTCTTTTGAATGCTGCTTGTTCAGAAGGCGCACTTTTTATCATGATTCTATTCTTTAGCTGTGTAACTTTTTTCTTGGCTTAAGTGGTTTTCATTGAAAGCTCAGGAATTATTTTTAATGTGTATATGTTTTTTCTTTTGTTATATTTTTCTATTTTTAGATATTTCCCTATGAACGCAAATTTTACAATCGAAAGAATTTGGCCACCCACCGACGTGTTGGAGATAGTGATGACAAGTCCTACAAGGGTCACCCCTTGTGTGAATTTTGTGACTCTCGCTACTACGACAAAGATGAACTGATGAAACATTTGCGCAAAGATCATTACTTTTGTCACTTTTGTGACCAGCAAGGATCCAATGCTTATTATGAGTGAGTGTTTTGTTACTTTTGGTACAGGTCTTAACTAAAGTTGTGACAAAAGTTTGTTTCTGACATTTGTGATGAAAGGACAAGATATTTTCAATAAAAGTGAAGAAAGTGTCAATTGTAATTGTTATTGCAAGACTTAATCTCTGTGCTCTTTTAGGCCAAGCAGTGATAATTTGTCTTCACTTTTATTTGAATGGGTGTGTTAGAACACAATGAAAATAATTTGACTGAATACTGTCAGTGATGATGATAAAGTTCTTTGTAAAAGGTTACTTTTTATGGGCAAAACAAGTCAATATGAATAAGTATCCATGCAAAATAGATGGGTAAATTAGGGACTTGAACATCACTGAAATAAAACAGAAGATGTGGCACAGTTGGTAAATTCCCAACAGTGCTACATAACCAGCACATTTATTTGTTATTACTCTCAAAAATCCTTTCTATCTACAAATGCCTCTAAACAAAAAGTTTGTAGTTTCTAAAAGAAAAATGAGAGCAATAACAAATAAAAATGTTGGTTATGAGGGATTGTTGATTTCTAAGTACAATCAGCTCTTGTCAGATGTGCAACAAGAAGTATTGTAGATTGTTGATGTCTTGATTTTTTTGTTGCTGCATAAACTACCAGACCTTATCAGTTAATTTTCTGTACAACTAACGCTGAGGAGGGTTAAACAAAACTTTGAATGCTCCATTTTCTAATGAAGGGAACCATTTTTTGAGTCAATTGTATGATTCTTTTCTTCCTTTTTTTTTTTTTTAATTTGACAACTTTCTTACAGCCAGTATCCTGATCTGTTGGAACACTTTTCTGATTCTCACTACCTGTGTAACGAAGGTGATTGTGCTAACCCATCCACCCGGTTTACCCATGCTTTTGTCTCAGAGATTGATCTGAAGGCTCACAAAGCTGCAGTGCACAGTAGGAATTTCACTAAGGCCCAGTCAAGGGAGGCGAGAACTTTAGAGGTTGATTTTCAGCTTCCTCCCCGGCGCCCAGGGAATAGTAGAGGAGGTTAGTCCTTTTTTTTTTTAAATGTGTTGGTTTGCTTGATACAGTGTTTTTCAGCTTCGTCTAAATGACATCTTCATTGATAAATTTAATATAAGCCCACATAACATACCCTCTCTGTTGTTACTATGAGGTGTTTCCTTGTTACGGAAATCCTTCTCTTTTCTTAACTTCTGAAATCAGCCGAGGATCTGGATAAAGTTTGGTTTGATTTTGAGACTAGATTCCGTCAAGCTTGGACTTTCAGTAAAAATTCATAAAGACAAGATAATCCAAATGATAAATTCCAGATTAAAATGCAGATTACTTCATACAGAAATTTTCTCCTTAAGATTTAATTGAGGTGTGAAGATAACATTTTATCTCCAGTTTTAGGTCTGTAAATTAAAGGAATTGGGCCTATGTTTTTAGTCAAGTGCAGCAAGAGACTCATGAGGATTAGTTCAATAGTTGTATTATATAGACCTGCATATTTTCCAACAATTTTTG
>BLXT01007408.1:120089-134785 GCA_019648995.1 Plakobranchus ocellatus | reverse complement strand
CTGACTTTCATTTGTTTGGACCCTTGAAGCACCATTTAGGGGGCATGGCTTTCGAAACAGAAGATGACCTCATCAGTGAACTGAGAAATCGGTTTGATAATCTTGACGTTGATTTCTTTCGAGTGGGTATCAATTCGCTGCTGTCGCGCTGGCAAAAATGCATCGATCTCCACGGGGATTACGTTGAGAAGTAGTGAAAGAGTGAAATTCAATCTGTGTGAGTTTCAAATTTATCTGATCAAAACTCTTTGAGTTATGCCCCTTTTCCTGTTTCTTTTCGGACATCCCTCGTATGTGATTTTTCATTTGTAGCAATGGAATTAAAAATTTACACTTTTCCCCGTCTAAAAAGCAAAAGAAATTCACATCCCTTTTTTAATAATTTTTTAAAATCCCTTTTTGTCTTTTTGGAATATCAAATTTTCTGTTATAGTTCATATGATCTATAAATTGTCATTTTCATGTGCAAACATCCAGTTTACATTGTAGATGCTTTACGACATATTTTTGTTATTGACTTCCTGCTTCTGAGCATGTAAGCTTGTTTATACTACTATAGGGAATTGCATGTACTGTATTGTTAACATTCGAATAGATTTTTTTTTTAGCTTGATTTTACAGAAGGGTTCTTTTGAAGGAAAATGTGCTTTGCTGACTCAGGGAATGGAAAATTCAACATTGACGATCAGCTGAGATATTTTGGCAGATTTGTAGGAATGGCCAGAAACTGTTGGTCTCTGTGTTGGCTAGTTCAATATTCAGTGCTTCCAGTGAGATATGATGGTAACCGAGGATTTTTCCAAGTGACAGGCAATGCCACCGCCGAAAGTAAAAACATACCTAGAGGGAATGGGAGCATATACTCCCAGAAAATTTTTCAAAAACACTGCATTGCAAACAAAGCCATTTGGAGGCACTTAGTTCAACTCTGAAGTAATAAAATATCTATCGAGTAGTACTAAAATACATGAAATTATTGAGTTTTTCCCCCTAAAAAATTTCCCTACCGCGGAAATTTCTGTGGAAGACTGAAAATGTGTAAATCCTCAGAAATGCCAACAACTAGCAGCAATGAATATTGTTAGTTTAGACATTTTGGGGAGTGAATGGAAAAAAAAAGTAATGGAAGAAAATGAGTGAGGAGAGAAACAAATTTAATCACAGGAGAGATGACAACAATTGTACAAAGGCAAAGAGACAACAAGAAAGAACAAGGAGGGAAGAGATGAAACCAGTTTTAAAAAAAAGGTAAATCAGTGTTCATTAAATAATTTTATTGAAATAAGCTCATCATTGTATTTTTAAATTACAAAAAGACGTGAAAATGAGAAACCAATAAGAACAAAAATAACATTTATCATGTCCAACAACATGTATAATCTTTTTCATTCAGCCTGACAAGCAAAATTTCCTATGCTCAAACAGAGCAATCACCAGCACTAAGTATTATTTGCTTTTACTCAGCCTGCTGTGTTATAAATACAGACTTTCTCACTCTCATCTGAATAGGGGATATCATGGACAGAAAAAAAGTCCAACAAATTATTGATTAAAACTTTAAGACATAGGCAACGGCAATTTCTTGGCCACATTTGTCGACAGAACATAAAGCACTTACTGTACAGATTGAAGGCAGACACAGTAGAGGTAGACAGAGAATAAGTCTTAACTTATGGGCAATAAGTAAAACTTTATAGGTTAACTGAAATCAGGTTTGACTTTGACTGGAGGAATTGAGCGCCAATGTCTATTTTAGGCAAGGCTCCTAAAGAAGAAGATTAGAAAGATTTTTGTAACTAAAATAAGCTAGATCTACTGGTACAGAAATTCATGTACATGTAGTGTGTTACCAATTTATTACTACTAATTAGAACCAAAGTTTTCATTAAGAGATACTCTTCTACCAGTAAAAGAGGTAGCTTTGATTGTATGCATCACTAGCACAAAGAGTCTTTTCAAAAAAGATCCTGTTTTGTGTACCAACAAAATTTGCTATGAACATGAAGGTTATTTTTTCAAAAGCAGAACATTTTAACATGAAGGTTATTTTTTCAAAAGCAGAACATTTTAACATGAAGGTTATTTTTTTAAAAGCAGAACATTTTAACATGAAGGTTATTTTTTCAAAAGCTGAACATTTTGTGTAACCAGAAGCACAAACAGATGCCTCTAACTGTCACGCCACATTCAACAGAGAAACAGGACTAAAGCAATCGGTGTCTGAGTCACAATTCTTTAAGCAACTCAAATTATAAGCAAACATACCCAAAAACTTTTTAAAAAAACCAACAATAATACAATTTATTTGGCTTATCAATGCCTATGGGCTGTGCCTTGGAAAGCCTACCTGTCTATGAGCCATATTGTATTTAATAATGAATTTCAATGCTCATGGCAGGCGAACAATGGGATGCTTTTGCAAGCAAGAAGCAATTACACATTATAGTGTGTGTGCATGCCATATATTTTTTTCAAATAAATGTATTTATTTCATATTTAATATTAACTCTTTAGTTCTATTACATCAGAAGAATTATGCTTCTCTTTGACTAGATTTGAATAAAAACATGGCAAGGCTCAAAACTAGGAAAAACAATTTGAGTCTGATAAAAATTTCTTTAAAGCAAATAAACTCTTACAAGCTGTCAGACATAAACAGTTCAATAACTATCAGAGAATGGAAAAGAGAAAGAATGAGAGAGATAGATAGAGAGAGGGGGAGAGAGAGAGAGAGAGAGAGAGAGAGAGAATCCATCAAAATCATCAAACAAGAATTGACCAAAAGTTTGCTTTAACTTCTTTTTTTTAATCACCAGTAATAAGGAAGTCAGATAGCTTGCAAACCATAAGTGATATATGATTGTTTAGTGAATAATATAATGCAATAAAACCAATGCATCACAGTGTTATAGTCGTCCTTCATATGAGATGTACTGTATCACCCTGCCACAGCCGTACAGTGTTATAGTCTCCCTACAGATGAGACCTATAGGCTGCAGTATCACCCAAATATAGAGTTACAGTCTTCCTACCAAAAAAAGGACATATTTACCCATGTATTTAAAGTCACTCACTGTGGGTTATCTCATCTTGGGCTATAGTCTCCCAGCATGGCTATCAGAGACTTCCTGTCTTGTTTCGGCTGCCTCGAGGGGTCAGACTGATGGCAGTTGTATTGGCTCAGCAAGGCCTGAATGTTTTCCTCACTGCCAGATTGATCACAGAAACTTGCGGATGAAATTGTTTCTCTGCATCTCGGGCTTGGTTTTTCTGGTGTTTCTCTATGGCAACGCTTGAGCCTCTTGTGCATCAGTTGTTTGGTCGGACTTTCAACTCCATGAATTGTAGATCTGGATTTATCTCTTCCACTCCTAAAATGCCCATATTCAGTATCACCTTGATGTATTTTTAGCTTGTTATCAAACAGCCCTGAATGATTCAGATCCTCACGCAATGAGGAATAGTTTTTATCAGACTGAGCTACACACTGGCAGTGGCAGATTCTCAGCTTGCTAACATAGTCGGTCTCTGTATGGGCAAAGAGAGCATCTGACACTAAAAGAAAATCATTGTCGTCAGTTGTTGATGAATGTCCAACACAAGAACCTTCTTGCACTTTTTTCAGACAGCTTGGTCCACCTTTTGAATCTGAAAAGATAAAAAATTGTTATTAATTATACAGTGCACTCCACTTAATTTGACATCTCACAATTCCACGCAAAAATAATTTGCTCTTAATCCTGAATAACAAAATTTTGCCCAAATCGACACGCTGCTTGGCTCATTTCTCTTAATTCGACAGCTCCTGTCCGGTTTTCAGATCAAACTAAACCAAAATACTTTGGCCTGGCCGTCTCCCGAAGCAAAATTAATGTACCTTCTAATACAGACTATTCATTGTGATTCTGTCACTGTAGGGGTGATGAGGTTTGGGATGGAAAGTAGGGGTGCTCAGGAGAGGAGGAAAAGTATGACATTAGGCTGAGCAAGAGAGGAAGCGTTGACATCACTCCATAGGATTTGCACTGCGTTGTCATGACTAGCCAGGCAGTGACCCAGATACAAACAAGCGCAGTAAACATGAAACATGTGACTGGTTTTAACACTGTTCGCGCTTGGTGAGGGAATGTTTCTATTATTATTCTAGCCACTAAACCATGAAGTACTCAGTCTATTTGTAAAAGAAAACTCTAGGTCTTTGGGAAAGCAGTGGAAAGATGAATCTGGTCGACTATTCCTGTTATTATTACAATTTATTGCTTAATACCGATGGCAATGAGGATTTCGCGCTTCATTTGCGTCCATACTGAAAAGCGCAAGATAAAGAAAGCGGTAAAATTATCAAATTCTAACAGGCAATATATTTTTTTACCACACATGGCAGATTAGTCGCGTCAAGTGGGCTCATTTCAAGTCTTGCTTTCTCAGTCTTTGGCCTAAGCCTATGCTAACTGGCTTAGACTTAACACTGCAATATGTGTGGATGGCACTGGCAGGCATCCTCTGTGAGGCACCATTCATGTGCATAGCTGGCAGCAAGGGAGAATACTGTGTTAGCACTGTTATATTAAATAATAAATACTATGACAAAAGAGCCCCCCCCTCCTTTTTTTTTCTTTGCTCTACAACTTGTTTTCTCACAATTCAACATTCTTTTAGTTCAACATGTGTAGCCTGGTCCCTTTGATGTGCACTGTATATATTTCAAGACCTCTCATACATCAACTCTATAGAGAAAGAATATATACTTTTTTGGTAGGGCACACAAAACATCAGTTCCCAGCTACATAAGTTTATCTTATTGTCAAGTCAACATTATAATGCTCACCCAGAAATATGAATTTATGATTAATTTGAGGTTAGTAAACTTTGGCTAATTTTTTTTCATTGCAGCTCAAGTGGAATACTTTTAATAAAAAATCTTGGGAATATAAAATTTTGATTTTTTTTTATACTTTGGTTTTCCTCCGATACTCTGTAGAGAAAAACGTAATTTAGGGACTCAAAGGCAAGTAATTTGGTTTGAATGCTTTTAGTTTTACGCTGTTTAAAACTCTATGTACTTTGAAGATTTTGTTAAATCCAAATCTTATGTAGTCATCCACTTATGTTAAATTCATCTCTAGATCTCCTAGTCAATTATCTAAGTACAGAAGATCATTTTTCATGTATAAAAGTCGTGTTTTCTTTCCCTTGATTTACAATATACATTGAGTGAGAGATCCAGCATGAAAAAAGTTTAAGTTCATAGGGTAATAAGGCTTGACTCTACAGCACATCAGCCTTTTTTTCATCCTCAAAAGGAGTGGGGTGCTTGTTTCAATGTCTGACAGGTTTGGTCTAGATTCATTACCTGTGCATTGCCATGATAAATAGGGAAGGGAAGATTTATTTGATCAAGGTGCATAAATTTATCAAACTGGTCAGTTTGTGGTTGAGCCAGCAATATTACGTAACAAGAGAAGTTGTTAGACATACTCGTCAATGCTTAAATCTTGCCTAATGTTAGCTTTGCCTTGGTGACAAAAGTTAGAGTTGGAGCAAACTTAAATTACAGAAATTTCGTTTACCTGCATCGTAATTGCTCCTGTTTGCCACAATTGGTTCTGTTTTATTTAGGTAAAGGTCTAGTTGAATACTGCCTGTGTCAATGAGTTTTTTTAAATGAACTAACAAACAAAAATCACTCTAAAGCTTGACGAAAATAGAATGAGATGTTTTATTTATTCAAACAAGAGCAATTTCAGAGCAGTAAGATATTTCTCTGCAGGTCTACAATTCACAAGATCAGTGATCTTACTTTCAATTGCTTGGTTTTATGAAAAAGATTAAACTCATACAATGTCTTTTGATTAATCTTAAAACAACAGCATATTAGTAAGATCCCATTTAAAATAAGCAAAATAGTGCATAAAAAAGCCAGCAAGAATACAAACAAGTCAACTCACAAAATGTTGGCAAACAACTGTTTTTGTCTGATGTGAGGGCCAGTCTAATACTCTGGGAACTGCGGAACATGACTCTCTGGTGCCTGGCCTGCACACACTGGTCTCTCCACATCTGGACCGCTCGAGCTCCCCAGCCAGATGTCACGACATTCAGCCAAGACCTGATACAACCACAGCCTGTGCTGCTCTCATCTGTTACAGGGCAGTAATCAAACTTGCCATTAAGATTAACCCTTTTATGGATTCAAAATATTCACACATCTTTTTCTGATTTTCTAACTTTACTAACTGCAGTTTTTATCTTTAAAAATGTTCTATAATATAAAGTTCTTACCCTAAAATCTGAAAATTTTAAAAAAATTTAATGCTTAAGGTGGAAGTAAAAAGTTCACTCTGTTGATTATTTACTTGAAATAGTTTTTAATTTTAAGAGGAGAATTCACAAAGAAACACGAATACACCAGAAAATAAGGGAAAACTCATGATTGATATACAATAATATGGGTAGCTATGTCCATGCTCAAATGTTTGAGCTTAAACATGTAGGTTTGTGTCTGTGGCACAAACTTCCTCTATGCTCTGTTGTATTTTGTACATTTCTTAAGATGCTTCACAGTATCTGCATCAAGCCAGTCATTAATGTCATTTCCTTGTTCCAATATTTTGTATTTTTTACCAAGATTCAAAATCATATGGACAGGTTTCTCAGTATTTACATATGTCTCTTATTTAGGTGATACTTTAAGTTTTAACAAGATTCAAAATTATGGATAACTTTCTCAAAAAAATAAGATATGTCATTTATTTTGGTGATAGCTGGAACAACAGCAACATCTATGTTTTGATTAATCCTTGAGTTCAATGCCAGTTCCACATAGAGTAAAGAGTAAGTGTGTTATGTGTTTCAAATGCAATCTGATTTCAAGTCAGTGGAAAGAAAGTCTATGCCATATGCTTTATCCTCAGTTTCAAGAAGTATTGAAAAGATTTCCCAAAGCCAAAGCAGTATTAGTGCGAGAAAAAAAAAAATAATCTGTACATCAAATTGGTGTGGACTTTGGTAAATTGATGTGTTATTGATTATTATAAGCATCATTGGATTTCATCAAAAGTAAAAATACTATCTTAGACTGTACATGCTTTTTAACACTGCCTATTTTGTATCAAATCATTAGTTTGTTTTTCAAAATTCCAACGCATAAATTATATTAATTAGAAATCTCACTGAAAATTTACTGAAAATGCCTACTTTGTACAGTGAATAAAAATTCTGAATCATGAACACGTAGATGCTATTACATGACAAAAGATCAGAGGTGCTCTCATGATTTATTCAGTACTTACAATCTCTCGGCAGGATCCTCCATCGATTGACACTGTCTTGTCTTCTCCATGTCTAAGAAAAGAAAATGATAAAACAACCTTTTTTTTTCAAATCCATTTTGCAAATCACAAAAATTAAATGGATGCAATGCTGCTACACATTTAATTTGAAAAAGATACCAAATTTTTTTCAATTCAATTTATCACAAACTTAATTAGAAAGCAAACTTTATTGTATGTATGGCAGATTAATTTCTAATAACTTAGCAAAAAGCAATGCATATATAGCATGCAAATATTGTACAAAAGACATCAAAATCAAATTAAGTTGTTAAAGCATAAAGCTTTTATTACCGTACTTTTAAAGTTTCATACACACACTTTTTTTTACTTTTTACAAATAATTTTTAGCAGGCAGAACCGATTATAAGGTAAATTCAATACAGGGTACTCTAAAAGAAAATAAAAAAACCTTTTATGCCTTAGTCATTCTTTTAATCACAAATGGGATAAGTACCTCTGTAGAAATGCCAGTAAGGGAAGCATTAAGAACAACAAGATTTATGAGACACTTTGAGAATCGCAAGGACTTCACTGTCACACCAACATTTTCTGAAAGGAATCATCAATGAAATATTTCATCGTATCCTCCCTAGTCACCCAAGCTTTAATAATTTTTATATTTTTTTATCAATTCATAAACAAACCTTTAATAATCTTATGAGTTGATGCTCTACAAAGTAACTATGAACTCACCAATTGGTTGGTAAACAAAATTGTATATTTTTTTAAAGTTTTTGTCATGTCTTAAGTAAGTTCCATCCTAATGAGCTGGATGTCAACTCATTTCCTACCTAAGAACTTTAAAATGCTTTCTTTTCTTCAATTTTAAAATTCTTCATATCAGCTCAGAGTCAACATAGATCTGTCTAGTTCATAATCACTGCAATGCTTATCTACAGTTATATTGAAGAAATATATTTGAATGATTCAAGAACTTCAAAATATAACTTTCCACTCATTCAGACTGGGTTTGGCATATAGGTGTTTTAAATAATTATCTGCAAATTAATCTTTTGTGAAACAGATTCTTTTGCAAGATGATCAAAACTGAATCAATCAAACAGACTCTTTTGCAAGATGATCAAAACTGAATCAATCATTGAATTAAATTTTTTTTCAATTGTTTTTCTTTTTTTGTGAACATGAAATAAAGATTGCAACAGCTTTAGCATCTGAAATGTTCTGAATTTACCAAATCAAGGAGTTCGGTAAAACTTTATCTAAAAAATTAATTGGAAAGTTTCTTTAACTCATCTTCTATCTATCAGTCTCACCTGATAAGTCTAAAACTTCCAATGTTGATGCCTTTCCAATGAACATTCTCTGTTTTAAAGTCAACTTTCGAACTCCTTCATCTGACAGGGAATTCCCTTTCAAAATAAGAGTCTGCAAGCTTTGTTAAAAGAGAAAAAAACAAAGTTAACCTTCTTCAAAGGGTGGAAAAGATAGCAAGATTTCTCAAACATTTCAAAAGTTCAAAGTAGCAAACTATTGAGGCAGACACCTCAGATTACACATATATATTTATCAATAAGTACTTTCTAAAACCAGAAGATCATTAAGCAAACTGAAAATTTTTATTTCAGTTGCAACAAATGAATAACAGGAGTTTAAAAAAGTTTAAAAAAAAAAAAGATTAAAGGAAATGGGCTTCAATTGTAGGTTTAATTGTCTGCGGTCCGAAATCTTTTGAATCATTAATGTAAGTTAAAACAATACTTTTCACTGAGAAATAAGTTGAAACTCATATATTATCAATCATTTTATTTAAGACTGGTATCATCTAGTAGAGCGACAAAATTGATTTACTGATTTGTTGAACCCAGCAGCAGTGGAAGAATGTCATGGTTGTCCCCTAGTCCGCAGAAAGCCAAGTCCAGATGGCTTACAAACTGATACAGCCACCAGCAATCATCAATCGTATCACTCAAGAAGAGTGGATCATCTCGCACAGACAAACTTTGCAAGATGCCACATGATCCGTAAGCTAAAAAGAAAACCTGTTTGAAGACAATGGAAGCAATTATATTTCTTATGTTTTTAGGTGAGGAGCGGTAGCTCACTGGTAGGGCAGTCGGCTACCAAGTCAGAGGTCCGGGGTTCGAATCCCAGTCCCGGCCAAGTCAAATTTTCAATGCTCCTCTGTGTCCACCCAGCACTAAATGGGTAGCTAGGTCTCTTAAGACCCGGCTAAAGTAAAGGTGGCGAGGAAAGCAATGGCAAACTACCTCATAAGGGCGTATGCCAAGAGCAATCAGGACCCTACTCCTGGTTCCATGAATTTCAAAAGTGTTAAATGTAAGCTTTAAAATATAAATGCCTAATTTCAAATCATAAAAACAACATTGTAACAGATCTGCATTGATTGCCTCATGTTTGAAGAAAAATTGTTAAAGGACAGCGTGGGGTTTTAAGGTTCAATGCTTTTTCTTTCCAAGTTTAAGGGAAAAGAAATGCTTCTAAGCCTCAACATTCAGATTAAAGGCCATTATTGCATAATAACAGAGGTACCAACAAAGAGTTTCAAATAAACTTTTCTGATAGACAGTGATGTGTCGTGCCATGTAATCTGTTCCGGAATTCTACCAAAAATTGCCCTGCCTTTCCTAGAAACTATAACAAAGTATGGAAATTTGCCAATTAGTGATTGTTTCAAGATAGTTACAACAATTTGACAATCACTAGATTCCCTGCATCACAACGACCCAGATCTAACATTATGGACCCAGCTTTCATTACCCTCACATGTGATAAACTCATAATCATAAAGTCTCTATTCATTGATAGATGAAAGTAATGTATACACTGATCATCTGCATCATACTGGAAATATATGAGTGGATTAATACTAATATCAATTTTAGGTTTGACATTCAATTTACATTGATTGATAATATAAAGGTAGCAAACTAGTTACAAGCATAAAAGTTGTTGCCCAGCTCTGCCTGAATCATCTCTCCTTTACTGGACAGAATATATATGTGCTTACTTCCCCTGAGTGCTGCATGCTGCACTTGCTCATTGCATCTTCTGCTTGTCCATCGCACACAAATTCTCTTTCATGTTGATTTTAGCTCCTTGTTCAAATTTTAAAATAAGAGATAGGTCTTTGTGCCAGTGTACATTTTAAATGATTGTTTTTCCATTAAGAAATTCAGTAATGATTCACAAACAGGAGGGTTTTTTTAATTTTTTATGTTAAATTGTTAGTCGTCAGATTTGTTATTAAGTTTATTAGTTTTGAGAATGTTGTAAGAGTACTGTGCATTACAATATTTTAGATCTATTTTGTGCCAAGCATCGAAGTTGTACTATAAGTGGGTCTTCTCTGGTGCAGTCTGAGGTGTGGGTTTGCTCAGTCAGTCCACAGCTTTCTAAATGACAAGACATATTTTTTTGTCAACATTGTTGTTCTGTACTAGACAAGTATCTGGTGTTGCTTTAAACAGAAAGATGTGAAAAGTGCTTAAATAAATACAAGAGCAGCATGGAGAGGGGCGGTCAGTTGAGTTTTACTTTGGTTTTAATATGTTTTATATTAAGATTTTATCATGGTTTTATTTTAGTTTTCTTATGGTTTCATTATTAATTTTTGCTTTGTTTAATGTTAGCACTGGTTTTTAAGATCAGGTTTTTAAATATTTTTTTTGTTTTGGGTGTTTAAAGTATTTTTTTCTATCTCAGGTTGTCGAGTTCTGTGTTTTTGATTTTGATTGGGTAATTTTAATTCCAAGTTACTAGTTGTTTTCTTTGTGGACATCAGTCTATAGTAATAGTCTTTGGTGTTTTTATCTTAAATGAAGGGTATCTCTTTTTCTTTGTGCCCTGCACCTGTGTTGAATTTCTAAAGTGTGTGTCCTATGTACTTTTTCACACTCTGTTGTGGTGTCAGAGTTGTGCCAGTGTGACATGTTCTAACAACTTAGAAGCCTGTCTGCAAACTCCGCTCACACACATAGCCATAATTTTTTGACACAAAATCCCCATTCTCATCCACTCATTTTGACATGAAAACACTTTTTTTTTTAAATGGTAGGCATGTCTGGATGCACCTAGTTAAAACGGTCATTGATTTTAAATAACTAAAATTACTCTTTCTTGGAGAGAAAGATAAGAGTTCAAAATTACTCTTACATACATGGGACTACCACTCATTCATCCTTTGCTCTTCACATGAGGAAAAAGTTCTAGATCTAGGCATCCTACAAAATACCTGCGTCTTGACATCACTCAGATCTATATTTTAACTTTGAATAATTTATTACCTGTAGCGTGTTTCTAAAATCATCTCCTGCCTTTGTTTTGCTCAGCGTGCCTTTGTGAGAAGGATGATGTTGGCAATAGAATGCTGCAGAAAATATTTTTTGTCCAATACTTTCAGGAAATCCAATCAAAGAATCTAAACATTTAAGGTTCTCACATATGAAGTTTAAGCATTGCACAAAAAGTGGCTCAGGCTGCATGCTAGATTTTCTCGATTATAATCTTGATTTCATTTAGATCTAGATCTAGATCACTCTGTATCTATATTATTTTCTGTGATAGACCTCAAAAAGTGGCATAATCCTGGCGTTGGTCCGCTACTAAGATAATCGACACCTGCTGAATATAATAATAATATAATAATATCTAATCTTTGGTATCAACTACTATATCACGCCTTTTCTTTTCGTCGGTTTTGCCTTGCTCCCACTTTGGTCTGCCCTCAATGGCAACGCTATCGTGTGGCATCGCTATATTTCTACTCCAGGCGTTGGCCCGCACCCCTTAACTCTCTATCAAAAAATCACTACCACAACAAGTAGCCGACCCCTACTCCTATATTGTTTTTAGGTCAACTCCAGGCGCAGGTTGACGAAGGCTGAAGAGATTGTAGTTCTACTCCAGGTGTTGGCCCGCTTCCACACACCAGCGTCCTGCCCCTCCCCTACTCCTCACTTCTTTCTAGTTCTCGTGGCCGCGTGGGCCTGCTGATCGGCACCACGAAGGCTATTGAGCATTTGTTTCTGTGGGTTTTTTTTTTTTTTTTTTTTTTTGGGGGGGGGGGACTGATGAGCGCACGTGTGTGTGTGCAGAAAACAATAGCCCTGGACCCTATCAAAACCAAAAAAAAATTAAAAGGTCCTCAAAACAGAGGATTACAATGGCCAAAACAAAAGGTCCGCAAATATTGAAATAGAATTTTTTTTTAAATCTCTCAAACTTCCTAAGAGTATCAGCAAAAACAAACTTTTACTCATGGCCAATGGCCAAAGTAAAAATTAAAAAGGTCCGCAAATAATGAAATACAATAAAAAATTCTCTCAAAAGGCCCAATAAGTTAATATCTAGATTCGTTCTAGATTCTAGATCTAGATCTAGACCTAATCTTTACCAGATTAGATTAAAATTTAGATCTGGACTGAATCGTGAAGTAGAATTCAAAATCAAATGTGGTCGTTTGGACAACATTCTCAGTTGTTTGCACTTCATGAGACAGCTTTATTAAAAAAATTTTTTAAGAGCAAGCGCAGGCAGGCATCTAGATCTAGTTTGAGTAATTTCGTCCTGTATAAAGTCAAGTATGCCTTGATTCTGAGGGCCTTGAGTCTACATCTAGTCATCTAGATTAGATCGATCTAGATCTAGATCTAGATCTTCTTTGATTTGATTGACAAAATGGAAGTTCACTTTGTATTTCGCTCTCAGAGGTTTCCAGGTTTTTCAGCCCGGAAAGTTCAAAAAGTTCATCGTCATCTACCCGGTAAAGCTAAAACTTTGTTTAAATTTGTCCAAAAAAAAAGAAGAAGAAGAAGAAGAAAAACGATTTCATGAACAAATTTTAATTAACGTATGCGTTCAAATAATGGCAACTAAAAAGTGATCAAAACTTAATGATCTAATCGTTTAACTTGCAAAGAATTGGATCAAAATTGTGCTTATTTGGTACAATAGCACATCTGCTGATGCAAACAGAAGAACGGTAACGTTATAAAACTGACATCAAGAGTATTATTGCTACAGAGCACAGTCAAAGAAATTGTAACATAGGCTCTATCTTGAAGGCCCACACAAAAATCTTAATAGTAGTGGATCATTCTAGTTGGTTGGTGAAGAGAAATTTCCCTACGTTTGCCAATTATAAAATGAAGTCCTGTTTATTCTTTGTGTGCGAAATAATCAGCATTCGTTTGATAAACTAGGCTTACATCTCTGCTGTCTTCCAAGTGTAAAAAAAAAAAATTATAAAATTTAAATACCATTGCTTTATCATTTACCCAGATAATAAGGGTCAATAATTACAATAGTGTGAAAAATTTAGTGAGCGAATCCGACTTAGAAGGGCTGCTCTCTCTCTCTCTCTCTCTCTCTCTCTCTCTCTCTCTCTCTCTCTCTCTCCCTCTCTCTCTTATAGTATACACAACCAGACATATACTCCTCTATATAAAAAGAACAGGTTCTATATTGTATAAATGGGCTGATATTATCATACACAAAGAAGTCAAGAAAGAGAGAAAGAGGATTCCTAGGGTATGTTTTATTTCTGTCAACGGTAAGCTTACATTACGACACACTAATTTACTCGAGATTTTAAAAGTTTTGAAAGCTTTATAAGTCATTCATCTATTGCATAACTCCAATTATATCATTACCTGATGAGTACATGTATGACTATAACTATTCTGCCGTTTGAAAAACACCGCACATCAAAAATTAGATCAAATTGAGCTAGTAAAAGATTCCGAATCAGCGAAAAATTATGCGTATTTCTATAATTATGGGTAGAAAAAAAAACTCTATCTTTATTAATAAAGAATATGCACTCTCTTCTTTAACGCATAATGCTAGAAGTGTGATGTACATTACAAGTATTTTCTTACTCAATTCCCATTACTTTTAATGAAAAAAAAAAAAACTCATACATGTATATATATGCACATGCAGTGTTTAGTACCTAGTAAAGTCTGGCCGAAAAAAAAAACAAAAACCAACATATGAGCACATACGATATTTAGTATTACTGTATAACACTTGCCTCACAGACTTCGTTCCACTTTAATTTATCTGCTTGTGCAAAAACGCCTCTGCATGATCGTCTGCAGGTATTGCAAGGTTAGATTTCTACACATTGACAGCTAGCAGCAATAAACTTATCCATTACCACCGAGTACAGTGTTTCTCAATAATCAACCGGGCTAATGAGGATTTTTTAAATTAATTCAGATCTATCCATTTTAAAAAATCACCTAAAAAAACGACTTCGCTTGACATCATCGCAAAGACAATAAGTAGATATCTTTTGTCATGGTAAGTAATGGTCACACATTGTAAGTATGATTATTATTATAAAAATAACCACTACTACTACTATTACTACTACTA
>BLXT01007408.1:11683-29140 GCA_019648995.1 Plakobranchus ocellatus | reverse complement strand
TTCAATGCTATTTAAATAGGCAAAGAGTAGACGTCGGTAGATATTGCATGGATCCAACCGATATAACGAGATAATTTTTTTCCCGTCCGTCGGGACAACTGAGCGGGATTTTAACGGGGCAGCCCGGAAAACGGAATTTATAGGCGTTCACCGAGATTTTTCCCGGCGAAAACGGAAAGTTGGCAGGTCTGGGCAAAACCATCATACTTTTAATCATTTCCTTTTTTTTTTCTCTTAAATTATACATAAAAATGATAATTAAGAAAAAGGTGGGGGCTGTCTTTTGATGCGCAGATGACAAGATTGGGATGGATGGCAATCCACTTTTAGGCGAACAATTTGTCGATGGAACAATGCTTAGCTTATTCACCTGGTAATGTGCTGGAACCTTTCCTGCCACCAGTGTTTGGCCCAAACAGGCTCAGAAAGCCAGAGATCACCCATTTATGGACCAACTAAAAACAAATCCTATGATCAACACTCCAACACTATCAAGAATACAACCTTCACTGAAAGAGCACGACACATCTTGTAACAATCATATGGTCCCAATTAATCAAAAAATTTCTTCAAAGGATATTTTTTGATTTAATGTAAACTTTGAAGGGTAATGGCTTTCACTTCACATCTGACTTCATACAATGGATAAGCTGCCTGTGAACAGCTTGGCTTGACCTTCATCTCAGTTCACTAACTTACAACACAGGTTTCCTACTGAGCAAAGGGTTGCTCTTGCTGAAGCTGCTTTGCTGTGAGAATTGTTCAACTGAGGCAAATGGGATCAGACTTACAGTCAGACCAGATCGCAACATAACGGCTGCATTAAGCAGTGTCATCTGATTCATTGGACTTCACATTGAAAATGCGTTATCTAAGGGTTCAAATGTCACAGATGTAATATTTTCTTCACTGCTGATTCACTGGACTTCACATTAAAAATGCGTTGTCTGAGAGTTCAAATGTCACAGATGTAATATTTTCTTCACTGCCGATTCATTGGACTTCACATTTAAAATGCGTTTTCTGAGAGTTCAAATGTCACAGATGTAATATTTTCTTCACTGCTGATTCATTGGACTTCACATTTAAAATGCGTTATCTGAGAGTTCAAATGCCACAGATGTAATATTTTTTTTCATTGCTAAGCCTAAAGTGGTTAATTGAAAATTTGGCTACAATATAGTTAACATCAGCGCAAATGAAATTATTGCTAAAGAAGTTGCTATAGATATTTATGGACTAAAAACCCCTGGGAGAGCAGCTTCCATTATCACAAAAATTTCCTTTTAGTTCGGTTTCCATGAACCCTTTTAACATTTTGCTGTGGCACATGCAGTGGCCTATTCTGAAAGTAAATGCTGATGTAATTACATGCAATTGAGTTGACTTTGAGCAACTGTAGAATGGAGCCTTACGTGTTTATTATGTTCTTTAGCCAGTAGAGCCAGGATGTTTGTGCCTGTCACAGCCTTCAGACTGGAAGAGAGAACAAATAGAAGCATCAAGATTGCGCATCCGCAGCATTAAAAATAGCCTAACAAAAAATATTTTGCATGTCCAGGCTCATGGAGATAGAAGAAATAGATACAATCTATGTAAATATGTATAAAACGTATTCAAAACTAGACAGATCATATACAGAGTAAAGTCAACTATCATTTACCGTGTTTAGACAGGTCTCCTATTTGGGAAACTTTTACATCTCCATCCAAAGTCAAAGGCTGAGCTCAAATCCAGTTCTTAATTAAAGTATCTTTTGCAGTATGTATAAAATAAGTAAATCAACTTTAACATTTTTGTCCTGATTTCCAATGCACATGTTAGGCATACCCTCCGTTAGCCATGAAGGAATGTGTACCAATGATGACTTTATTCACTCTTGGCATGATCGTTCCAATCTGACATTCTGTGATCAGGGTTGTGTTGATTTTGGCTTCTGCCAAATTTTTAGCCATTTCATGACCCTGTGACCGAACAAGGAAAGAAAAAATCATGTAAAATCTGCAGTTTATGTCAAGACCACACTTATTTTTTGGTTTTTCTAAAACGAGTCAAGAAACCATAATATTGTCCTTTCAACTTATTTGGAGATGAAAGTTTTACAGGAACATGGGTTATACGTGACAAACATAAATTTTATCTACTCAGCAAATTTCATATAATTTATTCATTTTGGGCACTCTTACTTTTGTGCCCTCAAATAAAAAAACAGACCTACAGTTTAACTTTAGTTACATACTGTTTTTCTATAGTAAAGTGCATATAAAAACAATTATTTATTGCCATATTTTTTTTATGATTGATAAATAATTATCACAAAAAAGGATGGATTATTAAAATGTTTCTAAAGCCTTGAAGCATGAACTGTGGTTAGTTAATCAATTCTTCTTTCACCTCATAAAAAATACATCCATAAGCGAAAAATCCTTCGCAGAAGGGACTAAACAGCTCTACAAACAGACATTATTCTTGGATTGATAAGAAGGATGGTTTCACAGCAGGGTAACATAATAGTGTGTAGTTTTTTTGTTTTTTTTTAATTCCCTCAAACTTCCAAACCTATCTTGTTGGCATCTTACAATTTAGAGATCCAAAAGAACAAAATCAGTAATTTAGACATAAAATTAATAATAGCGAAAATGCTGACATCATTGACGGTCTTCTCTGCAAGTACTATACCGTTCCAATAATGCTATTTACACTCTGGATATACAGTATAAATTTACTGCTGTAATACACAATGTAAAGTTTTCTATTTAGAACCAGGATTAGCCTACTACCCTAAGCACTGCTGTTTTGAATGATTGTAAAAAACAGGACATATTTGTATTTTCACAATTTGATCAATTTTTTGTAATGATCACAAATATTTGTAATAATAGGCAGGTATGCATTTCATAATAATTATCATATCTGTTTGCATTCATTGCCTATTTTGAAATATTTTGATATTTCAATTAGACCTGAAGTAATGAAACTTTAAGGCAACACTTACAGAATATTGATGTAAGAGAAAATCGTATTAAAGCAAAAACCCCACATTTTGACTTTAGAAGGTCATAGCACAAAAATAATGCTAGTGAGTTCTGACAGGATTTCTCAGATTGCCACACACATAACAATAATTCTGAAAAATGAAAAAAGTTGAGGGCTGATTTTTTATAGGGTGGCCAGCGATAGCGATTTCTGTTTAAAAAATAACTTTGGTGAATCATGTGATATGAAGAAAAAAATAAATAATAAAAGCAAAGCATTTTGAGAATTAAATTCCACTTACATGAAAAAAAGGAGCACATTCTGAAACAAGGACTTGAAATTTAATTTTTTTCAGAGCTGCATGCTGAAATAATACATGGAGGAAAAAATCAATATACTACAGCCAAGACATAATTGGGAAATGCTAGTATGCGATATAACGAACGAAACAGACAAGTTTTTATCAAATTTTATCTGCAATCAATCAATATATACTTTCTTTCTGTCTCTCAACCACTCATTTCACCTTTTCTCTTCTCCCTAAAAAAAACCAAAAACAAAACAACTAGATTTTAGATATATCTTATGACAGTTAGCTCACTAAGTGCATATGTAATAAAGATAATGATAAAACAATTTAAAAAATGGATCTAACCACACACTTGTAATGCCTATACAAATTTTTATGGGGTTTCAATAAAATAAATCCACAAAAATATAGATGTGTTTTTCTGGGCCTATTTAAACCTTATCAAGCATGGGAAACAAAATATTGGAGGTAAACATTTTAATCTGTCACAGATCTGGTGACTTCACTTTTTTCCATATAAACTAAGCATGACTCTACATCAGGTTTGATTTCTAGATCTCTAAAGTGATATACATCTGATTCAAGGCCAGATCTGAATCTGGTAAACTGTCCAATCAATTATGACAAATTAGGGAAGTATTTAAATCCCGATTTTATTTTAAGCGTTTACAGAACACAATTTTAAAACCCTGTTCAAAGCCCATTAAGCAAGTAGGAGTATTAAACTTCGGGAATAAGGGTATTTTTTTTTTATTTAACAGTAATATTTTTTATTTTTGAAGTAGTGTTTTGTATTATATCTACTCTCTCTCCCTCTCTTTCTTTCCTCTGAATCATGGTGTTTACGTTCCACTCACCGGTTCATAGAACAAGTTATACAGCATTCTAGTGTCATTAAATAATAATAAGACAAAACAATATTGTCTTGATACCTTAAAAAACGCCTCTACTGTCCGTGATCTCCCGATGGTGAGGATGATGTCATTCTCATTGATGTAGTTCGGGGCCAGGTCAGCGATGTTTTTAGCACTGAAAAACCACAAAAGTATATTTTTTTACAAAAAAAGGGCTGAGAAAGCAGGGTTACACTGCAGCTCATTTTTTTAAAACAATTTTTAAAACCACTGTTACAGCATCAACTACACAGGCTTATTTACAGGATGTTTGAATCTAAAACCTTAAAAATCCATGAAATAGTTGATTGAGCTTTGATAAAACCTGGCATGGGAAGATCTAGTCAAGAACTTTACTGATAACTTTGGTACTAACAAATTTATTGCAATCTTACTTTTTAGTGCAAAGAACAAATAAGGTTACAATTTTCAATTGTTAATTTAGAAACTGTTTAAAACACAAACACAACTAAGCTATGCAGACTATTACAGTGAAAGATCATGTCTTGAGATTGTTGTTGCATGTCACACTTTAGCAAAAAAAAATTAAAAACCCTATATCCATGATAAATAATGAAGTTATTTCTATCCCAGTCTTCATGATTACAAACCTAACAGAATAAAGGTTCATGGGTATTTCAGTGTTCAAAAAGTCACTTCTGACACATTCGAAATTGTCATGACGCGACCACGCATAATTCTACTGACCGTTGCTGTGAGAAACAAGAGGCCAGTCTGGTTGCGCAAATTATAAGGCCAACTTGTGGTTGGTTAGAGCACAGTAACTGCGACATCAGTGCGTCTTGTCGGCTATTACAAGTCGCGTTGCCCCCAGTGTGGGCCTACGCTTATTCCGTAAAAAAAAAAAGTGGCTTCTCTTCTTATAAACTTACCCTCCTTCTATTTCAGTCTTTAGTTCTGAGATTGCTTCAATGACAAAGGCCTAAGATAATGAAAAAAGAAAAAAATGTCTTTAGAAGCAAGAACTCATAAATAACAAGACAGTATGAGTTGACCAAAACCATTCCATCCTAGAGGTTTATACCATACCCTACACTCAAATGAAAAAGCTAGTAAAAGATTACTTAGGGCATTAATAACAATTTTTGTATATATCTGGTCATTTAGGGATTCAAATCTGTAGAGAGCATGCCAAAGGATAGTTGTTCTAGCTCCAACAAAGTTAAAATAGCTTTAAAAACTGCAGTTTGTTTACTTCTTTTCTGAATCTTACTAGTTGCAGGAATATCTAAGTCACTAAAGGCAGGGATTTTTAGATGAAATAACAACCCCACACTGTTGACTATCTTTACTGTTGTGGCTTGGTTTTGTATGATGCAGCCTTTTTGTACTTTTTTTCCCCCCTTTAATGTTTCAGCTGTCCCCTGCTCACGTGTCAAAAAACTCATGACCAATGGCAGAGGGCCATTAAAGATTCAGGGAACATTATGCTAGCCCACCACTTAAACTTTGTTGTGATTCTTTACCCTCTTACATCAGTAAAAATGTTTCTAATTTCAAGACATTGAAATACAATAAGGAAAAAAAAAAGAGCAACAACTATTGCAAAAATTTAAAGAAAAAGGAACGCTTCTTAAAACAATTTTTTTCTTTATTAATGACAATCTTTACCTTTAAATTTGGTGTCGGTTTAGCGTAATCATCTTCTTTGCTCTCTGCTATTGAAACATCCTGAAAAGGCAAAACTCAGGAATAAAAACCCAAACTATCGCACAGTCACAAAGTTTTTATATATGGTCATCGGCAGTCAGAGCCAGTGTTAGAACTACAGGTATTTTCACCTTAAGTGTATCCATATGTGCGAGGTAATTTTGTTACCTTTAGACTGGTTTTTAATTTTTTAAAAACACTTAAATTGGGAATTTTTCTTTCAGCTTTTCAGTATTCCTCAAAATTTAATTTCACATATGATTACATAATAATGACTGATAGAAAATAAATATTGAACTGACCTGAGGTCATTTCTGAAACTCTCCCTGCATTATTTACTAGTAAAGCATGGGGTGATTTTGCTTTCCTCCACATATGGATACGTACAGCGATTTTTTTCACTATAGGATATGGAGACATGCAGTTAACCCACATGTACGGATAAGACTATTTGTTATTCAAAATGTGGGAGCACTCAGTTACCCTTGACATACAGATATGACAATAAAACACCTCTTATGGATAGGGTTAACTCTGGCATGTTTTAACAAAATCCTGTTGCAGCATTGGATTGGATTTGGTGCTGCTTTGGAGACAAAAACATTTATCCAAAGCCGTTTTTGCGTAAAGATATCTTTTTTTGTGGGGTCAATATCAAAGTCCTATCATTGATGAAATAAGAAACATATTATTTAACTCACACTATGTAATCTCCTACAGCTTGACGCAAGTCCAGATGTTAAGACAATAACAAAAGAAGACAAGGATGCAAGGGAAATAAGGATTTTCTTACAGTTTCGGCTACATACTTGAAAAGTGATGGCTCATCTATTTGGGCAGTTGGCTGTTCGGGAAAGATCCAATGTTCAAATCCCAGTCTGGACAAAGGCAATTTTTCAATGCTCTTGTGTCCACCTAGCACTAAATGATAGCTAGTTCTCTCAGAAAGCAGTGAAAGTAAAGGTGGCGAGAAAACAATAAGTAAACTGCCACAGAATGCAGTATGCCTAGAACAATCAGGACTCTCCTCCTGGTTTCCCCATTTTTGAACCAAGCATGAGATTCACCTTGCTATTTTTTTTATAACTTAAGATATTTTTCATGAACTAACTTATTGTGTTTTCTACAAGAAAGACAGTGAATGTATACATTTATCCTTGTTGGCAAAAGCATTTCTCTCACCTCAAACTTTATAGTTGCTTCTCCTCCAGCATCTTGCGAAAGAATAGCTCTGGAAAACGAGAGTTCAGAATCCAGAGTCAGAGTCTGCATTAAATATAAATATTAAGCTGAAACTTATTTCATCTTTAAAACTTTTTAAAACAATGATTGTTGCTTGCTTCACTTTGTTTCTTTCTAGATCAAGTATGTGAACAACTTGAGTTTCTTTTCTCTGCCTACACATCCAGCCCTAGCAGGCCCCTGAATATGGCTTTGTGATAAGAGCTGTCCTTATCACAAGGTTGAGTGAGTAGGAAATTAAAGAGAAATTCGGAGCAAAACAAAAGTTTTAATATGTGAGCTTTTCAACTGACCTATTTTCTTGTCTATTTCTGAGCTTAGATTTGTGACTGAATATTCTCAAACATAACTTTTGGCTCCCCTGAAAAGGTTACATACGCATAATATCTAATTTAACAAAACTATGACTTTGAAGAGATTTTTCTTTGAAGAGATATATTTGATTTTCGCAGCAAAGATTATTCATGACATGATTGTAATGAAATGATTGCAAACACTGAGTATAAAATTCATTTCATAATGTCTTGATAATTCCTTCTCTGATTTGCCCCTTGCACAAAAAAAAAGGAACGCCATCAGCCTACAAACCTGTATTCTTCTCTGATGATTTTCAACACCCTGCGAATCATGTTACCAATTATATTCTCAGAGGGATCCCCTGCTTGCAGATAGCTGCCCTCTGCCCTCACATGTTTCAGAAGTTCCCTGTGTGTGAAAAGAAATATGACCCATTCCATGTTACAACAACAACAAAATAAATAAATAAATAAATAAACACAATTAAAAACAAGGAAAAAAACCAATGTAATTTAATATTCATCTTGATACTTGTGGGTTTTTCGTCTTTAAAACCTACAGAGCATTTAAAACAATGAATATCCTATGATTTTGGCGAATTTATCAAATCAAGTTGTATTTGCAATATTTCTCTGTGGGCCAATGTAGTAACAGTATACTAGAATTATAGACATTAGCTTAGCATGCACCTGAGAAAGTGGTAAATAAGAAAATGTCACCCACCTTGCATTTGAGAACTTGGCTTGTGAAATGATTCTGATCAGGAGGTCAATGGTGTTGATTGCAACATCACACGACCTGGTCAAATTTCTGAAACAGCAAATTATGGTCTTTTATTTTTACTTTATCAAATCATAAACAAAGTATATCTAGTTTTACAATACAGCGTATTTTTAATAGTTCTCGAACCATGCTTTCAAATAGTTCCATCTTCTAATTTCTCTCTCTACACAAAAATATACAGTTATAAGTAAGTTCTGATGAAAATTTTGTGATTTTAATGTAAATTGAATTACTTTACAATATTGTTCCCTACTGTATCACTTTAGAAAAACAAGACCCTACTCAAATCTCACAGTGTCTATTAAAATCTAACGATTGTGAGACGATGTTGACCACTAAAGCTAGGGCTGAAGTTTTGCTGGGTTTTTTTCGTACAAATTGTAATGCAATCAATATTACACCACAGCATGATGTAAAAACAGAAAGAAGGAGAGGATGAGGAAGGACAAAGACAATGTGGGAAAAGGAGGAAGAAACCTGGCTTAAAACAGCAATAAAAAATGGCAAAAGACTGAATGGTTCAATCTGGCATGAAATGAAGGTTCCAAAAAAGAAAGATGTACTTGCTAGATTCTACAGCCCACATTTTATTGTTTTAGTAAAGAAATCAACTGAATTCTGAGAGTGATGAGAGTTTTATTTATGAGGGTTTGCCAAAACAGGGGCTGTCATCATAGTTATGTGCGAAAGATTTTCTACAAGCCCTATTTGAAAAAAATGTAACCCATCTATGCAAACATTTTCATTTTGTGAATCCTTACTGTCTAAATTAAGCGAATAAGTATCGAACATAACTATGATGACAAAATCACCAAAAAAAGTGGTCACCCATCAACAAATTAACTTCATTCACCACGAAGTGAAGAGACACAGACCAATATTTTTTACATGGATCTCATCCTGCTATCCACCTCTGCATGAATATTACCTCACTGATGCTGAACTGAACTTTCCCCTTTTGTAATTAGAGATTCTTTTTTTTTCAAAAAGCAGTAAAAAGTGACACAATTTTTTTATTGTTCATTTAGTAATAGCAGTACACATGAAAATGAGACAATAATTTCTTTTTGCATGTTAGGCCTACCTTGTGAACTTTAAATCATCAAACCAGCTTCGGCAAAGCTTGAAATGTTCAAGTTTTACCATGGAAAATCATGATATATTACAGATCATTATGACTACATAAAGCAAGCAATCTAGAAGGTCATTATTATCTCAGGCTGTGCCAAACATAGCTTATTTATAAGATCTGATATGAATGGCATGTAAATAAATTCATTTTCTGAAAGACATCATTTAAAGATTAGGATCTATTTATAAAAGTTATTTACCGAATGAATGCCATATATCATAATCATTTTTTCACAAATAAAGTTTACGTTAACAAATTGTGACTTGAATGTAAAAGAAAATTCAACTATAAAGGCCTTTGGCTTCAAATTTTAATTAAAGCAAGCAATCTAGAAGGTCATTATTATCTCAGGCTGTGCCAAACATAACTTATTTATAAGATCTGGTATGAATGGCATGTAAATAAATTCATTTTCTAAAAGACATCAGTTAAAGATTAGGATCTATTTATAAAAGTTGTCATTTACAGAATGAATGCCAAAAATATGAAAAATTTAACATGAAAAATAATTTTTCATTATTTTCTCATCCTTTCAGAAACCTTTGGCCTCAAACCTGGTTCTAGGAGGTTGTGTCTCTTAGTTTGAGAGATGTGAGGCAAATTATTCTTCACAGAATTTAAAAAATTATCATACCTAAAAAGACGGCATATTTAAGCTTTCAAACACTTCTTGCCCGATTGCATCCTACTCTCTTGCCCCTAGCCCCCTCTTCTCTTGCCCAACTCACTTTTTTATTTTTTTTTTGGATTATGCCATGCCTCATTGTGGCATTGCATATGGGCAATTCCAAGCAAAACAGTCCTCAGGGCCAAAATTTCAAAATATGTTGAACATAAAGACAATACCTGTTTTTGTTAGTTCAATATTTATATTTTCAAGATTTATAAGTTTTATTTCATTTTCATCTGTTCTAGTTTGTTATTTTCTCTGTCAAAGTGAATCACCTCAAAGTTATGTTAAAATGGCACCTCTGAGAGAAATCAAGTTACCAATTAAAATGTCCTCTGGGTAATATACAATAAAAAACTGGAGCAGGATATTATTCATTGTCTGAAAGTTTACATTTTACACAATAAATCTATGACCCTTTTGTAGAGCTATGAGCCCCATGTATTTAGAAAAAAAAAAAAGATTAAAGCTCACTTTAATGTCACGCCGTAACATTTTAAAAAGTTTTTTAATCTCAAGATTTTTGCATTGTGAGGATAACATAATCCATTCTGCCAAATCATGGCTTGATTGAATGTTGTTGATTGCCAAAAATTTATGACAATCTGAGCAAAAGCTATCAAGTTATAAACCAGCTTAACAGTGTCACGCTGTAACGTTATGGTGTGATGTTACGGCATGACATCCATTTGTCATGATTTTAACTATATATACACAGTGAATTAAGTGGGAGATAACTATTGTGGGGTTGTGGTATTTGTGAAGGCAAACTTGAGATAACATTTTCATTGAAGATGAGGTTGGTCAGAAAGAAATACATTGGTTTCAATAAGAAAGTGTTGATAGTTCTGTGAGCAAGCTTAGGCAAAATGTAACAGTTTTAGAAGCATTTGAAGAGCTGTTGAGACAGCTCCCTTTTTTTTTTGAGAAGCACACATACATTAAGAGATGTCAGGATGCAGTGTTCAAAGAGAGAAGAGTGTGTGTAGATGGAGAAAATGTTAAGTTCAGATAGACTTTTCTGAAAACTAGGCTGTCACACTGCAAAATGAAATTCAAAGTGCTTACTGGAACCATGGTGACGTCACTTTGTTTACCACATGTGCCTAAATAAACAAAGACACAACTAATTCTCTTGTCTTTGTTACAGATGATGTTATTCATGATAAATTTGCAGTTGCCCCATTTTTACAAAAACTGATTTCAAAGATAAGTGCAAAACACCCTAAAGTTAACAACATTGACATTTTCTCAGATGGTGCTGCTTCACAATTTAAGCAGAAATATATACCGTCCTACATCACAATTTTACAAAAGTGAGCTGAACATCAATCTCGAATTGCATTTCTTTGCTACCTTTCATGGTAAGGGCGCAGTTGATGGCAGTGGTGGAGAAGTAAAAAGACATGTATGGCTTTTAAATTTGTCTGGACGTGTAATCACCTCAGCAAACGAGTTTGCAGAGCTAGCAAAGATAGGCAACAGGAAGACAGATGTTGTATTTATTTCTTCAAAGGAAATCTGAAATATTGACAAGGAGAAATCTCTTTGTCACATATGGGAAAATGTTAAAAGTCTTTCACAAAACCCACAACACTCACTTTGTGAGATGTATATCACCATTTTTTATCCAGCATTCAATGCATAGCTGATGTAACACATTGAAACATTTTCATTCAAAAATGCATTTCCCAAAACAGCTACATGTACAAATCTTAGTGCAGTGGAAGCCCCTCAGTCATTGCTCAGA
The DNA here is from genome assembly GCA_019648995.1 of Plakobranchus ocellatus. Lineage (NCBI taxonomy): Eukaryota > Metazoa > Mollusca > Gastropoda > Plakobranchidae > Plakobranchus > Plakobranchus ocellatus. Next base: position 17,416 of record BLXT01007408.1, on the reverse strand, counting down.
ACAACTTAGTCACTTGCAGTTGGTGATTTTATTGTCAAAGTGAGGGCAAAATCACTTGAAAGAACTTCATTGCTCAAGTAACTGAGAAGTCAGAGAATTTTACAGAAGTGCATTTCTTAAAACAAGGTATGGATGCAAATGCTTTCATTATAGCTTACACATACATCATCAATGTACTGATGGGACTGATGTATTGCCAACACCATCACTAAACAATAGGGGACATTACATTTTTGACTGTGATCTCACCATCATGTCAAAATAATTTTGTTTGGTGCAGAATATAAAAACCTTTCCAGTTTTGTTTTTTTTAATGATATTTGGAAACTATTTTGTTTTTTCTTAGCTGCCTTTCTGACATAATTTTGGATTTTCTGTTACTAATTGCTTTATCATCGGCACATTGAAAATCAGCAGCAGTTATGTTGAGCATTAGACATGCCCAGTCACTTTCAATAATATGATATGTTTAATCATAAATTTAAAGAAGAAAAAAAAAAGGAATTTTTTTTCTTTGTATCTTAAATAAAAAATTCTGATTTCTGTTTCTCAGTTTGAATATTTACTCTGTTAACTGCATAAAGCTTTTAAGATACATTCTAATGACTTGCTCAATTTTTTCCATGTCTTTTTATTTTTCACTTTACTATACTTGTTACATCGTAACGTCATGCCATAATGTCACGCTGTAACGGTCAGTTATTCCATCCTAACTAAACAATGATTCAATATTTATTATTAACTCAAAAAGGTCGCACCAACAGAGTCTCCGTTGATAAGGTGGGTCAAATCTGGTCGCAGCGACGGAGCGTCTGTTGTTTCCTAGTTCAACAACAGGTCGCAGCAACAGACGCTCCATTGCTCTGCTATTCTTGATTTTAAGCGACATATACAAATCCAATCCATCATTTGTCAACCTGAACCAAGTTTTACTACAATGTTTATCATTTTCACTTCCGTTTTCATAGTTTTCTTCCTTATTTTGTATCGAAATTCTACGCAAAGCGTGCATTGTTTGTTCTTGTAGATCTAGATCTAAAGATCGAGATTCGTTCTTTCTTTCAGTTCACTAACTCTGAATTAGGCTTAGTAAAAAAAATTGTAAATCTTGTTCAAATATTTAAAAAAAACTCTAAATTATAATTGTTTTAAAACTTGCTATGCAAATTTTTCAAGAGATAAGCATACTATTAGGCTACCTAAATGGTTCCGAACCGACAAAGTAATCGATCAGTTAGCCGAAAGTGACGACGATTCTATTGATGAAGATGAGGCTTTCTTATTATAGCTTCAATGAATCAGATAGATCAAGTAATTCAGAATCAGATTAGGTATTAGTTCTGCTCTGATAAATATCATATGATAAGTAACTTCAATTTATCCACAAACTGTTAACAGTTGTAAATAGTAGGCCTACAGTTTTTTCATTCCCTTTTTCATAAATATTGTGTGTGTTTTAGCTTCATATAGTGTAATCTTTGAAAATTCATAAAAAATACAATTTTGAATATAGAGACAAGAAAAAGGTGGTGATTTAATCAGAATTGGATATATTTTTAATTGATGACCATTCTGACTCAGCGGAGGCCTTCCTTGTTTATGTTTTGATCACGGTAAGAGTAAAATTTGACCAATTAAAAAAAAAAAATTTTTTACCATGTAATTTCAGTGGATGAGATTATAAAAGAAACAACGCAAATGCCATCAAAGTACACATATTCAGGAAGATAATTTTATTTCCTTTCTATTGGTACCTGTCCCAACCCTGTGTTTGCAATACAGCCAAAGTTAGAACATTTTTAGTGACCCCCACCCGCAACTTTTAGGCAGCCTATTTTTTCAGTGCGTCCAAAAGTGGAAACTCGTTACTTCTGGAGGTGGAATTAGCCCACATCCTGAATGAGTTAAAACTTATGTAATATGTAAGTTCAGCATCTCTAACACATTATGAATCAAAATGGCATGTTTGATCCTCTTCTGAGACCAGAAATCCTATGTCAAAATCAATATGAAAGAAAAAATGTCCCTTAATGGTCAAGGGTCTCACCACCAAAATAATGAGGCAGACCAATTTTTTTTTTATTCCGTACAGCGAGGTATCTTTCTAGTTTCCACAAAAAAAGTTTCATCGTCCTGCTCCTATAAATGACTGCAGTGCTCTCAAAATAGCGCAGATTTAGCTATAAGCATCACGCCGTAACGCTTGGAATTGCCCAAATGCATGTGTTGTATGCAAGTTGGATCTAAATTTACCTGATGACCTGCACTAAACTCTTATTAATTTATGCTGTTTTCAATATATTACATTGAAAAGGACATAGATTAATCATAATGAAATTAAAATAGCCATTAGATCTAGAAGTGGTGAAACAGTGCGGTTAAAAAATTGTGTTTCAATACATTAAATTAGTCTCATATTTTTTTCATTTCTGCTTTGTCATTATTAAGAGTAAGAGAGAGCGACAGAGAGAGAGAGAGAGCACGGCTGTCTGCCGGCGATCATTTAGTTTGACCCGGGCCAACCGCTCTGACCCCGTGATCCCGGCTGAATGCTAGGCCCAGTGAATATTACAGCTATTTCAATAACAGTGCAATTAACTAATCTGTGCGGAGTATCAGGTGAAATTTAAGGGTTAAAGACAGAAAATATATTTATCAACAAAATGCAATGATTTTTAGGTCATACAACTTTACAGATGGCGCAAGAAATATTTTAAGGTTGAATAATTTTAATAGGTCACGTTGACACTAATTCTTAATCATTGCACAAAAACTTGAATAAATTAAAAATATGCAGTTGGAGGTTTTTAAAAAATGGCGAAGCTGAAGAGATTATTCTCTACCTTATGAAGACGTTGATCTCTTGAAGTGCGGTATCTTCATTTGAAAGTAAATCCAGGTTAAAGTATGATTTATATGTCTGCACTGCCGGTGAGTTTGTATATCCGATCTTAATCATTGCATAAAAACTTGAATAAATTAAAAATGTGCAGTTGGAGGTTTTTAAAAAAAGGCGAAGCTGAAGAGATTATTCTCTACCTTATGAAGACGTTGATCTCTTGAAGTGCAGTATCTTCGTTTGAAAGTAAATCCAGGTTAAAGTATGATTTATATGTCTACACTGCCGGTAAGTTCGTATATCCGATCGAATGATTACAGAGATCATTATGAACAGTACACTAGGTTTATAAGAATAATTCTCTCTCTCTCTCTCTCTCTTTCTCTCGGACACACAATTATTTTCTACTATTTCATTCTTTATTTTGTGTTTTCTTTTTCCTCTTTTCTGGAATAAGTATTTTCAGATGTTGTGATGTCTCTAGCAGGTGGGATTTCATTGCTGTCTGTAATTGACTTGTTTCATTTTCACCGCGTGTGTTCTTTTCTGTATTTTTCGGATAGTTGAAAACAATCTGAAACTGTGTCAAGATAGAAAATTAGGCCTTCCGTGTTCAGTGTTTCCTGTAACCTTCACAAGAAAAAAAATTCATATAAAATTTTGTAAAAGACCGCACTTAAAGCCCTTTGCACACAAAAAACATCAAACCGTGTTCTAATCACCGATACCAAAATGAATAAATTTAATCAGCACAGTTTTAAGTAAATTGATAATTTCAATACCTAGTGTAAAAAATCACATTTATTTCTTAACCAACATATATCACGGAAAAAAAGCAATAGAATCGCCGAATTTAGAGGCAGCAGTATAATTTTTAGTGCGTCTTGTTTTGGACAAAATGATCTTTGGAATGATACTAAACTCGATTGTGCTTCAGAGCTTGGGTTTTGTGTTTGGGCAGGTTAAAGGCTGAAAATTTTAGCCGATATTAGGACAATTCCTAGGCACAGAGCGCACAGCGCGATAAGGGGCCCAGCGGCTGCCAGATCAAAAACCAGCAGGTGATTAATCACGGCACCCGTGAGCAGCGCTATGCCGGGGCGAATTTATTAAATCTCCTAAGCATGGAGGGGGTTATTGTTCTCACAAACTAAATTCCCACCTATAACGTTGTAGCAAGACGCCGTGAGAGAGAGAGAGAGAGAGAGAGAGAGAGAGAGAGAGAGAGAGAGAGAGTGAGTAGGGATGGAAGGAATTGATTTGGCTTTTTTGAGCATACATCCTGACTCTCCTGTCCTCTACAAGATGGTTTGAGGCTGCTTGGCATTGTGCTGCAGTAGATGGAGAGAGAGAAGGGGGAGAAGGGAGCTTGGATGGTTACAAAAGAAAAAAATGGTTTAGTTTCAGTATAACCAGTGCATAACACTGACTAACATTATAGTAACAATGATAACTACAGGTTCTCAGGCCCTCTGACAGGCCAGGGCGCTGATGGAGACGTTAAAAAATAAAGAGAGAAAATGAGTATTATAGTAAAAATAATAAAAGGTAGGATGAAAGAGAGAGAGAGGGATTTACATGATCTTTTGGAAGAAAGTTGAAGAATCTTTGGAGGAATTTCTCCATGATATCGGTAATTCTATAATTAAACACGAAAAAGTACAACCTTCCTCCATGGTAAACACACCCAATTTGAGAGGGAACAAAACTTGCCAGAAATCATCAAAACTGATACTGATAAATATACCTCTATAGAAAATGAGGCATGTAGACTAACTCGTGACATCACAGAAATGTTTGTGTCTGAATAAACAAAAAGATTGTGCAGACGCGTGTCAGAATAGGGAGTCCCAGTTTTCAGCATATAAGGCATATATACTAATCTAGATCTTAAGTGTAACAATAAAATAGTGTTTTTCATTCAATGATCAGCCTGTGTCTAGGGAGACCAGAATTCAGGTCTTGGAAGACACATTTCGTTAAATAGAGCTAATAAAACCACTTTAAATTCATGATCTAAATGTGCTAGATCTAAAAAAGAAATACGCTTAATCTTGATGGGAACTTTGTAAAACAAATTACCCTTTCTTCATTTTGTAGACAAAAGCCTCAATCCTCTCCTTCAGATCGCTGGCTTTATCGCCTTCACCACCTGGCATTTTGCAACTATGGGATGATCTAGATCTAGGCCTACCGCTTTAGTGACAACTTCTCTATTAGACTTGATCGAATCTAGGAGAGCAAGACTTCCGAATGTGCACAAAAGAAAAGTAAATTTGATTAAAACTAGACTGGGTAAACTTGTCAGGAGTAAATCTAGATCTAACTGTTGACTAAAATTGCCTTCATTTCGTCATTATTTATTATTGAAATATCGCTATGTGGCATAATCGGAAGTCTTTCCCAATCTAGTTTTCGAGCAAGATGATTCCAAGTTTAAATCAAAATTGGACTTTATTACTTGATAGCTTTACCCCTCGGTTGTAAAAATTCAACCCAACTTAAATATTTCATCAGCTTTAACTCCAAGAACATTTCCTACAGCCTCGTCAAAAAATACAACATGCGATTCAAGGGAGGTTAGGCTGAATAATTATTGTAACAGACGAAGTGCAATGACAAGTGTAAAAACGAGCGGCTAAAATTTTTATTTTAGAAAAAAAAAAAAGAAAAAAATTCACTCTGGAAATGATTGGTACTCTATTATTACCCTTCAAAATCATTTCATTCAAACGGCCCAAACAAAAAAAAGGGAACAAAATATTGAGAAAAAACATTGAAAGCAATATTATTGTCAATGGTAATGGTTTCTCCCCAACAACAGATCATTTTTATGTTAGAGAATGAATAAATAACGTTTTTTTTTTTTTTGTTTGTTTTTTTTTTTTTTGAAA
>BLXT01007370.1:424521-433041 GCA_019648995.1 Plakobranchus ocellatus | reverse complement strand
CCCCCCCCCCCCCCCCAAAAAAAAAAACTCCATAAATTTAGGTGCAATAACCTTTTCTCAGTTAAACGTTGTTTTACAAAGTAATAAAAATTAAAGATAGCAGGAAAGCAAAATCGCTGCTTCAAACTTAATGGATAGGTAATATTTGATAACTAAAATTTTTTTAATTTATTGATCCATTTTGGAAACATTGTAATGGTCTTTTTAAAAAAATGTATGTGAGCATGTAATGCCATGAATTGATCAATTATAACTGCTCTCGAACTGCACCTCATCTTGGCAAAATGAACAATAAAATTTCTCATGTTTAAAATCAAAACTGTTGTCTATTCGTTTGTGTTTATCTTTTCATATAAACAAACTCGTCCTCATCATGAAACTTGATGTTGTACTTTAGTTGCAATTGCAATAATTCGTAACCCTTTACTCCGTACTTCTCCTAATTTCACCAATATTTCTTGGAGTCCGGCAATATTTAATATTATACCTGTCAAAGTACATGTGTATGTAATAGAAAAACAATCAGAAGTTGATTATTTGAATTCAGGTGGGGTTTTTTTTTTTTGGTCAATGGCCACACTGGATAGTAAAAGAAGAAAAAAAATTATAGATCCACATTGATGTAATGACAAAATGATTTTCACTTTAGGCCGAAAATTGGAAGCATTCTTAGAGCAGTCTCACAAAATGAGTCTAATTGCGGGTCTGCATCATTAAGATTAACTAAAAAATATTGAAGTAGAGAGGTGAACATACCCAATGTTTTATGTACAAAGTCTGTAGCATGTCTAGGGAAAATTCTCCACATAGAGAGGAGAGTAGTTTTCACCCCTCTAGGTAATGGTTTTCGTTTAAAGTCAGTCATGCAAAGGGCTGGCAATAGTAATTAGGGACAATAAGGGGGAAAAAAGCTTGGGCAAATAAATGATGTTCAAATGAACAAGTCTGGGTGGATAGTTACTGAAGTAAGATAATCAAAAGGCCACACAGATTTGGATCAAGCAATTCCTGAGATTTGTGCAGCCACAAGCAAAGTAATAAAGTAAGCAGTATTGTTTTTTACTATTTCAATTTTTTTTGGCCCCTCAATTGCAGCATGGTGATTTATCTGCAGCAAGCTTCAGGTAATGGAAAAAGTTGTTTTGGACTTTAAAGGAGACATTGACGATCTGACTGATCTTTTAGTAAAAATGGAAAAAAATTGTGGCTGCCCTTGGATCTAGATTTCTAGTTGCAGCAGATATTGATTAGGTCATTTGGGTATTAATTATTTAAATTCTTATTTTAAAAAAAAATGATTTTGAAAGTGTGTAAACTTAAAACTGACAATTTTTTTTTCGAAGATGTTGATCTTAGAATGGATTATGAAAAAAGATGGATCAATCTGCAAAATCTTGAAGAAAAAAAGGAAGAATTGACCGAAAATTCAGACATTGACGTTAAGTAATGAGATGTCAAATCAATGTAAACAATTACATGTAACTTATATGAATGTGCACTACACAGTTTATGGGATATTCCCAAAAAAATATTTGATTCTTCACATTCAACAGTTTGCTTTTTAAATAAAGTTTGTTATCCTTCCATCATTGCCAGTGATTGTGCTCCAAATCTAGTGATTTACACAAAATTTGCTTCAAAAACTTTGCTCTGAAAAAAAATGCTTAAAATTAAATTGAATTCTAAATGACAAAATTTTTTACAGGATTTATCCACATGCTTTGGAAGCGATTAAACTTTCTTCCAGGTATCACTTATTTCTTGGCACATAATCGAAATACCTGTATCTGGATTAATTTTCACCATTACATTGTTACAAATTTTACAAAATGGGGTTCACTCTATACCCGTATCAGTGATTTAAGATTTTCAAAATTTTATTGGCGTCTTATTTGGACTGGTTTCAAGACAATTCTTTCAAATAGCTTGATAATAATCAAGCCTGATATTTTTTCAACAATTGGCAGAGAACTGTCCATTTGAGTATGAGGGGATACTTTTTCAGCTCAAAATATATTTAAATCAATAAAAGTGCTTAAGGAGCTTTGCCCTGGACCCCAGTCAGTCACTTTTTCAGAACAGGCCTATATAATGATTTGTTTTTTTTGTATAGCCAGTCCGAATCAAGGTTACATCAGGCTTTCAGGCCCTTCATTATGGCCGGCACCAATGGTTGGGCTTGAGCACCTGAATATAATGAAAACTGCATAGAACAGCATTTATAGAATAAAGATTTTTCAAAGTACATGTAGTTTAGAAGGAAAACAAACCTACAGCTTTTTCAAACTATGCCTGGTACTTCCAAACCAGTTCTGCCGAGTATAAATTCATCTGTTCATTTTTATGTTGGTAACTAAAGAAATAATATTCAAGTGATGATTTTCTATACAATGTCTTCAGACCAATCTGAACAAGTCGGAGTGATTTTTTAATATTTTTTTTTTGTCATTGAAACAGCCTGAAATGTTTTTTCTGTGAACACTGCAGTGGTGAAAACTGGATAGGACTATGTTGAATTAACTGACCTTCTGATCTTGGGAGATAATCCTATCCTCTCTCCCCCTCCCCCCCCCAAAAAAAAGACGATTTTAAAGGGGGCAAAAATACAGCAAAAATTTATTTCACTTAAAAAATGTTATTCAACACCCTAACTTAGAGTGGTGTCAAGATGTCTATGATAAAGTGAGTGACTGTTAATTGTTAGTATTATTTATTATCTTTTAACTCATAAACCGTTGCTGGACGATGGGAGCGTCCGATAGTTTGTTAAATTCACAGTACTGGACGCCATTGTAAGATGGGTTTGTTCTGTTTCTATTAATTTGTTTTGATTTTTATACTCACAAATTATTCCAAAACTACTTTAATTGCCCCGGGACTACTTCCTTCACGTTTTAAATTACACAATTTATCTGATTGCTTTGTGTGAGAAAAAAAAAACTTAACGGTTTAAGAGTTAATTAAAAAAAAAAAAAAAAGGCAATGATAACAACCACTGTTCACCCTGTGAAACAAGGAAAAAGATTTTACATACTTTGCAAGGTTGGTAGTAAAAATATATTATATGGATGTTGAATTTTCAAAACAGAATAAACATAAGTTTCAATGGATGCTTACGTATAACTTTCTAAGGGAAAAAGAGACATATAAAGGCATTCAGAAAAATGTATGAATGATTCTGTTTGCATACAAACAAATTATAGAAATTAAAAGACAAGAAATTAGCTTTCATTTCCTTCCCAAGAAAAAATGAAAACAAACATTAGTGATGGGTCCTCAAAAAACACAGAGAGAATAAAATGGACGGATTTATTGAAATTGTAAGTGAAGCACCAATGATTTTGAAGATGAAATGCATGTGATGTACATTAACTGAGGAATAAATGGTCATATCTTTGATCTGCAGTGGAGAAAGTGACTATACTTTGCATTTTTATTTATAAATAGGAAATGATTTTTCTAGCTATAAACAGTTTATAACAATGCAATAGACAATATAGTTCCTTCATTATGAACAATCAAAAAAATACAAAAGTTTTTTTCTTACTATATACGTCAGATGTAAAATGTGAATCATGTTTACCTTTTCACAAGAAGAATAAGTATAAAATGCACTGAGTTTCAAAGTTGGAATAGCAAAATGTATCAAAAACCATGAAATCCTTCCTTTTCTTAATGTAACTTTTTCTCCCTGCAACTAGCTTAATGTGATGGTTTATAAAACGCAGCGATCATGAAACACTGGTGACTCATCTGTAAGAATTTTATTCGACAACAATGTCATTTGAAAGTACAAAAAAAAAACAAATTAAAATTTAATACAGTATTGTAACAACTGCATTTTTTTATATGTATTATTTTTTCAGCAGTACAGTAGAACTTAGAAATATCAATTATTAGGTTTTCTGATTTACTCTCCACAGTGTTTACTGATATGTTGATCTCCTTCGGGGATTAAGAACAATATTGAGTTATCTGTAAATCCACTAATCCATTGCATTGTTTTCCAGAATGCAGCAAAGTAGCCCACAATGTTTCAGTTAAAGATGATTGACTTATGCAAATTAGAATTTGGGTGAATTCTACTGTGTATGAAAGAAGCCATATTTCTTATGATGCATCTAAAGAAGTGATTTTAAAAACTATTTTTTTGTACATAAAGACAAATTTTAAAAGAAACTATATTTTTTTTTTATGCCATAGTATGAGCTAAAAGGTATATTTTCTTCTGGCTAAACTTTTTTTTTTTTTTTAAGGACTATAACAAGTCATAATCTTCAATTCCCAAACTTGAATTTGTTTAGGTCTTTACAACTCATCTCTTTGTTGGCCAAAAGTAATTTTATATATTTCTCTTAGACCACGAACAACATCATAAGGTTTGCTGGTGAAGTAACTCTCCATGGTACGCATCATGTATTTGCGAGGTTCATCAAAATACTCTACTTTGATAGCATTCTCATAGAATGCCACAGTTTCTTTCACCACGGTTTTGTAATCCGTGGGGCTCCAGTCTAAAAGTTTTTCAGCCTTTGCAATATTTATAGGACCCATCTCAACAGAGGGAAAAAGACGAATTGTGTCTGCCTGTTTGCTTGTTTTAATCTCAAGAGACTCTGTCAAATTAAGCTCCTCTCGTATGTCTTTCAGCAGTTCGAGGAGTGTAGGAGTCTCCTGCAGAGCTAAATTGTATGCCTGATCGAATATAAGAGGTTCTTCTGGTGATTGAGAAGAGGCATATTTGCTTTTTTTCTGCACAATGGTGAAAATTGTTTTTGCTACATCCTCTACATAAACCAGACTCATGGGCTGTGACTCATATTTCTCAGGCACTTCTACTTTTTTTTCCAGGTATTCATGCAGTCTCATCCACAGTTGATATATCCACCATCTATATGTGCTGTCTCGGGGGCCCACCACATCTGGCAGACGTAAGGACACATAGGGAGGGCCATAGCCTTCAGATCGGTACCTTGCCAAGACCTCTTCACATGCCAGTTTGAAATTGGCATAACTCTGCCCGGCCTCTAGCTCTGCCCTTCTTTGAGAGTTGGATGGTCGAACTGCATCCGTCTCAAGTGATGGCTCAGTATGGTTTTTGTCACAAATCTAACACCAAAGAGAGAAAAATTTAATTCAAATTGGTCAGAATTTTTAACCTGCAGGGTGGAGAAAAAAAACCACCACCATTTTCAAAATAAAATAAACAAATTCTTTCCGTTAATCCAAATCTAGAAATTTACATATCCCTTGACATGTCTTTCCTTGGCACAAGCTTGCTTCTTAATGCTACTAGATTCTAACACAGACATGACACCTAGAAATATAGGTTAATGCTACATAGACTTACAAGGTTTCTATTGATTGTCTACTGGGATAAAATACAAGTTGGCAGCTCTTAACAGGTGTATAACCAATACAGTATGACGAAATCATCAAAAAACTATTGTCCAGGTCTCTTAAACTTTTTTTTAGCCATCTGATCATGTGCAGACAAAAGAAAATAAACTTTCTTTACCACCTCTTTTATCTCCTATTTTCCCAAAGACAGGTGTTTTTTTATTTTTGTCTCTTTGACAAATCAAATTTTGTCATTATAATGAAATGCTGATAGTGAGTGTGTAACTGTAATAGGAGGAGATTATACTTCTATATGCACAATCCATCTCATTGACAGAGAAAGCACCTTAATAGCTGTAAATTTGTGACAACCATGACACCTCTGCACATAAATCACACAGAAAGGATCAACATGGCAATGAGGGGGCATGTTTATACCCAGTCAGCTGTAGAGTATACTAAACATACACCTAACTCACAAACTTAAGTAACATAGACATAATATCATAACTTATAAAAAGATTAAGTAATATGCACTGATGGTGATTCCATACCTGCATCTCATAGAGAGAATCTGTCTAAAAATAAAAGCTTCATACAGTGGTGTCCATTTCATTTTAATTTAAATACAAAGAATGTTAAGATTAAGAAAACATGTTCATATTTTTTTTTTAATTTTATTTTCCTTATTGATTATTTGAATACAAATCCCAGTGTGTGAAAAATACTAAAATTAACCATTTTGTTTGGACCAAAAATACCTTATATTATGTGTGAACAAGGTCATATTTACATCATGATAGCAGGACCTCCGTGACACAGTAGCTAGCGAGTCTGCCTTGAGATCTGCAGGTACCCTTCTCTCATGGGTTCGAACCCCACCACCGGTACCATGGCTGACGGAGGGCCTGAAAGCCTGAGATCACCTTGTTTGGACTGACTATATACAAAAACCAAACTAAACATCATGGTAGCAACAAACCTCATATACAGAATCAGTGCTGATGTAAATATAAAGTCCGACTTTGCCTTTGAGAAGATCCAGTGCATCTTCCATATACTGTGGGTGATACGCACTGAAGTCAATCACTGCATCAAAGCCTTCAGAATTTTGTACAAATTCAGTCAGCTCCGAGCATCTGTCAATCTGCATCCGAAAACAACAAAAAAAAAGGGCCTGTGTAATTAAAATAAATCTACTGTGTTTGTGGGAAATTCATTGGAATCTGTTCTTATGCACTCTCATTAGCAGAAAAACACTCATGTGGTCAAAAATACTCAGGAAGATGCTAAAAATACAGTTGTTAATTTTGCCTATTGTAAAAGCACTTTTTTTCATTAACGAAAACAGCAGCAAAGAAAAAGATGTTCTGTCATTCTGGCAAAAATGAATGCACCAATCAATGGAGGATCTACTATTTTTTTCTGGATTTCACAATAAAAAATATATCCATGCCACAACGGACATGTCAGGAACATGACTCCTTTAGAATTATTTACCTTCGTTGTTCTGTCACAGGTGATGTGGCTGACATGTGACCTGACTAGATAGGCCGAGTCCCAGTACCAGTTCCCTCTGCTTACAAGAGTAAGATTGTGATCTGCCTGCAGCAGAAGCTCACTTGTACGGGTGCCTATAAATCCATTGCCTAATACAAGAAAATCGAATAGAGGAAATATAAATTGTTATGGTCATGAGAAGTTATGAACAAGATGAAAAAGTAGATAACAAAGATGTGGGTAATGGTGCTGGTCGTGGCAATAGTGATAATGATGCAGATGATATGATTTGTGATGGTATCTAAATGATGAGGATAATTATGATATCAATGATAATAGTACAGGTGCTAATGCTGATAATTGTGATGGCTAATGTACAATTTTCAAATTTAGCGATCCTGTATTTATAACTTATAGATAGAGACATTGTCCTCAATTTGCAATAGATTTACTGTAAAAAAAATTGCAGCACTCAAAGTTACACAGAAACCATTTAAAAATTGGTATTGTTACCGTGTCGCTATTGATCAACCATGAAATCTTTCCCTGGGAGAGAATCTTATCTTTTAAATGTATGATTATCCTTTTGTTTTTCAATAAATTATGAAAGATTAAAAGAACTGATCATAAATTAATAAGAGATCTGAAAAAGTAAAAACCAGAGTAAAAACAATATTAATTAAACGCGCAAGGAAGCATTGTTTGAAAGGAATTAAAGAATTTCAATACATCCTAATAAAAAACTAATAAGATGCAAAACTATGCAAAAACGTCACTGTTCTAGGATTTACTAAACCAGACTCAAAATCTAGACCAAATCCCCCCAAAATTGACAAGTGTACTTATCACATCAACTTTTTAATGGAACCAGAAGCTAAACAACCATAAAATTAAAAGTTATTAGTTCATATATCAAAAAACTCCTTGGAGAACACAAAGCTCATGAGAGCTACTGAAGCTTCAAGTTGGGATGTTGTTATTATTGTGTGGTTATGTACTTAATGACTCACTTGTAAAATAATCAGGTGCTCATTCAACTATGATGATTAATTTGTGTCTTATATTTTGTCCTTCCATACATCTCTCTTCCTCTCCTCTCGATATCTATCTTACTCTTTCTTTCTGTCTCTCTCTCTCTCTACCTATCTATCTATCTACTGCCCATTTAAGTAGTATCTAGTTATCATTCCCTCTCTTTTATTATCTCTATCTATCTATCCACCTATCTCTTTTTCTCTACCATCCCCCACTCCACTCCCAATCCTCTCTGCTAAATATCTGTTCGTCCGTCTGCCTAACAGTGAATTTTTTTGTTTATATCTCTTCTGTCGGTCTGTCACTCAGTCTCTTTGTTTCTCTCTCCCTCTCATTTGCTCTTTCTCTCCCTCTTTCTCTTTTCTTCTCTCTCTCTCTCTCTCTCTTTCTCCCTTTCTCTCCTCCCTCCATTTATCTATCTATCTGCCTATCTGTCCACCTTTCTATCTACTGGTCATTCTATCATGCTGTGTGTTTTCTTAATTTTTCCAATCTTTGTTATCCATCCCTCTTTACATTTTCCTCTTCTCTGTTGACCTGACACATACGTTGTATTTTTAATTGTGCACTCATCATTCTCAAACCTTTCATCTCTCTCTCTCTCTCTCTCTCTCTCTCTAGTTCTATCACTTTCTATCTTTATCT
>BLXT01007370.1:407100-419621 GCA_019648995.1 Plakobranchus ocellatus | reverse complement strand
GAGAGAGAGAGAGAGAGAGAGAGTTAATCGAGTATCAATTTAAACCAGGTTTTGGTGGGGTAGAGCCATGGGAGAGACTTTGCTATCCGATCCTATCTTTTTTGAAGTTCTATAGTTAGGTTTGTGTATTATAAGATTTAATGAACATGAGCCTTTATAACTTATTCTTTTACGCACGTTACTTTCTGCAGCCGGTGTTTAGGGCTGGTCTACGTTAATTAAATCCTTTCCTTTAATTCCTTTAGTTCTGTGGCGTAGTTAAGTAACTATTCTAGTCTCGCATTCTCTATCTCTCATGTGCGTCTTTTGTTTTTTTTTTTTTTACCTGTCAGTGCATGAAAGGCTGTTAACATATTCAAAGTGTAAATCTGTGACTTGTCTCATCTTCCTATTCAATTAAGAATGTATTGAAAACTGGGATCCGATAGTCTAAACCTCTGTGTATTAAGGTAAACTAATACTTTATTAGCCTATTCGTGGAGTGTTTTCCTTCGATTTTCCTATATTTGAATCCGGGTTATTACACTTCTTACGGTGATATTTATTATAAAAGCACTTTTATCAAAAAAGACATTCATATCCATAATATGCATACCTGCTTAGTTGAGATTGTTGAATTTAGTAACTTACGAGGAAAAAATCGAAACGCGTAATTTAGACTACCCTACCTCTAGGAAATGTAAAATTTACGAAAATTGCCATTTAAAAGGGCATTTTAAATTGAATGTGCGCACAAAAATTTAACTAGATACACATTTTTTTTTTTGCGCTATTATATGCATAATTTGAAACTTATAAATTCATACCCAGGCAGTTCATGCTTGCAATGTTATGTGTAGGCAAAAGAAAAGTTTTGAAAGAATTAGTGGTGCTACTACCAAGTAGTTTTTTTTTTTTTTTTTGATTAACTCTAGTAATTTTGCCTTACTGACATACCGTTGGGAGTGCAGATAGATCAATACTTACAAAGGTATACAAAAAATGGCATCGATTTCATCATTAATGTAATATGAAAAATTCATGTCGAAAGCATTGTGATCTCTTATCTTGCTAAAATTGCAAAAAGTTTATAATAATGCATTATTAAGTTTACTGAGTTTATTTGATTAGAGTGTTGAATATTTTTTCTATAAAAAGTATTCTAGAAGTGCCATGGCAGGACATAACAATTATTTTAATACCTGGTAATTTGAAGAATTAAAGAACCATTATCCTAAAAAGTATTTCGTAATCAGGATTTGTTATGGTAAAGGCAATAAATTATTTTAAACTATCCATAAGCTTGCACCCAGAATTATGAATGATCTATCAATCATGGAATTAGAAGTCAATATTAAGTTCATTTTTTCTGAAAAGCACATCGAAACATGAAGAACGGAAACAGTGCAAACATTTCCTAATAGGATTTACAAAAAGGAGAAGGAAACACAAAATTTAATGAATACCAGATTTTATTTTATTTTTCTTTTCATCTTAACTCTAAAAAAGTCTTAATGGTAGAAGTTACTAAATGTAATATCACCTTTGATAATTCAATGCATTTTTAGACAAATATCCCAAATTCATATTTAAGAAACTCCCAAAAAGACAAAATAAATACATGAAAATATACGCCTGCAGCAGGAAGACAAGCTCATAGTACTCACTTTATTTATTTATTTTTTTTTGTTGTACTCAACCTCAATTATTGTCCAATGAATTCAAATCTGAAGTCAAATACATCAGATCAACAATCACTTCTGCAGACACTGCGCTGAGTATACAGTGGAGTTCTTTACTAACAAGGTCCAATTATGACCAAAGAGGAGCAAAAAAGAATTGCAAATCATAAGATTAGGACTCCACCGAAACTAGAGGTAACGATCTTGCACCCTGGCTTTTTTTTTTTGTGTACCTATAAAATGCAATACATGCATTTCTGCTGCCTGCACCACACTATTTCCAAAATATTCTAACTAACTTACAAAAAAAAAAAATGTATCAAAAGCAAATTTTAAACCAAATAAAATACTGTCTGATAAAAGTTTAAACACAGCCTTGAAACAAAAAAAAATAAGCAATAAATGTTACATAACTGAATTTACTAGAGGAAATAACAGAACATCTCCAGGATCGGTTGCCAAACTGGCTACAGAGTTAACACATTTTTGTTTTCTTCGTTTTTTTTTTTTGTTTTTGTTTTTTAAATACATTTATACACTATACAAGTAAAACAAAATGACACTTGATTCATAACAAATAATGATGATTGCGTGAACAAAGCTGGTGATGAAAACCCTTTGGATTTCATTGCCTCTTAACTGATGTGAACAGGCTGTCTCTAAAACTTATCATGAACTGAAGTGTTTGCAAAAAAGTCTACTTTCTATTGTCAATTGCATGTTGGGGGTAAAAGTTAGCTTTCTCACTTGTCACAACCAGCAAAGGTTGGCACTCACTTCATGGTCTTTTCCCCCCCTTTTATCTTGAGCATACACACTGGAATGGACAACGCAGCCAAAATGCTGGCCCTTGGTTAGGGCATTGCTTACATAGAAGTTCCCTAAAATTAAGTGCGTATTTGTAGTGCTTAGAATTCATTTACAACATAATAAAGTATATATGTCTTTGCAATATTTAAGAATTTAATTTAAATGTATGGAAAGGCAATTTTTTTCATGAGCAACAATGTCCATGTACCGGTTTACGACTCATGCAAACACTGTGACAAGTACATGTAATTTTAGGAGGCTGAACAATCTGGCAGTTTTGATAGCAAGGCCAAAACTGAGGTCCATGGGCATTAACACTTTATGAGATTCACTAATATATATAAAAAAAAAACAAAAATGTTGAGAATCAACACTTTTCCCACTTCTATCTTCATTCTTTGAAACTAAATCAATATACAAACTAAAATCTTTTTTATTTAAAAAAAAAACCAAAACAAAACAAAAAAAACAAAAAAAAAAGGCAAAGAAAGGTCACAAAGCATGAAAACAAAGCTTGCCAAATTTGGAAAAGGCAAAAAATTTTGAGACTAACATCACTTTCCTAAGCAGAATTTCTTTTTATCTCTATTCTATTCATACAATAGTTTCTCCAAATGAGGTACCTGTTGGGCCTTGAAAATACATCAGTAAATGTCAAAGACATCAACCTTGCCATGCATAGGACAGGCCACTACTTCACACTATGATTCCTTTTTAGTCATTCAAATGATATGCTCATCCCTCCCAAGAAAAAACCAAAAACATGAAGATGACCTCAAAACAAGATGCTTTGCAGTTGAAAACTTTGATAATGGCCGAGGAAATCCAATGCAATATATAATTTTAAAAATCTTTTTTGTCTTCATGACCAATTTTTACAGCGAAGCCTCATTTTGAGGTAACACCTTCTTCTCAAAGAAAACTGCCATCATTTGAGCTTAAAATTTAACGTTTAAAAATTAAGACTCAAAAAAAGAAAAAAAAGTCTATAAAGACTTGCATACAATTGCAACTAAAACTTACAAAAAAGAATCAATACTTTCCTCATATGATAGAACAATTAAAATACCATATTGCTTCACTTTTGGATCGTTTGTTTTTCCTTTTTTGCTAACAATATAAATATATTATTGATTTGATATACAGTTGTAATATACAAAAAAATAAAAAAAAGATATAAATGGTTGGGTGATGCTTTTACAATGTATATATTACTTTGAAATGAGAGATCACAGTCTTAAATTTTATTTTTTGTTGGGTTAAAGTTGTAAAATTGATAAAGGGTGATGCACAACATTGCTTAAAATAAAATGAATGAAAAAAAAAATAGCAACAACAAAAAAAATCTAAAACAAAAAACAAAACAAAAAACCCACAAAAAAAGCGGAAAAGGAAAATGAGGATGGCAACATGAATGACAAATGACTTTTTAAGTTTTCTAGAGAGAAGTACATGTGATACAGCTTTGTCTTAATATCTTACCAAAATAATATCCAAGGCAACTATTTATAGCTGGACACTAGATTGTTGTTTTTCTAGAGAATGCAAAGATTTGGGAATTTTGTGCTTCTTTGCAATTACAACTTTGAGCACAATTCAATGAATGATGATCAACTCCCAATGCCATGGCAAAAGTATAAAAATAAAAAAATAGGGTTCTGTATCTCAGAATTCATGTTCAACTTAAGTCAGTTTGAAACAGAGAAAAAGGCAAAAAGAAAGGCTTCCAGTTGACAAGTGGAAGCTCTAGAAAGAGAAAACAGGCATGTCCCTCAATAATGTAAGTGTTTGATTCTAAAACAGTCATACAAATCACATTTATGTGGACAACATTCACAACAAAACAAAAACATAATTTTTTTTTTTTGTTTGATTATAAATAAAGACTTATTTTATAGTTTTGCTTAGAATACATTTTGTCTTATAGCATTTTTTTTTTCTTATTTTTTTTTTTTTTCACATTTTGATATTTTTTTGTGTGTGTTAACTATTTCATCATACATTATTAAAAAAATAGTAGACATTTATGACAATGCATGGCCTATTTGACACTTGTCATTGCACCATTTGACTTTTCTTTTTTGCCACATTAAAACAATCTCTTATTATCCTTAATCGAAAAGTATCATATTTGGAAAAAAGATACGCAGGATTTCATAATTTTTCCATTAATCATAGATCTCAAATTTCAGGTAACCATCCTCATTTGATTAGAACTATACTTTCTGCCCTTGAAATCCTCAACAAAGGTTGTTAGAATTTTAAATTAGCCTACTCTTATGGAAAATGAAATCGTCCTGGTGTTCACTAGCCTCTACAACTTGTTGCTAATGTGGACACAAAGGCAATTTAATTGACCATAAGAGAAGTTTGGCTCTTGACGTTCTCTTCAGATTCTTGGTGCATCTCCAAGCTACATGAGGTCCTCAGAGAAGGTGTCTCTGCTGCAAAACTGCCACTGACGCAAACCGTCTCTTCACTGTACAGCCTCTTAATGCCATCATAGATGTTTTCATCTTCTGGAGGAGGTGCCGAGTGCTCGACCTTGCGCTTCTTAGACAATGGTGCAGACGACGACGACTTACGGGATCGATTAGCATGCATTGTGCCGAGCTGCTGACCCAAGAAACCAGCAATTTCTTCACGGCACTGCATAAGCTGCTCACTCCCAACCTGAAATGTGACACAAAAAATCTATACATTGAGACCAGTTAACTTGAGTTGGGAGTGCCCTTTTGAACATTTTGAATTATAACTGTAACTTGAAACTGCACTCTGCACTTGATTAGCTTTAAAATAACTTCTTATATACTGTCGTTTTTAACTTTTTGAAAAATAAAAAGCAGGGAAGGGACAGAAAAGACAAAACTAAAAGTCTTTCTCCTAAAAAGTATTGCATATGACATCCAACCCATAAGTCAGCCTTCCTATTCATTGACTAAGCACCACAAATTTTAACATAAAATGATCTGCATGAACCCACTAACTCATTTAAAATGCAGGGCCCAAGGGCCAACAACAATATAAACAATACTATTGTGCTGTTTAAAAGTATAATGCATTTAAAAAAAACTAAAGCTGTTAAAAAAAAAAAAAAAAAAAACAGGCTAAGAGCAAAGATGTTGCAAATTTTTGGATGAAACATTACTATTGTGAAAATCCAGAATGCCCCTGCTATTTATATATCATGCAAGCATTTGCGCGTTGCCAGACCCATCAATTTGACTTAGAACCAGTGATAGTGATTGAAAGAAATGTGGGTTAAAAGATGGGTATGACACTGCCTGTACTTGCTCTGCCTTGAACTCACAGATATATTGATTAATTGTCTATCCCTCAAATTTGGGCTTGTGGTCAACAGGGGCTGAGTATAGGAGAAAGGTGTAAATTTTGCCAAATACACCTTGCCCATTTGTGATTGACAGAAGTGCTTGGTACAGTGTAATAATCTAGATCTAGTGCTAGACTTGTCTCCTAGGATAGAGTGTGCAGGGACGAAAAGGAATACATTTTATGTGATGAGACAACTGCAAACTTGTTTGCTTAAAAAATAACTAATGTTCTTGCTTGGATCTATACTGACTGATGTTCAGGAAATGTACTTTGGGGGAAATGGTAGGTACTGCTGCATATTTTTTACATTGTCACAATACTATATTCTAATTATGTAAAAAATTCAGGTGGAGCAAAAGGTGCAATGTTGAATGCTAGTGGTAAAAGTAAAGTGGGTCCCACGCTTAGTCCAAGCATCGGGGGACCAGGAGTAGGGTCCTGATTGTTCTTGCCATACGCCATTATGAGGTAGTTTGCCATTGCTTTCCTCGCCACCTTTACTTTTGCAGGGTCTTAAGAGACCTATCTACCCATTTAGTGCTGGGTGGACACAGAGGAGCATTGAAAAATGTTATTGGTAGTCTGCTAAATTTCCCATGTGAATGGAAGACAAACAATTAGAAGAATGTATCTTAACAGTAACAGTAAACTAACTTCCAAAAAATGAAACCATTACTAACCAACAACAAAATAACGATAACAACTAGAAAAAGAGCCCTTCAATGTTACATTGAACCCATACTCATGTACGGATGTGAGGCTTGGACAATAACTAAAGAGATACAAAAGAAAATTGAGGCCGCTGAGATGTGGTTCTTTAGACGTATGCTAAGAGTACCATGGACGGCGAGAAAGACGAACGAAGAGGTTCTGAAAGAGACTGAGTCAACCAGGTCCTTGATGAACAGAATACGAAGACGCCAGGCAAAATTTGTGGGACACATAATGAGAAGCGAAGGATTAGAGAACCTTGTTACAACTGGAAGAATGGAGGGGAAGAAGAGCAGAGGAAGACAAAGAGAGAAAATGCTAGATGGCATGACTTCTTGGATGGGGACAAAGAGAGTGACGGACATATTGTCGGAATCGTGGGATCGAGAGAGCTGGAAGGACATGATCGCCAACGCCAAGGGGCAAGGCACCTGATGATGATGATGATGATCTTAACAGTGCGGAAGAGTTAACAAAAGAGTAGAAGCTATAAAGACAAAAAAAAAACGGAAAGAAGGACTTATCACATGAACAGGGCCAATTAATGACTGTGATATCAAGGAATCCATGTTCAACCTTATAGTGTTAAAGTGTATTTATAACAAAAATTTATCGGACTAAATCACAATTATCACTTGCATTCAAACTGGTGCCTTATCAAGAACAAATGCTAAACCATAGCCCTGAGTTACATGTGATATTTTTTTTTACATTGCACATCAATCATAACTTTTTCCCCTAAAAAAAAAAAATATCCTTTACACTCCCATCCAGATTTGAATTTGAAAAGTTGGAAAAAAAAAAAAAGCACATGGCTAGCACAACCCTTACATTAGTCATCCTCTGCAGCACCAGTACTAATCTCAACCAGCCAGGCGTGATCTGCTCCAACTCCAGGCTTGTGAGAGCTAGCGCCACTGTGGATGGTCTAAACTGTAACAGTCCGTGCCATCTTAGGCAGCGCAGCATCTGGCGCATTACAGCAGAGAGGTGCTCTGAGGGGCTCATGTTGCTTTGGCTTGAGAGCAGGTGGGGGTAGTGCAAAATTAGCACTGCATGGATCTGAGGATGGAGAAAAATATTGAAAGAGTTTTTTTTTTTTTAAACTTGCATGTTTGAGAGCATCGAATAAAGGCTACTGACATTGATAATTTGTGTATATCACCTCCAAAACCACTCTTCACACAGTATTAATTTTCTATGGACAATTACTAATCTTCAGAAAGTTGCTGTTTTGTCTGTTTTTTTTTTTTTATGTAAAAATTATAACTGACATCAAATCATCCCTTGTTTAAAATTAAATCGAATTGGGACTGTCTCAAAAAAAAAAAAATTGTTTGAAATAAATAAAACTAAGAGTGATTGATTTAAGAACTGATTCTGATTCTTGTTATAAGTGAAAGTAAATGCATACCACTATACAAATAAACATTTCAATAATCTTCAAAAGATGATTTCCTTACAAAATATTCCTACTGAGGTAATACAAATCTTTTAAAAAATTGTAAAAAAACAAAAAACAAACACAAAACAAAAAAAATGTCATCATGTTTCCTTAATTAAAACAACTTACAGTGTGAAGAAAATCCACTGCTGATGGCAAATGAATATTCCAGCCCAATTTGCTAAGAATCACCATTTCCATCCGAGTGATCTCAGAAAAAGAGCACCCACAGCGACTTTTCCTCACAAAATCCGGAGTTGGGGGAATATTCTGCACAAAAATAAAAAGACACATGATCATATAAAAAAAAAAAAAAAGCGAATCATAATAAAGGACTAAAGCTAAGTGTCTGTTCCACTCCAGACAAAAAAAAAATTTGTTTTTATGAGTTACACTGAGGAGAACAGGTAGACAATAAATATAGCCTGAAACAACATTCCATAAAAGCTGTGTTTAAGTGACAACTGATTACACTTAAAGATGTTGTTTGTGTGGCAAGATGTACACATTTTAGGCTCTTTAAAAAGCATTTAAAAATTAAAAGCCTGAAAACACAAACATCTTTTTGTCTTAAAGAATGAAACATTTAAGACATACATCTGATATGAATCAAACAGAAATGTCTTGAGAGCAATCCAAAGGATTAGGAAATCACATTTATAACATTCATCATGGATGAAATGGCAGAAAATTTTCAATGGTGAAAATGAGATAAGACTGTGTTAATTCTGAGCCCAGATACAGTATCTTCAAGTTTCTCACAAAAAGAATTTCAACAGGGGGAAAAAAAGGTTATTTTTAAGAATGTATTTTTCTTAAAACTTTAATAGGCAACATCTGAATTGTTAGGATGGTTAACAAAAATTTTTTTAAGCATTATTTCCCTTTAATATGATTTTCAGAAAAATCATTGGATTTTTGGAAATTAAGCCATTACAAATTATTCTTGTGATAAATAAAATTGTATTCAAGTTAACAATGAGAAGTAAATTGACTCTTGGTTCCTCCCTTCATTAGATATAAAAAAGCAACATGTTGCTCAGAGGCCTGTTTTTTTTTTTTGGAGCTAGAATCTTTGAAGGTGCTTAATAGTATATTTTGAAGGCCACACTCATAATTTCATTTCAGTCCTGATAAGATAACCATAAAGCCATTGTCAATAATGAGAAACGCCCCCAAAATTTGATATTTCTATGGCAATCTAAGAAAATCAATTAAAATTAGCGGGTACCATTTTTTTTTTTTTTTTTGTAGTCAACCATAGTAAAGTCAAAATATGGGTTTTCACATCAATGCAACTTTCCCTTTAAAATTTTATAACTTCAGTTCTATATACAACAAAATTCAGGCTTCATAATGCACCCAAATGGATATTGAATGCCTGGGAATAAAATCAACATCCATAATTGGTGAGTTGTTAATGTTTTTCATCAATATGCTGCTTGTCAACAAAGAAAGATTGACTTATCATAAGCAATTCTAGAAATAATACAAATAATTTTTTTTTTAAATGGTGTATTCATACATTTTAAATCCAATTTTACAACACCAAAACCTATATACGACTAGTTTACAGATTGCACTCTTTTTAAACAGGCTTATGTTTGGTGGCTATCCTTAACCAGCTATTGTGCGAAAGAATGATAATTCATGCATCAATTGTAATGATGCACCTAATAAAATTTGTTTCAAAGATCTTTCAACTTGCAACAATTTCTAATGTATGCTATGTCAACTTTTTTCTCTCACAAGGAGAAAGGTATGTATTAACAAACTTGTATGTTATTTAAGTCAAAATTTGATTACGCTCATACTGGCAATCATGTGAAATCTACTTCACATGAACTTCCAAATATTTTTTATTGCCACCTTTTGCCTTCTTCCCTGAAATGTGGTGAGGATTATCAATGAGAGCAATGCATACTGTTTCATCAAAATTTATGCTGGGCAGCTTTAATATCATTATAGATGTGGCTGAGCATTCCATTAAAAATAAAAATTAGTATACAAACCACAAACCTCGTCTTCCTCTAATGATTTGGCTGCAATATACAAGCAGGTCACGGCCACACACTGCAAATACTTAGCTTGAACCTGATAGGGATGTTGTTTTTACAAAGAAAGAAAACAAAATCTTCATTTATTATGTTCTTCTTCAAACCAAATTCATTTTTATACCACTTGAAAAAAAACAACTTAATACTGTACTGAATGCATCCACATTTTCATCTAAAAAAAAATATGATTAAATCCACCAATTCATCATAATAAGACAGGGATGCCATATGAGACCTTTTTTTTTTAAAAAGCTTGAAAACTATTGGGATCTTATCATAAATATTTTATCAACACATGGCTACAAAAGATCTATCCAGGAAAATTACAACATAACCCAGCAAAATAATTGGGTGGTGGGGGAAAAAGGAGGGGGGTTTAAAAAATAGCCAAACCAAAATGCTGCTCTTACTAAAACTATACCCCTTTTAAATACACAATTCAAAATATATCAAGAAATATATACATATTTTTTGTAGTCAATTAAAAAGGTAAGCCATATTGGCTTTTATCCAATAAAAAAAATTGCTTCTGCAGGCAAGCATTAAAAAAAAAAGTGTCTTTCTCTGATGATGTTTCATCCAATGAGCATTTAGCATCATATTTAAAAACGGAGTCATACAGATTTCCCAACTCTTAAAAAAAAACACCTTCAGCTAAAATATTATTGAAAAAGAGACTTATAAATAAATGAAAAAAGGATCAAAATGATAATTGAAGTGTTAAAAATTTTTAGTTATGATCATGACTGGATGAGAAGCCAAATGTAATAGACCCGCGTGAACCATTAATTTAATGCTCACTTTGATGCATCAATACTGGGCTTGTCATGAGCTCTAATAAACATTTCATTTTAAGGCAGGAACTAGTCAGTTTAAAAAATCCTATCAAAATCGAAATAAAAAGTGTACTGACCTTGACTAAGAGCAGAACCCTGTCCATAAGGAGGACAGCCAGTCCGCAGGTTTCAGGCAAAAATTGAAACTGTGCTGCTAAGTGAGTCAGCCAGGCTGCCGCTTCATCACGTTGCTGCTCAGAGATGCCCTGAATAATAAAAAAAAAGCCCCTACTTTGATAACTAGTTAAACTACATGGAAATCTATTACATGTTAACTTTTTTACAACAACGACAATAATTATAATTTATATATGAGGGTTACCAAAGCGTGGGCTGTCATTATAGTTATGTGCGAAACATTTTCTACAAGTCCTATTTGAAAAAATTTAACTCATCAATACATAAATTTTGATTTAGTGAGTGTGACGGCACAAGAATGTCTAAAAATCAAGTTTTGGATGCATCCTTGCTGTCTAAATTAACCAAATGTTTCAAACATAACTATGATGACAAAATAGCCAAAAAAGTGGTCACCCATCAACAAATTAAGCTCATTCCCAACCAAAAGCAGAGACAGATCATTTTTTTTTTTACATGGATTCCTGCTATCCAAATCTGCATGAATATTACTTCACTGATACTCAATTGGGCTTTTCCTTTTTGTAACTGGAGAATCTTTTTTCCAAAATTCAGGAATTTTGGGGTCCACCTTTTAGCAATTGTTCATGTTAGATTTTTTTGTCACTCAATGTGTGATTTCACACACTTACAAATAAATCAGACCTTTGAGAGGAAAAAATAAAAGGATACAGAGGGCACACTGATACTCACTCACACATACAATCAAAATTAAGGACACACTGTGACTTAGTTTTAAAAATAATATATAAGAGCAAGCCCAATAAATGGTATTTTAAATTCGACTTTTAAAAGTTTTATTGCCTCAGGAAAAAGTAATATGGCCTTTGCAAATCTTGAAAAGGCAATTTTAAAATCCTATAAAAAATGATCACACAGATTAACTTTCAAGAGAAAAGTAACCTAAATAGTTTGACCTCTGCATAGCAACTGAGGCAAGCTTGTGATTTTCAGTCTTATATTTTTGACGGCAAAGTATATGAAATTTAAAGTCCAATTCTCAGGCCCCATCACTAGACTCATCGATAAAGATATTTATAATCAGACAAAATGAAAAAGAATTTCCTACTCAGCTCAAGATCAAGTAGGTTATCAGTACAGCGGAGTATTTGAGGTCACTGTAAAGGAAAAACTGTTTGTACAGGATTCAGTCAACCTCTTGAGAAGTCAACTGTCTAAAATAGGAATTAAAGGACCATCACTTTTTATCCTACACTCTACTCATCCATCAAAGAAAGTTCCAAGCCTGAGATAATTTTACACTGGCTTTGGATAGACTATTCACAAATACCAAACTACAGCATAAAAATCTTCACAGAGGTTGGTGGTTCATTCAGAAATTTGCCACAATCGTTTTCTTCGCCAGTTTGGACAAAAACATAGACCCAGACAAAGCTACTCAGGATCAACCTAGTAGGATTAAAAAAAAAAAAAATTGCCCAATACCCATATGGATGAAGGCATTCTTCTTAATAAAAAGCCCATTTAAATCTTGTTCTTTTCTCACTTTCAAAAAGAAAAAAAAAAAAAA
>BLXT01007370.1:395523-407066 GCA_019648995.1 Plakobranchus ocellatus | reverse complement strand
AAAAAAAAAAAAAAAAAAAAAAAAGACAAAAATTAAAGAATGGTGACATCCATGTTTCTATGATCAGACAGGGGGAGTAGCCACAGTTACATTCTTTTATTTAGTGAATATCCTTAATAATTTGAACATGGTATCACTGACCTTATCAATTTTCCACAAAAAGTTGATGAATGCATGCAAAAATATACATGTGTGTATAAGAGGGACAGGAGGAAAGAGAGGCTTCAAGAGGCATGATGCAGATCATTAAATGTCTAGACATACTGTCACTTCAATGTCAGGGTTATACCTCGCCATCAGTACACCACACAATCACAGCAACTTGACTTAGCCATATATAATTGGCAAGCAAGCAAAGGAAAAGAGACAGGGAATGTGGGTAGGGAGAATCATATGATGTCATACATGAGCTAAAATTTGCTTCATGTCTACTAGAAAGTCTCTTGCAGTTACATAAAAAATGCAGATCCATTGGTTGTTGTCTTCATCTGAAAGTGAAGTGGGGATTGAAATACATGCTTGAATTATGTCAAAATGAAAGATAATGGGAGGATGCTCTGCTGTCACAATGATAATGTCAGACACATGGACCTACCAGTTTTGTGTTTACAATAAAACAAATTATGCAAAGAGCACACTCCTGGAAAAGAAAATCAACTCAAGAGTTACTGGATCAAGCCCTCTGACTTTTGTCGATATAATTCTTCATAGGCAATAAGTTAAGGCATACCTGATTGCTTGGCAACTTGATGGGGCTCGGCTCCCATAACTGACGCTCCTTGTCAAGATTTGAGCTAAGCATGTGCATGACCCGCCTAGCATCCAAACCACTGGAAAGACGATCCATCCCTCAACACCCCACAGATGCACCAAGATACCTATAAAAGGTACAAAAATAAAGATTCTTTTAAATAAAAAGAAACGTGTGCACGATTTTTCAAGAACTTAACAAAACATTTTAAAGATGGAACTATCTACTTTTAAAATTAATGCATTTTCCCAACACAAAAATAGACTTTCTATCTAGGCCTTACTTGAAGCATGTAGTATAAAATTAAACTGAACATTTGCAAAAAAATTTCTACTACTTTAATGAATTTGAAAATAATGACAGAGTGAAGTGAACTCTTTGACTTAGGCTTTTCTTTACACAGAAGTTATGTCTTGTTTGTCCAATTGAGAGTTTTGTTTGAAAATTACTTTGTGAGACATTTGCGGAGCTAGACCCAGAGAGCCTGCAATGCAAATTTGTGTTTCATTTTAACATAATCACCCTCTAAAAACAGTAAATTAAATACCAACAGAATTGCAAAGTGTCATTCTCAGCCAAAATCATTGGATTTATCAGTCAATCCATGAAAAGGAAGTTATATATTATGTGTTTTGTTGAAATTTGGACCTGTTTGTATCTTTTTGAACCAATAGAATTCAAATTATCCACTCATAGCTATATTCCGATAGGATAATGACGAAATGAAAGCAATCTTAATCGATTATTTACTATTTTTAAAATTTACCAACGACTGTCAACAATAACAAATAATTTCTTCCAATTGAAAAACAACTTTATCTTTTAAAATTTTTGGAAAAAAAATGATCAGTCTAGATTCTAGCTGTCATCAACTTTACTTTACAAAATCAGAAGTCCTGCCGATTCACTAAAAATTTACCCTATTACACTTACGGAGTGAAGGTATGGTATGCTGCGTTAAATCCCTTTACAGAGTAAAATACCTGAACTCTAAAACTAACATCTTGTGAACTGTTTGTCTGCGCCAAATGGCAGTACCATATTTGTGTGGCATATTTGAAAATATATGTAATAAGCATCATTTTAAAACCCAAGGTTGTGAGGCGCTTTTTCGTTTGTTCCCACCCCGACTTTTTATATAGGCCTAGATCTAGATTAGATTCTAGCTATATTATTCGATCTTGTTCTATCTTCCTAATCCTTCGAAGAAATGAAGAGGTCGCAGGCCAAGTTATAATGAAAATATTATTATTTTCACACAAAATCTACACAATTTAACACTTTTTTCGTTTGCTCCTATCGGATAATATTGCTAAATCTAGAATCTCTAGGCCTAGGCTATATAAAAAGTCGGGGTGGGAACAAACGAAAAAGCGCCGGTTGTGATTAAGTAAATAAAAAAAAAAAACAAAAAAAAAAAACGTGGATCCCAATATTGATTCACTATTTTCATTATTTTGACTGAAGAACCACCATGACACAAACTGGAAAATGGCAAAAAAGTAATGATTTAGAACTGAAGGCTGATTAAGGGATGGTTGTATAAATATTGAGTTAAAAAGTGATGGAACCCTCTTGATAACAAATAAATTGAAAAGCTTAATGTGTAGGCTACATGTAGGATGTAATGAAGCCTTGCATTATATAACAACTTAAAACAGAGTACTGTCTCCCCAACCAAAACAAAATTAAAAAACAAAAGATAGGCTAACGTTCAATGGCCTAAAGAAAGTAACATTTTCTAGATATAGATCTAGATCTATAGATTTTTTAGTAACTTGAAGACAATAAGCACACTGATAGATCTAGGCTACATCTATCTAGATCTATGTATATCTAGACTTAAGAGAGTGCTTTAGTAGATTCACTAATGTAGTAATAATAACCAACATGAATAGGCCTATCAAGTATCATGGGAGACAAATGCATCATCAACAGAAAATGGAGAAAATCGAAGGCGATTTCCTAGTCAATTTAATTTTGATCTAGAATCTAGATTTCGACTAGATAGATTATAAAAGACTTAGATCGAGATCTAGGGCATAATCCTGTACTCTGGGCCATCGGTTAGTTCGTTAAATGCCTAGAAACTAGATCTAAAATAGATTAGGCCTATTCTAGGTATTATAATAGCAGATAAGTAGCAGTCTTGATCCAAGCAAAGCTAGCAGAAAGTCCAGAAGTTTCCGTTGCCTATGACATAATATAAGCAAACCTGAAAATACTTATATTTACGTTGTCAACACTTTACCTGAGAACGTGCCGTTTCGAGTTTGAAAACTCTGGACGCCCTAAGGTCCATCAAAATTTCTAACGTCAATTTACTGCATTACAATGGCCATGATTGTGTCTCCGAAAAATACGTCCAAATTTGATAAAAAAAGATTGGAAACTGACGGAGAAAATTTCAGCAGAACTATTCACCTTGAGCTGAAATTATTGCGCAACATAAATTATATAAATATTTCTGGAAAGAAACAAGAAAGCTGTGTGTGAATGCAGTCAATTTCATACCCATAAAGATTTTAATAGTTTAGTAAAAATATTTTATATGTTTTGTTCTTTACATGTTATATGTAAGTGAAAATCATAAAGAACTATATTTTAAAGTGGAAAGTTTTGCTGCCAACAGTGGGCGATACCATAAGATTATTGATGTTGTTAAAGACACGGACACGAAAATGTCTATCAATGTCTCATTTATTATGCTAGATTTGTGGCCCGATATAGTTTTGATTATTGAAATCCATTATCGAAATCGCATAATTATATATAAAAATATATATTTGACGACCTGAAATTTGTGCATTTAATGCTCGGCATATTGTCAAATTTGTCTTTCTCCCCCCTTACTTCTCCAACTTGGACAAATCCATTTCAGTTGTACGTTTAGCGATTGGCTCGGGGCCAGGTCAGGGTTACAGCTGATTAACATTTTTGACAATAACAATACTAGTATTTTGAAGTTCCCGATCATCTTTGGTTTGCGCCTGCCCTTAGTACCCTCAAACTGTTCACACCCGAATTGACTTATTTATTGATACACTTCCTCATTCGAACATAGGCCCGATACTCAACTGATAGACAGTATTATATTTATAAGTCGGGACTTAGCAATTTTGGCTCAGATTCCTCTCTTTAGCAACTCGGATCTAGATCTAGAAATCCTCCTTTAGTCAGTAGAGATTTGAGGATCCTAAGTGATTCTGAAGATGAACTGGGTTCTGATTCTGATGGATTTACAATGACAGATCTCTGCTACTGTTAAAAGGATCGCGATTATCGTTTGTTGCCAAACCCTAAAAGATGACAAAGCCTGAGAGGCACACAATGTGCCTAACTTTGTAGACTACTGATGGGGAGTCCCAAGCGGTGGACTTATAACACCAACCTCATTGAGCCAAAATGTGCCTACTATCATCCAAAACAATGGTGAGTGAATTTTGGTTTCTGTCATTAAATATCAGTAGATGGCATTTTCTAGATCTGGATTAGAATCAACAGAAGAACTAAGGCTAAATCAGCCAATTCATCTTTATCGAGATCTGGATCAAGTATAGATCTATATGGCAAGACTTCCGAATGTGCACACAAGGACAGTAATATTACAGCTAGACTAGATCTAGATCTAGATATTATTTGTTAAACAAGCTGATTGTAGACCTCTAACTAATAGGCTACTGAGACTTTCTTAATGCCACTATCAATTTATTTATACAAATCGTTTGTTACAAAAACAAAAATTGAATGATTTTTACAATAAAATTGAAACATATTAGATTCTAGATCTAGATCTAGAGTCTACCCCTCCCTGTACATTGTGAGCCGAAAATAGCAATTTAAGAATTTAGGAGTATACTATTTAACATTCTCTCTGGCTGCCAATTTAACTTTGTGGTTTATCTAGATCAAAGCTAGGTCTCCCATCAAAGCTAATTTGCAAGACCTTGCCAAAGTTATATCCATAGATATTTTGCATGCTCACCTTGTTAACGATTTTGTGTATAAATTGTTTAAGCTGTATCTTTTGGGATTCTTCAATTTCACTGCACGGCCACTGTAAAAGTCTTAGATCTACTCATTTTTTTTTTTACATATAATCTCAATGCATCACTGAATGCTTTAGAGCTGTAATGGGATGGTTCATTCACTGATCACAATCATCTTCACATAGTGCATTTTGCTGTAAGACAGAGATGAAACTATTAATTTATTTTCATCAGAACATCACAATAACCATCATCATGTCTACCTTCATTATCATCAAATCTTCACCATCATAATCATCTTAATCATTACCACATTCATCATCATCATCACAGCCTCTATCCTTATCACCACTGACATCATTATCTCCATTATCATGATGATATCACCGGCATCATCATCATCACCATCTTCATTAAGTCACCACCATCTCCATCATCATTACCACCTTCACCATCTTCATCAACCCTAGATTCACATTACCACCTTCATTATCATATCATCAACGTCTCTCATCATCCATGATCACATAATGCATTGATCAATATTGAGATAATTGTCATCATCACCCTGCACATTCACAAAGCAATAATCCTGAGGCCTTCAAAACTTCCACAGTATCATATGGGCATGGAAGGTTTTCAAGCAATTTATTAATGCTTTCAATTTTGGTAACTATTTTCCTGCAGCTAATAATTCAAAAGATCCATATATGCAATTTAAGGCAAGGGCACAAAATCTACATTTTTGTGGCTCAGTTTTCATAAATCATTTTTATACTTAAAGCAGTAAAGTTATATACCAGCCCACTAAATGTTAACAACAATAGTTAATTTTTATGACAAATGATTAGAACTCAGAGTCATGGCAAGGAGATCTTACCTTTGTTGATTTTTCAATTTACAAAAATAAATAAATAAATAAATTCATAAACAAACAGAGAGAGAGAATCAGCAAGATATGTTGTCTGCTGAGTTTTGTTTAAACCTTTGTTTCTGAATTTGATTCTCTTGGCAAAATGTCAACAAGAGCAAGGCATCTTCAAACTAAATTGAGAGTATAAGTCAAAATAAGTTTTTCCTAAAATTTTTAGCCTTTGGGCAGATACTGAATTGGTATGGTCAATTATGGTACGTATTGTTGGATAATTTTTTTTTTAATGTCCAGAAAGAAAAGTTTAAAAGCCTTTATTAATGAGACATATGTTCATTATAAAATGAAATTGCTTCTGAGCATTGCAACAGTTGTGAGAATGCTGCAATTTAAATGAATTGGATCCATATTAAGGAAATATGAATTGAGGACCCATTTCTTTTATATTCCTCTCTTAGGATCTTCCAAACACCATTGCCCAAAAACTGCAGTCCATTATGCAGCGGCAAAGTGCCTTTTGTTGTCAGCTTAACCTCAAGGATTTGGTAAGTAGAATGAGCACTAAAACTGAAGAAAAACTCAAAATTGTGCAATGTGTTCTTATTCAATTACAAAATAATAGGCTTATGGTTGCCTTTGTAAATTATGAAGTTAAACATTTTGTATGTCACACACATTTACATTGAAATCATAACCATTGCCTTTTAAATAGTGAGCTCAGAGCAATCTTTTAGCACTGAGAAAAACAAGCAAATAGTGAACACAAGAACGAAAATTCAAAATATTTTTTTGTTTAATGACATTTTGTCTTTATTTTAAATCAAGGAATTGAAAGTTATTCTAACATAATTTTTCATCAAACATTTTGTGAAACTTCAAGCCTAATCAGGCTTTTCTAGTTTTTTTTTCTTTTTTCAGTGTGTTTGTCAAGTGTAGTCTGATTGTTTTAGTTTTACAGAGTTTAAAAAAAAAACAAAAATGGACAATATTCTATTGACCTTCAGACCATTTCTACTGTGTGTTCTTTGTCCCAATGATTGAGTAATTGACATGTTAAATGAAAGTTATCTTCTTCATGATACTTTGTTATGAAAATCATCAAATTGCAATTATGCCTCTGTTTGGGCTGAGTCTGATCATGGACAGGAAAAGCCTGAGTAGCAGTTTTAGTAGATAGACTATATTAAACACAAACAGATCTGTAGGCACGTTCCTCTTTGTGTTTTGATGAAGCTAGTAATAGAGAAAAAAATGACCAATTATTAAGATGCTTAAAATTTTTAACAATTTGATTCAATGCTGTTGTTTTTAGCTGTGCAAGTTTGATATATTGATATAAAACTAAATGGTAATTGAAGAACTCAAAAGAGTTTGACATATTGATATCTAAAACTGAATGGTTATTGAACTCAAAGGTTTGATACTGATTTGCAAAATCGTGGATTTGTTTCTTGCGCTTAGTCCTCTCAACCTTTTTTCTATTGTTTCTTTATGGCAAAAAACTGGAAAATTTATTTTGTACAAAAATTTAGTATCACCCTCATCTTGATTTTTTTTTTTAAACAAATGCTTTCCAAACATACTTTTACATATATCTTTTGAATTTGTCCTTCTCTATTGCTTAAACTCTCTCTCTCTCTCTCTCTCTCTCTCTCTCTCTCTCTCCCTCTCTCTGTCTCTCTCTCTCTCTCTCTCTCTCTCTCTCTTAAATTAGTGCTAGTATTTAAAACCCAGTTTCAGCCAATCAAACTTTACCTATTACTAAAAAATCAATGTACCTTTTCATCATTTTTTGTTGTGCTATACATTCTGCTGCAGTGTTACCGAAAAAATGACGCAAGTGTCGTTTTTAATTCAATATGTACTTTAAAAACATAGTGAAGCCAAGTGCTTAGATTATCAACACCTAAAAACCTCTATATAATTTTCGCTTCGGATTCAGTAAAGAAAAGCCTGCAGTAATAAAATGCATGTTGTTTTTCCGCACAACCACTTTCTCACCCCCCCCCCATCTCTTCTTCCCTAAGTAATAGTTTGCCCAATAATCTACACCATTAAAAATGTTTTTAAAACTGGGTCAGGCTAGTACTATAGTAGTCCAAACCGGGGCAAAATTGGGTCACCGTGTCCTACTTTTGCTATTTGACTAAAGCGCTGTGTTAGTGGGATGGAAAAAAAAAATTGATATCTTTTTCCTCATCGTTAAGCTTGAGGCGGCTTGTCTGTGTAGGTGGTTCGATTATTCACTGCTGACGTAGGGCTTAGTAGAAATCTAACGATTTTTAGGTCATCATTTTCCTAGGCGTGTCAGATTACGCCCCAGAATAAACAGGAAT
Source organism: Plakobranchus ocellatus (assembly GCA_019648995.1). Lineage (NCBI taxonomy): Eukaryota > Metazoa > Mollusca > Gastropoda > Plakobranchidae > Plakobranchus > Plakobranchus ocellatus. The sequence continues at coordinate 399,119 of BLXT01007370.1, read as the reverse complement.
TACATGAGTGATTTAGCTTTTGAAGGATGAAATATTTTGAAAAAAAAAAAACTTCTAAACTGCAATAAGTAATTTGAAAAAATTTCACCCGCCAAATCTCTGCTGCCGCTACTACTGCTGCTGCTGCTATCACTGCTACCACGACGACGAGCATCTTTGTTCTGATCGCGATTCAAAGTATTTGACTTTGATTCAATCTTAGAGAACCACACTATTGTACCCCAAAGTGTTTATAAGACTTCATCGATTTTGCTTCGCTAAGACTTTAACTACACAGTAGGGTGTGACCTCCAGAAAACTATGTACTTATATTTCTTTTTCACCGCCCATCGCACTCTTCATTGCCCGTGGTTCTTGTAAAAAAAACATTTTATGGCACAACACTTGATAAGAGTAATGTGACGACCTAGATGTAACCATTTAAAAGTAGGCCATTGTCCTCACCTCAGTCTGATGTCAGACGAAATGGGGCTATATTTAACCTCACAGAAACGGCTCGCACTCAGACTGACCCGATATTTGACATTACTCTGTCACATGAGGCTGACGTGTGCAGTTGTTTTGTTAAGCAATGTGTTGAGATAAGACTGTGTTTACTTTTAATCTGGTAATGTCTGGGAGTCAAAAAAACTACTGTGGATTATTGGATTCCAAAAATTAGGGTGACCAATGCGAGTTGGCTTTTAAAATACACATCGTGTAAAGTATGAGAGAGAGAGAGAGAGGGGGGGATTTTTCTTTCTTTTATTTTGAAAAAATACTGCGGGAAAGGGGGGTGCGCTAAGAGATTTTCGTGGGTCTTATCTTTGGTATAGTAATCGTAAAAATGTACATTCTGCGGGGAGAAAAAAAATTGACTTAATGCGTGAAGCTAATAATTTGATAGCGTTGCATTATAGTGTGTAGGTTGTTACATAGCACACCAGGGCCCAAGTCAAATGCTTTACTCAATATTTCGGGACATTCTCTCGCCCGACAGCCTGCTGCACGGATGATTGATGATAGCGCCGCTGTAATGTTACGTCTCGTCCAATGGTTCTCTTTGTTGACTTTCATCAACATACATTCTTTTACCCCACCTCGCCATACACTCGTGCTATTATTTACTTACTCTCTCTCTCTCTCTCTCTCTCTCTCTCTCTCTCTCTCTCTCTCTCTCTCAAAACTTCTCTTATTTACTTTCATAATCCTAAAATCAGTATAGGGCCCACAATATTTTCGACCGGTGATGCCACTATCATTTTTCGTATCCCTTTGTCACCCTTTTTAAAAGCAATAAGCTAGATATGACAATGCGACTCCTGTCTTTACTTCATGGAGCGTGAATAATGCATTCCTGACGTATGACCGACCGACCATCAGTAGATGATTGTAGTAATAGTCGTACCGGGACTTAGCTCTCGTCGCCTTTGTTCTTTGTAATCAGTTCGCATACCAGGTGTCAATATACTTTATGACTCTTCCCTGTTTACGTGGAGCATCGTTTACATTTTTCTTTCTGCCGGTAGCGGCGTGTGGCAAAACATGTGCTTTTTTGAAAGTCTGCGATAAGTAAAAATTCTGCATGCTGCAGGTTTGATGTATCATTTTATGAATGCTTACATTAGACAAACTGCTTACTTGGCATGTTGAAGAGGACTGAAGTCCTGCTTATTCACATGGTTGAAACCTCATGACAGTTATTTACACCGGTAATAAAAATACAAATACATCGTTGAAATTTGTCAGCATGATGCTATTGATTGTTGTCTCTGTGCTCTAGGTCTGTTATTGTATTAAAATGTGTTCACTTTGGCCGACCTATTCGTTGATTGATTGCAAATTATAATATACACAGTAGTATTATTCATGGAGACTAATAAAAAAATATAAGGTCTTTTTCTATGTCTTAAATTGGTGAACACCCGAAAATGCTGTCGTTGCTCTCTGAATTCAGCTAACTTCATCAATGTAACTAACAAACTACTGTTTCGGCATCACCAGTGTTTACCTGCCCATTTAAATGATCCATTCACTTACTTCATCCAATTAGGAAAACACATTTTTCCAGTTTTCGAACATTTGCTCATCTTTTCCTCCCTTAAACTACATCAATTTTCATGCATTTATATCGCGTATTTTCTCTCCTAAAAAAAAATCGATGCCAATTATCATCATCACCATTTTATCATCATCATCATCATCATCATCATTATTATTATTATGATTATTATTATTATTATTATTTTTTTTTTATTAATTTAATTAATTAAAGAAAATAATAAAATAGGATGTCCTGAGTTAGAAATATGCTGCGCTAATCTGAAGAAACTCCTGTCTTTCAATTTTTTTTTTTTTTTTTTTGTGTATGGATATGGAGAGTCAGATTAATATTTTCCACCTCTTCTTTTAAGTATTAATGCCATATATTATAATAATGCAAGAAAACATTCCCATGTCCAAACCTGGGCAGGATTTTGGGAGTCACACTGAGTCAGATCTAAGAGGACAGTGTGACCTTCACAGTATATTGTTTTCCTCAAGGGAAATATTTTTTTCCCAGAAAATAGAAACACATATGACACTCCTAAGTTTTGGAGATTTTAAAAGATAATAATTTTGTCAGAGACGAAAATAGATCTGATGTTATTAGCGGAACTGCTGACAATCGTAAGGTTGCATCATACAACCTCGTACGATTTATTTTTCACATTTTGTAGTGCGCAGACAGAAATAAAAAAATAAATTATATGATTCTTAAATAAAGTACATTGCACCAATTAATGATCTAAACAGGGTTGTATTGCACACTCATCAATGATCTAAACAGATTTGTATTGCATATAGGTTTTTTTTTAATAATCTACGTTTGTTCTATTCGATTCACGTAGGCCACGTATAGCCATATTCAAATTACTTTGAATAGCAGAATTTCTCAGGGAAAACATTTTGCAGTGATCCAATGAATGGCTGACAATGTTTTCATTCATCAAGGCACTTGATTACAAAAAAAAAAGAAAAAAAAATCGCGATCGTAAGTGTAGCCACGAGTTTTGCGGTTTTTTTTTACTTGCGGATATTTCCAATCTCAAGCATTTGAATAATGTGGCGTGCAACTGACTCAGATCAAGAGGATAGCTTGACCTTCCTAGTTGTAGTGTTTTGCAAATGCTACAACGTAAGTTTTTAGTTATATTATAATTACACTACATCCTATAATGAATGGAGTGGTCTTGTTGGGCTCGAGTTGCGTCAGCCTGTCATATTATATCCTGATATTTTTAATTAGATAAACAAGAAGTATGTAGCATGACGACACATTTCCTTTTGAAAAAGGAAGGGTCCTCATAGCCCGTTTATAAATATTGGTGATCTCATTTATTTATTTTTTTTTTGTTTGTTTGTTGTTTGAGCCTGTTGCCTTGTTTGTACGTGTGTTATGGCCCGTACCCTTCTCGGTGGTCTCGAATTTTTTTGTTTTCATTTTTTTTGGCATTTGACGGGTTGGGCGCCTGTTAACGGCGCGAGCTAACGACTGAAAAGTCTATACGATACTCTGTGCAAGTTCCTTTACCTCTGTGTCATTAATACTTTAACCTCTCTGGGTGTGTAAGGAG
>BLXT01007370.1:228434-243994 GCA_019648995.1 Plakobranchus ocellatus | reverse complement strand
GCGGTGATCTCAGGTTAAGCTTGTAGAAATGCAAATGAAGTACACAACGAGCTCAGGACAATTTTCATCGCATATAAGTGCAAAAACGACAGCAAGAACAACAAGAAATACTTGCAAAAACAGCCTCTATGGCGATTCTAAGGACAAAAACAAAAGTCAAAACATATCAAGATTCAGATTTCTAATATCTACTGAAAATTACCAGTCTATGATCATCCACCTTAGGCTTTGCGACAATCTGCACCAACAAAACATGAAATCCATGCCTTCAATCGGTTTTCAGAGGTTATACTTTGAGATCATTAATTGAAGCTTCCAATCAATCACCGGTGAAACCTAACGGTATCGTAGAACAAAGGCGTATTTTAGGATAGTGCCTAATAAAATACTTCTATGTTCACGTAGAACAAAGGCGTATTTTAGGATAGTGCCTAATAAATATTTCTATGTTCACGTAGAACAAAGGCGTATTTTAGGATAGTGCCTAATAAAATACTTCTATGTTCACGTAGAACAAAGGCGTATTTTAGGATAGTGCCTAATAAAATACTTCTATGTTCCATGACTCCTCCAAGTCTTACAAAAGCGCAAACTGAAAACTTGTTAGCGCATCAAAGGAAGAAAAATGACTTATGAATAGACTTTTGATCAGTAAAGTGAACGAGACAAAATCTTAAAGGGCAGACAGACGAAAAACATTCATTAACTCCTCAGCATAATAATGTATTGGTAAATCGAGCAAACTCCTTTGAAGTCGAGGGGGCGTTGGTGGCATAGTGGCTAGCGAGTCCGCCCTGAGATCTACAGGGACCCTTCTGTCGCGGGTTCGAGCCCCACCACCGGCTGCCTGGCCTGACGGAAGGCCTGAATTCCTGAGATTACCTTGTTGTGAACTGGCTATATACAAAAAACCAAACCTTTGAGGCCAAAGAGAGAAAAACTATGTACTGAAGTCAACATTTAAATGTGAGTAAGGTCAACATTTCATGTCTTAATAGAGAGACCAGAAGTGCACTGTAATACAACAACACAAACTATACAAAGAACTATAATTGTCTGAAATTATGATATTCAGTGATAAATTTTGGAGAGGGAAGAATGGACACTTACAGAGCTGCACTACAACGTAAGTGTGCCTCCATTATGCGGATAACATGACCTACAGCCCCAATAGTTTGATTTCCAGACATAAAATGTTTTCCTTGGCACAAAGACAGCAGAGAAAGCAACTTAACTTGTAAAGCAAATGAGGATCATGAAAATTTGAGCTGCAAACGGCTTAATTCTAAGCGAGGAAACATCAGAAGACTTGAACTCGAGTGGACATTTGAGAAGCACAATTAATTCAATATGGAAAGAAAATACATAAATTATTAGAAAAAAGCAAGTAAGCCCATCATTTTCTTAATCTAAAATATAAGACAAAAGGGCTGAAAGAAGCTGGAAATCCTAGAACTTGTATTCCCCGCGATACTGTCATGACAACGAAAGGTAGATAGTGAATACATAAGCCAGACCATCAGCGCATTTGAAATGAAATGCTAAGGAGTGTCATGGGCAGGTACTATATCGCGTTTTTTTCTGATACTGACTAAACATTTTACCCTAACACTGGACCATAAATTAAAAAGTACCATTACTAGAATTGGGATTTGATCACTCCGAAACTACCAAACTGGGGCGGTGATATGACTTGAGTGGATTGACCTGATTCCATTCAAATCATAAGCCCAGCTTAGTTTACTGGAAAAAATCTTTAAAGTCACAAATAAATAGAACAAGCGTTGGCTGTCGATTTCAAGATCAGTTCTCTACCACCGAGTCGCTAAGCTCGACTCAATCTGTATGGAGATAAGTTATGCTGTGTTTTGCTTTAACTGCCTCAATAGACATGACCTGTTGTAGTTGAACTAGCACTAATGTTTATGATAATAAAAGAAAACAAAATAAAAATATTCATTGTAATAAAGCTATTTAGTTGATGTGTCATGGAAGTTCCACGAGGTTCAGTCGTTTCTCCTGGAGGAACAAATAATTGGGCAGAATGTCAAAACAGACTTCAAAAACATCCTTCAGTTCGATGAAAACAGCATTGCCTAAAGAGCACAAAAGTAATGGTGACAACTACATTTTCTCTCAGGTTTCTATTGGCCCCTCGCAGAGCCGGGTGCTACTAAAGGGTTGGAAGTCCGGATAGATGACCTTGCCTATATCAAGGGTAGTTCACCCATCACCCAAAAAGAAACATGGCTTGTAGAATGCGCATTGTAAGACATCAGCACGACCAATGGAAAACTTGCCCTAATCCATTTTTTTTGCTTCTATTTATCCACATAGCTGCCTCTGCCAGCCCAAAGACTAGTGCTTTAGATGAGATCCCACCCTCATCACGATGCTGCTGAGCAAGGATAGAATCTAGCAACTTCACTTGCAAGAGCCACTACTTGAGCAGTATCAAGCTCACCTCGGAACAGAAATAAGTTATGTTTAGTAAATTTGATCAACCTGTCTAACTCAAAGCATCAAGGCTTCAATTATAACCATACCTTGATTACGAACTATAATTCAATTTTTTTTTCTAAACAAGATGAAAACTTCATCAAGCCTACTTTCTGATTCAGCCACATCTGTTGCAAGTTCATAATTGCATTCAGATGTCATCCAGTTAGTCATCCGTCTTGTGCTTGGGTCTCCAACTCTTCTCCAGTCAGTTCATAGGCTGGAAAGATAAAAATTACGTCAGTAAAAAGATAGTGCAAGTTGTATGGGGAAAAATATTTTGGATTTCTCATAATTAATTTTCAGCAAAGATAATTTTAATCACTAAGGTTATGACTTTTTTGTGTCATCGAGTCCGTATTCTATTGGGTGATACCAGGCCAGCGCCAGGCCACTATCAATCAAGTCAATGTCATTTGGCTAGTGCAAAATTTTATAAACCTATTGGTGTCCGATAGTTCAATATCCTTAAAGAGCATTTTACCTTCACACATCACATTTAAGACTGCATTGGGTTTGTAGTTATTTCAAATAAAACGAAGGTATGTACTTACCTGATGTACGGTTAGATCGGCTGCCTTTTTTTGCATTGTTGCTGTCCGGATCCATTCCATCTTATTGCTTTTTCCCCTTTCTCTCGGCCATAGCCCTTCCACCAAAAGAGAAATTTCAATATTTTAAGATTCATCAGAACTAAATGCAACAATTTAAAAAAAAAACACTAAAAGTAACCATTATTTTCAAAACGCCATCATTTCCAGGCCACATCTAGGATCTATGGTTTAGAACCAAATTTGTCTTAGTATGTTAGAGTTTTACTTTGAAAAATAATTTCAAGGTCTACAGTTACCTGATCAGTAAGTTTGGCTGCAACTGCTTTCTCCGTCCTTGCTGCCAGACTCGTTCCACTGATCTTTTCATGATAGCCTTAAAAATGAAATCGAAGGGGGAAAAAAGACAAGAACTGCAGTCCTACTCTTTAAATTTGATACAAGTTCTCTAAAGTCCATTTCACCAGCAATGGATCTTATAAAAAGTTGCCTGAAGAAAAGAGAAATAATGCTGAAGAATATTTTTTTAAATCTTGTACTGTGTGTTATGTTCTTGTTATGACTTTAAGTCTAGAACACTTAATAAATAATTTTAGAGACGGTACGCGAATTACTGGACATGAAGCATAGAAGATCAGTTGAACAACTTTGTCAGATTTATTACCCAAAATCACGTCACAATGATGCCAACTTGCCATTTCACATAATAGGCCAAATTACATTATATAATCAATATTACTAACATCTTTAAGAAAATTTTTAAATGCATCATCTCCCTTCTAAGAATAGCAGTATCATTTTACATTGGATAATGTTAAGAGCAATACAAAATATTTCTTAGTCATTTCATTACTTCACTCTTTACTTTGATTTACTTCTGTGAACAATTTAATTTAGTTTACTGAAGTATGTGATCCCATTATATATATAAAATATACAAGCATGGCTTAAAGAATTTACTTTTCTCTCAATGAGTTTAGTCATTGTATGAAATTATGTGATTCTCAAAGAAAAGTTAATGTCATAGCATCAATTGAAATTTGAAGTCAGATCTACATTGTAATGCGAAAGAAAAAAAATTTGCGCGCGACTAGGCTTTTGTCGTCTTCTTCAGAACTTGCTTCTGGACTACATAGTCATCGTCTCACACATACAGTCTTCAGCTGGCTCTGAAAGTTATTTTTGTGTAGAAAAAAAAATTTTAAAGAGTTGTGACCATAGATGCATTGTTGTAAAGGCTTTATTATGGCCTTTGAATGTTTTGCGTTGCATCTTACAAGTTTAATTTTTTAGGTGTAGTGATTCTACGGCCACTTGTGCGAGTGTTCTGGTCTGTTTGGTTCAAACTAGTAGTTTGTGTGTCAGCCGTGTTGCTGTGGGCAGAACTAGTAACGTGCGGAGTGGTCGGCGTTGGTGGTTCGTTGGAGTGCCGTACCAAATCGTCTGGAAAATCTGGAAATTGATCTTCCTCGTCATCTTGTGACAGATGTTGGATGTTGGAAGCTTTTGCCGTTAGGCTTCAGTATTTGACGTTTGTTTCTTCTGTAGGTTGCTGTTCCCTGTTGGGAGGATGTACGATTTTGGTTATATAGCCTTTTTGACAACTTTGGCTGGAGTCCAATGAGTTTCTGCTTGGTTTCTCATGAAAACATCATCGCCGGCTTCTAGAAGTTGTAGGTCGAATCCTCTGTGGTGTTTCCTTTGTTGTCTTTGGTTTTCTTTCATCTGCTTTAGTTCTTGCTGGGAATTCTTGGTCTGATGGTGTGATTTCAAGGACGGTAGTTTTGTCCTTAACTTACTTCCCATGAGTAATTCTGCAGGTGAAGGTAGATTTTGCGATGGTGAAGTTCTGTAATTCAGCAGTGCGATGTGAGGGTCTTCTTTGGACTTTGCAATCAGTTTCTTTGCCGTTTGGACCATTCTTTCAGCAAAACCATTACTTTGAGGATATCTGGGGCTGCTTGTGGTGTGATCAACATCCTAGTTTTTCAAAAATTCCTCAAACTCTTGGCTTGTGTAATTTCCTGCGTTGTCACTAATGAGCTTCTCAGGGATTCCAAATCTTGCAAATATTGCCTTGAAGTGGGCTATCAGCGTGGAGCTTTTCATGTCTCTCAGTAGCACTACTTTAAAATATCTGGAGTAATAGTCAGCTACCAGCAGGTATTCTTTCCCTTCAAAGTTGAAGATATCTGTGCCTAACTTTTGCCATGGGTATTCTCCCAGTTCATGATTTATCAACTGGTGGTATTACAATACCTCTCTGACTGAGTTTTTTTTTTTCTTTTTCCAAAACTAAATATAAAATCATTAATAAGAGGACAACTTTACCTTCATCAAGTTCAGATTTTCATTTTACTTCGCTTATGCACTAGTTAGTTATTTCACGTTTATTGGCCCTCCTTAGACTAAACTGGCAGCGGGGTTCAAATCCTGCGGCAGAAGGTCTCTGGTGGCCGAAAACGAATGTATAATATGTTGAACCAAAAGTCAGCATTATCTCAACGTAAATACGAACAAGCGCAAAATCAAGTCAAATAACAGATTTGTGCGTTGGACTTACCAGCACAACCTCCTCCAAGAGACAAGGGCGGATGAAAAAGAGCTCGCCGGTACCGCATTGTCGCAAAACTGTCATTGTTAACTCTGAAAACTCAAGTACGCTTTGTTCAATGCAAGCCATTAATAAAGGACATTGACAAGCATTCGTAAAAAATACAAATTTGTTAAAAAACATCACCACACTACATCACTGACAAGTTATTTTAAATGATGTGGATAAAATCAGTTCAAATGTAAATACTCCCTGCTCGACTGAGAACACAGAACAGCTGGACACCTCGGGTAAGAAATACTCTGAACAGATCTCAACTTCTTGGGTGTGTGACTTTCCTTCATCATTTTTCCAAAGGAATTCCAAAATTACAGCTAGTTTTATATCAGATCAAAGAAACAAGTCAAAGATTATACTATAAGCTACACATTCATAAATGCTACAAAGAATATATTTTAAAATGCTATCACAACGATACAGTAAAATGTATTATATCTAATAAAGGGATTAAATTGATTAAGTCAAAAGTTACGGTAGGATACATTATTTGTACTTTGAAAAATAAAGACTTACAATTACCTCATCTACAAACCTGGCCGCTACTGTTTTCTTCGTCCTTGCTGCCAGATTCGTGCCACTGGTCTTTTTCATCAATTGCCTTAAAAATGAAATCAAGAGAGGGAAAAAACAAGAATTTCAGTCCTAATCTTTAAATTTGATATAAAATTCTTTAAAGTTCATTTCACCAGCAAAGGAACTTATACAACGGTGCCTGAAGAAAATAGAAAACAATGCTGAAGAATATTTTTTACCTTTGTACAGTGTACTGGTGGTATTACAATACCTCCCCAACTGCAGTTTTTTCCTTTTCTAATGGTGGATATAAGCATTGAACAATATGAAGATATCTTGAACTTTGAGTCTTGGTTTTGTATTACTTGGCTTATTCACTAGTTAGTGATCTCCGGTTTGCTGGCCTTTTTCAGACTGACTTTGGTACAAGGGTTCGAATCCTGCGGCGGAAGGTCTTTGCTGGCCGAGAGCGAATATATTATATGCTGAACCAAGAGTCAGTATTGTCTCAACGTAAATACAAATAAATTTAAAAGTAAAAGAATCATAAGTAATAACTTACAGATTCGTGCGTTGGAATTCCCTAGTTCAACCTTAGATGTCAAGGGCGGACTGAAATGTACTGCGAACGAGCTCTGCCGCACCGCTTTGTCACATAACTGTCATCGTTAACTCTGTGAAAACTCAAGTAGACTTTAATGCAAGCCAATATAAAATACATTGCTAGGCATAATAGTAAAAAAAAAATTGGTTTCTAAAAGTTACTACATTACATCACTTACAACTACAACTTGTTTCAAACTGGTGGGGATCAAATCATCCAAATGTAGTCTTCATGTTACTCACTGCTCGACTGAAAACACAGAACAGCTGGACAATGCGGGTGAGAAACACTCCAAACAGATCTTCACTTCTCGGCTGTGTGACTTTCCTTCATTTCTCTGTAGAAACTCCATATTTACAGTTAGTTTTATGGTGCAAATAATATCTATTTTGTAATCCTACCACCACGATACATAACAATGCATTTTATCTAATAAAGGGAAAGGGGTAATTAAGTGGAAACTTACAGTGCGATAAATTCGTTATTCCAAAAATCTTTTGATTCGCATTGTCACCTTTTTCTGTGGAAAATCAATTTCTTTGATGCCTGTCACTTTTAGAAAATTAGTAAAATGGTTATACTATTGGATAGGATTTCTTGTACTGATGTAAATGTTTATTGCACATCAAATCTCTCAAACAATACAAGTTAGAAATAAATCGACAATTTTCAAGTCGAACACAGATCAAGATGCATGGCAGAGATGAGTTAGGGAGGGAGGCAGAATGAATGTATGAGAGAAGGAGAGAGAAAGAAAGAGAGAGAGAGAGAGAGAGAAAGAGAGAGAGTGAGAGAGAGAAAGAAAGAAAGAAAGAGAGAGAGAAAGAAAGAAAGAGAGAGAGAAAGAGAGAGAGAGATACAATAATAAATGTACACGAGTTCTCTTGATCATTTAAAATTGATTTAAAATTATTAGTTTTGTATTATTTAAGTACTTTTGGGCAAAACCCAAATGGTATAAAAAACATTTTCAAAATGTATTTTACATTTCATTCTTTGTCCTTAAGTGTCAAAACTAATGTCCAATGCGTTTTAAAATTATACTTAAAAGTTTAAAACGGCATTAACTGTTGAAACACATTGGAAATTGACAACTTACATTTTAGTAAACAGATTCGCCATGGGACACAGTGCAGTGCGGTGCACTAAGCAGAAATCACGATTTTTAAAGCAGCTTTTTACATTTCATGCTCTTATGTTCAGCTTAGAACTAAGCGAGCACCTGTTGTATTCTACACTACATGGCCTATTAAAAAACATTCACCATTTGTAGCATAAGCAGAGCTATAAGCTCTGTCCTACAAATACCACTGTTTTCATCAAGCGCTTGATACAATTTTGTGTGTGTAGCAAATATAGGTGATTAATTTTCTGCACACAACAAAGGATTTGTACTTATTTCTTTCTATTTTGTTGTGTCAAGTGAATCTCGCTGCATTTTCTTTCCTTTCTCTCATTGAAGCTAATAAGTACACCTTTTTCAAACCAAATTTCGTATAGTCGTGTCAGTGAAATCACTGATAAGAAATAAAGAGGAGCACAGACTTTTTTCGCGGCACACTTCAGTTGTGCGTGGCAGTATATTTTCAGCCTTAGGCCCTTAGCGGATCAAAGCCACAATTTTTTTTCTATACCACAGATTTTTTCCACCAATACCAGTCCTGTGTCTAAATGGAGTAGGATTACCCCAGTATACCAATCATGCATGATCAGAGGGACAAGTGCCCAACTATGGGCACTTTGAAGAGATTGCAATTAAAACAAATTATGTCAAAGTTGTGATTGGTCGATTTTTGCTCACAACCTTAATATGCGCTAGATACTGTTGATCTCATGAACATTTTTCAAGCGTAATTTTGTTATCCCTTTGCTGCATTTTCAGACAATGAGTTTTTGAAACACTTTCTTTGATCAAGGTATTAGTTTCATAAACGAATTTTCAAGCATTCCGATTCGCTTCATTTTCAGATCTTGTACATTTTTCAACCAATTGTTTTACGATCATTAAACATGCATATTCACGTATTTTTTCAAGCTTTCAATTTTCCTCGCATTTTATTATATAAATTTTACAACCGAACTGTTAGCTTGAAGGTTTTACGTTCGTAAACTAGAATTTCAAGCATAATTTTATCATGCTTTCGGTTTGCTCCATTTTCAGAACTAATATTGTACATTGTTCAGCCCATGCTGCTTAGGCTCAAAGTCAAGCAGCAGAGAGATAGCCATGTCACGGTGACATTTTTGTTTTCGTTTTCCACTTGTATAAGTAAACTATTTTTGAAGGATGAATTTCCTTTATCTCATAAAACTTTTTTGCGAAGCCCGACTCATGAATCATTGAGTAGCAGATTCCAGTAAAATAATCCTTTCCACTCACCAATGACATTTGAACAAGATTTTTTTTTATTTTTTTGTGGATATTATTGACTCATTCTATTATATTAGGTGCACCATAAATTTTTATTCGTGACACAGCGTATCTTATTTTCATTATCGGTATCATTTTCATAACAGACACAAGGGAAGCAGACACCATACTATGAATAGTTCACAACTTGGTGAAATATACAGTACATGGCGTTTCATCCATTATTTTAATTAAAAACAAATCGATCAAAAATAGATCGAATCAATGATATGGCCATACCATTGTGCCCTGTAGAAAATATATACAGCAATTTAAAATAATAGGCCTGTAGCCTAGAGCTAGATTTTTAATAAGACAGGGAGAGAAATGTTCTCCCCACACCAATATCTTCAGGTAGACATTCTACCTTAACCATGTGTTCAAATACAAACACGATGGACAACTTATACGAACCTCTTATATTAGACACTTTACGTTGATATCGGGATGGTATGAAAGCTACATTGCCCTCCATATCATACCTGTAAAGCCTTTGGGGAATATAGGTTTAGTTTCCGCACAAGGCAAAATAATGGTTTCTCATACCATCATTTAGGAATAGGTTGAAATTTTCAAATCAGGACAATTTTCAGGCGAAAGTTTATTTTCTACAAAATCCTCTCTGATCCTTTTGAAAGTCTACATAATTGTCAGTCTTCAAATACTCCATTTTTTAAATTGTACTTCGTCCATTTTAATATGAAAACGATAAAAGAACCTTTATTATTATTATTATTATTATTATTATTATTATTATTATTATTATTATTATTATTATTATTATTATTATTATTACTATTATCATGGTGATGATGATGATGATGATGATGATGATGATGAAGATGAAATATACAGATAAACTGTTAGCCTACAATGACTTAGGCCTCTTACGACTCATTTTGATAAACTTGAAAAAACATTTTGTCAATATATTTTTGGAATTTATGTATAATTTTTTTAGGCTATTATCCTCAGGTTAATTATAGGATATAAAGGTCATAATTTTGTAGATTTGATCAAGTTTTAGTTTTGTAGCAAAAATTTTTAGGCGTAGATCACTTTTATACAAACGATATTATTTTGATTGTCCTTCATATGAGCTTACGTACAATAGAGTTTATTTTAGCAAACTTGTCAAAAAGAAAGAGCAACTCCAAGTATAACTAAATTTCATCGAGTTCGAAATTCAAACTCTTCGAAAGGGCATTACTTTAGTTATTAGCAATAAGGAAATTTTATGGTACATGTCTAAATTGAAAAAAAAGTTGGACATATTAATGGATACTTATACTTAACTTTTAATCTGTAGCGTAGAGCAAGATCCATGGAATCACAGGACTTAGGTCCAATATGCTTTAGAAGTCCGGTCTGGTTACTATACAGGGATAGCATTTGGCCAATTACTCTGCTCTTGGGATAGGATACCGTGATGTGAATGTGTACCAACCTGAAAAGGGAAGAAAAGTGGCGCATTATGGTCGTGGTATCGCAAGCGATAGAGAGACAGCTCATTCTCGTGGATCTAGGCTAATTTCTAGTAGAAGTTTCAGGATTTGAAAAGGAAAAAAAAAATGCAAACCGGCTAGTCAACCGTCGGCTATCAAGGACGTTTTTGTTAAGGTCATCCTATATAACCTTTATTTTAATGATCTACCACAAGTCAGCAGCCAAGGCCAATGTTAAAATCACTCGCTCCTGGTCCCAATAGATATAGTATTTTAAATATTTCTTAAAATAGTTACTCCACCCAGCAACCACCTTTTGTCTAGGCCACAACTGTAAGAAAGTGAAATCAACCAATTAAATTGGATGCCTAATTATTTTTTCGACTTGCGAGACAAGTTTCTGGAAAAAAACCAATGACTCGCGACCACCTCTTTCTATCCCAAAGTTATTTTTTTTTTCTTTTTTTAGTAAAAGAAAAACAAACCTTACTTCTTGACTTGTATTCACCTATTCAAAAGTAGCTAGAATTATAGAAGACAGCAATAATTTTATGTTTACATGGTGTTTGAGTGGTTAACTTTCGTCTGACATTTTTAAGGTAACTGAGTCTTTTTTTTTTTCGGTTTTTTCTTAGTAACTTTGAGTTTTTTTCACCCTCAAGTCATTTGAAACCGTTGGTCTTTGTTAACTTAGGCAACTTATAAAATGTTGTTCATATAAGCCTAATAATGGTGCACAACAGAGTAGGCTAAGAACTTCGATTGGTTCAATCAGATCCTAGACCCCATTCCATATGAGGTGTGAACAAGGCCCATTGAAGAGTTGCGTCTTTGACACTTCCATCTGTTCATGTCATTTACTTTGTTCATAATATGGTGATCTCAGGCTTTTTCGCCATCTTCGGAACGGAGAAAGGGGGGTTGGGGGGGGGGGGGNNGGCTCGAACTGACGACAGAAATGTCCCTGCAGATGCAGCTTTGAGGGGAAATTTGAGGCTTCCTCATCAGAGAGAGGGATGGGAAAGAGAAAGAGATATAGAAAAGGAGAGGAGGGCTGGGCAAAAGAGAGAAAACGATAGATGAGAGAGAGAGAGAGAGAGAGAGAGAGAGAGAGAGAGAGNNNNGGGAGGGAGAGAGAGAGAGAGAGAGAGAGAGAGAGAGTAGTCAGAAGTCAACACAATTTTTTATTAGACGAGACTGATGATGAGGATTTTCTTTCGGTGCTGTTTCCCAAAGAAGAGCCATGGCTTAATTTGTTTCATAAAAAGATCAGCTTTATCGCTAAAAAAAAAGAGCTGTGTTTTATAAGCATTATAGTCCATCCACTACCAAAGTCATCTGATGCTTGCAGACCCGCATCAAACCAGTTTGCTTGAGGATGTGGGATCGAACTTAAACTCGCGACATAACAAGCGGGATCTACGTGGCGTCAATGCCCCCCTTGATGGAAGGCGAAAAAGAGAAAATGGTCTCAAGGCTCGTATTCCATGTCAAGTTTGCGTTTGCCTTATTTTTTTTTTTTTTGATTAAACAAAAGAAAATAATTGAAAACACTATGATGTTATGATAATATCTTGCTTTGTACTTGGGTTTTAATCTTTAATTTTGATTTAAACAAGAAAAGCAACTAACAATAGGCCTTTTACTAACTGAAAATGTTGAAACTTTTATATTATTATCATTTCGGATCAATAGGCACCACAAAACGCTACATGTCCATAACATTTCCGCGCTGATTTCACACTTGACATTTCACGATTCTTGCCCTGGGAGAGGCTTGGAGGGGTTGGACCCCTTTCAATAAGAAATGCAACATTTAATATTTACCAGATACATAACTAAAATGCTATGAGACCAGTGCTGTTGAGGTTAGATTTTTGCAAATAATAATATTACTTTTGAGATAAATACATGCATTGTGGATTAACCCTTCTTGAAAATCCCTTGTTTATTATTTTAAAAAGTACATTTCAGCAAGATTCATTCTAGAGTAATTCCAGATTTAATATCACGATCTAGTTGATTGGACTGGTAGTTTAGACTCACAAATCTGAAAAAAGGACTTGTAATAATATTTCCAATTCCATAGCTTAAAAGCCAAATGTGAGGGTGAATGTTCTAACGCTGATAAATGATAAATCAATACAATATTAACGATCTGAACATATTGAAAAACCTGGTTTGAGTAAATAGGTGTGAAGAGGTGCAGCATAAGAATTTTCTTTTTTTTTTTAACTTTTATTTGGAGGGGAGGAGGAAGAAGGAGAGACAAACAGACAGACGGACCGACAGAGTATTGGAAAAAGGGGAAAAAAGGGAATTGGAATATGAACTTTGGCGAGTGCTGCTTGATTTTATATTCTGCAGCATGTCAGAATGTTGATGACCACTATGTCACATGGGTTACCACTTTCTTCACAACAGTCAGTTCTCTCTGGATTATGTGGGCAGTAATAATTTATCTATTCTAAACTCGGTTGCGAGTTATAAAAATTGAAAAAATACTTGTGATTCGTTTGATTCTCTCTTCTTGCGATTTTTCACTTTATTTGAGACATATGGTAGTTCATAAAACAGTTTACAATTCAGTTTAATTAACTTTGTAAAGCTAGATAAATATACAGAAATTATCAGCATAATCTTTCTCCTTAAAGAATACTATGTTTCTCTCGTATAAGCGATGTTGCTGCTTGTTTTGGTGTCTCAGGTGCAAATGACCACCGAAACTAAAATCCTGAACTTCACAATTAGAGAGAGAAGAAGTAACAACTCACTTCAAAATAGTAAAATATTAGATAAACAAAAAGCAAAAAGTTACTGAGGAATATACGTTAGCTACCCGAGCTCCCAAACAATGAAATAAATATACAAATAATCTCTGCACAGGAATCGACTTGTTGTGGTCACTTACCACATTAAATGAATCTTCTTTATGTTTTACGTATTTATCACTGTATTAGAAGGTAAATGGTGCTCGCAAGTTAGCCATCGTGGATAGAGATCAGACTAGACTGCAGATGGACAAATTATCCCCTCTTCAAATTAGACTCCCACAAACAGGATCTGCGAAGGAGAATAGTACAGATCTTGGCCTTGGATGAGGATTTAAAGATCCACTGGTTATGGTTTAACGTCTCTTAAGTTCCATGAGGCTCTTATACGGCGACGGTTGCTCCTATCAAGCAAGGTGAATAATGTATGTCAAAGTGAAAGACCACAATCTGTTCTTGCAGGGCAAGTCACCGTATAAGATCAGAGAAATTAGCGTGAGTTTTGCTGTTTGAATAAAATTACTGGGGCCCATATGTAGCCAGGGAAAGAAGAACGGATTACTGCCGCTACGATTTTAAGTATCCTCGGGACTACTAAGTCTAATCATTGCTTACGCATCAATCTTGAGATTAGTAGTAGAAGCAAAAGTTTTATGACAACCTCAGCACTGTTTTAAGAATAATATCTGATAGAGAACAACTGTTAGTGGTTAGAGATTTCAACGCCAGAATATGTTTCCATCACAACTCGATGCCCTCTTTCTCTAGTCACTTCGCTACTGGTTAAGTGATTGAGAATAATCAGCGCCTGCTAAAACTCTAATGTCATCATGGACTGCGCATCAGTAACAGCTTTTTCAATACAAACCCTTTTGGAGACACTCCCGATCCAAAGCTCACATCAGCTTCACGTGACCCTCACCAGACATGTTCCCAGTATCAAGATAGTTTGCAGCCTCCAGGGAGTGGGATGTGACAGTGATAACTCGTCGCTATGCAGAAATGTGAAGCTCGGCGCAAAGAAACTGCACCGTGATGGCAGATTCTGCATCGATGCCAGAACGTTGAGGAGTTCGAGCGCGTGTTGGAATTTTTTCTCACTGGCCCAGCCCAGGATCGGCAGAACCTCTTATTAATCAGAGATATTTTTAATGCTACCATGATCCCCTTTGGGAAAAAGTCCTGGCTCTGACCTGTTTAAATCTTTTTCTTTTCTGTGCTACTGGAAGCAAATTTTTTCTTGCACGAGAAGTTATCTCTCCGTGAACTAGGATAGATGGAACGCCCTTCAAAGTCTCCAGATTAAGACGAAAAAGAACGTCCAGCTAAGCGGCCTCAAATATGACACATCAGCACCACCCACTCAGCTGTAGATCTGCAACAGCTAACCTGCTTCAGTGATGACAGCTAAGACTTCTTTTCATCAACTTAATTAAAGAAGGCGTTGGGCATATGGTTGAATGTTCACTCTTTCCCAGCCATCAGCAAGGATGACCAGGAAATGGATATCATTTACTGGATTCGCTTATCTGAGCTTTAATATCGGAAACACCCTCTCAATTGACGCAGAGGTCAACAAAAGCATTGACAAGGCTGTTCCACCATGACTAGAATGGTGAAGAAAGCGTGGAATGATAACAAACTGACCAAATTCACAAAGATATAAAGAGTCTGTGTTGTGAATACCGTCCAGTATGGCAGCGAGGCCTCCCGGACTTTGAGTGATAGATTAAAGCGGGAAAACAATCCTTTTTACATTAGTAGTTTCTGGGACATCCTGTACACCACCAGGCAGGACAAGGTCCCAAACAACGCCGTTCTGTAAAAAGCTAGATGCTATGCTGGTATGTATGCACTGCATGTTATGAACTGGTTTGGCCATTTTGAGCATATGGGCTTCATACAGTCTCTAAGATCTCCCCTGCTACAATTTGGACAGGGAAAATGTTCCATAGACAGACCACAGCTGTGATTCAATGATTTATACAAGATGGATCTAAAAATATTGTAAATCTACGAGAGCGATTTGGACGTGACAGTATTCGAACAATCAGCTTTGGGATAAAACTTGCAGGAGATCTCAGTGTGTTAAAAAAGACACATGCCCAGCAGCAAAAAGAAAGGTGAAGAAGACATCATATATATATATATAT
>BLXT01007370.1:198517-211394 GCA_019648995.1 Plakobranchus ocellatus | reverse complement strand
AGATTTGAATCAGACTTATCTATGAATTTGTAATACTTTTTTCTGATATATAACTTCGTTTGTTAGCTCTCTCTTTCTCTCTCTCTCTCTCTCTCTCTGTCTCCTCTCTCTCTCTCTCTCTCTCTCTCTCTCTCTCTCTCTCTCTCTCTCAATATGTATATATATATATATATATATATATATATATGTGTGTGCCTGAGAAAACAACCAAAAACTCCCAAGAATGTTGTCTAAGCACTTTCCTTACTGAAGTCCCTAGCGTTAACATTTTTCTAATATCTTTTGTTATTCTCAAACACTTACTCTCATTTATATGTATCTCATGATGTGAAACAAAAAGTTTTGAGAAACAGTATTAAATTTAAATACACTCTATTTAAGGCATGGCATATCATGCAATCATATATTTTAACTCAATATAATGCTTAAGGTAATGAACATTTTTATTCTGAGCAAGCCTGTTGTTTGTTTGGGTTTTTTTTTTTTCTTCTTCTTCAAGCAAAGTATTTTGATTTTGATTTTCAAGCAAGCCCTTACAAGTAATATATCAACATTAGAAGGTCTGACAAAACATATGTAGATTTCTGCCCTAGCCAAAAAAATGCAGTATTAATAGTGTTAAGTCTTTGACAGATGCGGCACTTCATTTGATCTTGATGACAGTTCATCTAGATCTTGACGTTGAGGGGTGGATTTAGATCTTGAATGTGGAGGTTCATCTTCAAACAAATCTGAATCATGTTCATGAATAACATCATCGTCTGACATAAAACCATTTTTATGGTCGAAGTAAATCCAGTGTACCTTCATTGGTGTCATAATTTATCTTCTCTCATTTGTTTACTGAATTCATCACAGCAAACAAACCAAGAAATGGGGATGGATTGTAATTTCTTGAGGTTTTTAATTGTTAAAATCAACCGATTTAGCGCAAAAATACACTGAGTTTGCAAAGAGAATTGATTAAAAATTTTTTTTCTTTTAATGAGAGCAAAACTGATGAAAAAAAAAAAGAAAATGTTATCAGACTGTAGATCTAGACACTGGATAAAGAATTGCATGATAATTTAGAATAATGTGGAACACTCTAATGAGTATATGAAGTCAGTCATAACAATGCTCCTGTTCACAATGAACCTGGTATAATAGCGATAAAAAACAAACATGCAGTGTACTTTGGTGTAAAGTGACATTTGCAATCTATTGAGTCCACTCAAAACTTTGCAGTTCACGGAATTTGCACTAGCACTTCTCTNNCCCCCCCCCCCCCCCAAAAAAAAAAAAATCTAAACGTAAAAGTACAAACTTTTTTTTTGTAATGTTTTGGAAATGATGGAACTTTAAGGAGGTATATTTAATGAACCACATTTGGACCTAAATTAAACTTTCATTTTCAGATGTATCAAGCCCCTGTTGAAATTAGATCTATCAACCATTGGTCTGTTTTCCCAGTTGTGCACACATATTCTTTAGAGCCAGTTTATTTAAACTTGATGACACAAAATTGTCATTTCAGTGCATTGTAAATAAGTCTATCAATTCACACTTTATATGTTTAATCACTTGTAGCAAATTTCACAATTTTTCTATATCACAACATGTGAAAATGATTTTACTTGAATATGCACAACCACTACGGATACATATGTATTTCAACCATGTAATAATAGTTTATTATTTAGTACTACCTCTTTTATTGTTGAGCTTTACATTTTCATATCGTACTTGCCTTCCAAAAATAAACAATTAAGAAAAATCATAAATATGTTTTCTGCTCTACCTGAGGCAAGTGAAAGGCAGTATCGTAAGTGTTAGGTCTATGGACGATATGCTCTTTAATTGGCTCCTGCAGTACCGTGGTATGGAAATGGATCAGATTTTGCATGCACTCTCCTTTCATATTATTTATTAACAGAAAATAATTTTATCGAACAGTTTTTGGTGTATGGCAAATGCTGTCTCGTCTCTAATGCATATAAAACAAAGTACAAAGCAAAAAGAACATCTTATTAAGAGCTTTTGTCACATCAGTTTTTGTGCACTATCATTTGAACGCAAAATGTAGTTTCGATATCTAATCTAATTGTCTTGTTGCTGTGCATGTGCAACATCACTACTTGTCATCAACTGGTTTCTCGACATTGAGGTTTGATTATGTTAGAGCATTTCTCTGCCTCCGCATCTCAGAGAAAGCCTTGTTAAAAAAAAAAATGCAGCCTAAGCTTGATTTTAGAAACACAGTATGGTGCTCGGGGTTCAATTTTATTGATTAATTTGATTCTTTGTTACAGCATTATCGGAAATAAAACAAGTCAGCCTTGATATGCAATCATAGATCTGGCCTCAAACTTTAAAACCTGATTAGACATTATGGACAAAATCAAAGGATGACTGGGCAATTGACCTTAACAAATTTAACTGTGCAATTAAAGTTCTTAAATGGAAATTGCTATAAATTTTTTATGTGGTCTGAGTTTTTTTTTATAAAGGTTTTACAGTTACACCTAAATAGCCTAGACCTGGCAACAGTTTGAAGTGGCTATTGTTACTGTTCAAGTTAGGAAAAAAGCTAACAATAATCTGGTGCATCCAGGCAATTTACTGCAAATCCCTGGGATCGTCTCATCAACAGAAGTAAAAAAACAGTAACATTTTACTTCTGAAGCCCAGTGTTAAAATGTTACTGCTGTCACAACAAAACCTTGACATTTTCAGTATCCCATTATGTTTCTCTTTGCAATTCAGTTCGTCCTATACAGTCAAAGAGATCATTTACAGGCCTAGACTCAAAGCTTGTGAGTGCATTGTTATACTCAATAATATCTCTTAGCAACAGCAGACTGGGTCGATTTTGATAAGTGAGATGTCCCTCAATGGCCGTCTGTGACAATGAGAACGGTAAACAAAACCTAATTTAATGCAAAATGAACAAGCACATGTGACCAATGTTTCGTTGCTTTATAGTGCATGCATTTTGGATGATTTTCTCAACATTATTTTAATGTTTTGACACATCTAAAAATAATGTCCAAATTGATGGGTGGAAATACAGACTTAAACAGAGACATATTTTATTTAACAAAGGGACAAGGGAGCAGGACTAAAGTAATTACATTGTGTCTTGCATTTTGATTTGTGTTATTCGTCTAACTAAATACATGTACATCAATACTCTAAAGCTCTCGAAAACACCAACCCCTCTCTTTATAATTCACTTACTTAAATTAAAAAAAAACAAAAAACTATTATGTAATTTTAGATGTAAACCAAAAGGGATAATAATTTAGCTAAATGGTATGGACTACAGCATGCATCACTAAGGATGATTTTAACACTATTGTAACATTTATCATGTCAACATCTATGGCACCACAAGTATTGCTATTATTCGTTCTAAGGAAAAAACATGATCCATATTTTGAATCTTTTATTATTGCATTCTGCCGAACAATCTAAGATAAATTGTTTTATCTCATATTTTATATGTTGTCTTCTATTTAAAAAAAAATGAAAAGTGTCAGAAGCTGTGGCTGAGATATGTGAATGCATTTGGAAATATTTAAATAGACAAAGTAACGAGAAAAAGTTTCAAGAGTCTGAGGAGACAGTTTTCTTTGATGTTTGAATGTGCATAGGTCATGAATGCATGCTCTGGCATGAATTTTTTTTTTTTTTCATCTGGATTGTTTCATGTTTAGATTTTCCGTATTTATGAGATGGAATGAAAAGTTTCAGCATGTTAGTGTAATTGTACAGTCACAAAGAACATTTTTTTCAACATCAGAAACCATTGGTTTTTTTTCTAAACACATTCTTTATCCCACTTGAACACTTGTCTGTTTTTAGAAGTTTATGAATAAGATTTGTTTCCTTATGTCCTTATGTGATATGTGTTGTTTTAATAAAGTGTTGAAGATTAAAAGAAATGTACATATTGCTTTGGATTTTTATTTGTGCTATCTATTAGTCACGTCTCATCAAATATTCCTAGAAAATGCAGAAAAGTCCATTCATCTTCACTGTCATTACCAAACACATACATCGAAAGAGAAAAACGCACACACAAGAAAAACCCACTCAGTTTTGTTGCCTTGAATATAAGCTATTTATTAATTTAAATATGTATATCACAGTGAATCCATCAATTAGCCTCTTCATTGTAATCAGTACAGGCTTTCCTAAACTTTCCTGTTGCTATTGTTCGTATTACCTTTAGAAAAGAAAATCTTCAATTGCATTTGTTTTTCAGAATGTGTGAGCACATTTTTCATAATGTAATCTTCCCCTTTTATTTCTAAGTACAGTTTTTACTACACATAACAAGAAATCAGCATATTTTTTTTTTTTTTAAATCACATCCTCAGAATAAAGGTAAAATATTTTACACTGCAACTATAGAAGTAAAGTAATATCAATATTGCTTAGTGATTCTCTACTGAGATAAAAATGATTGCAAGACATGCAGCAATTTCATATATTTCAAGATCAGTTCAAATAAAGTTGAAAGTCACTATAATAACATTCTAAACTATTTGCAACACCAGAAAATGCATTTAATAAGCTTGGCAATAGTATAAACTTGATATTGTTATTCTGTGTCCAGATATTGAGATTTAAGTTTCTTAACTTTAAACTTTCAAAAAAAAAAAAGAAGCAAGATCAACAATCCTTTTTGTTTTTCAGAATACGTGAGCACATTTTTCATAATGTCTTCTTCTTTTATTTCTAAGTACAGTTTTTACTACACATAACAAGAAATCAGCATATTGTTTTTTTTTTAAAGGTAAATGTCCAGATATTGAGATTTAAGTATCTTAACTTTAAACTTTCAAAAAAACAAAGAAAAAAGCAAGTTCAACAATCCTTTTACATGTGACATTTGATTCATAGGGTCTAAAGTCAACACATATACTTATTTACATAGTTCTCAAAGTGTGGAGAGAAAAAAATATCGAAGTAAAGGCTCTCACCTACCTACCTGGTACTTAATGAAAAATAAATGACATCAATCTTTTATAATAAAATGTGAAAAAAAGTTTGGGTTTATAAAATTAGATAAATACAGTCACATTGCTTAATTCAAATTCAGATAATCTAAATTTTTCATTAATCTGAATATCTTTCTTAAGACAAAATTTTTTCTAAGTACTTGCAATAATATGAATTTGACTTCAGTTGATATGAATTTTTTTTTTCACACCAAATTTGCCACAATCCGTGAAGTTTTGGCAAAATTTGTGACAATACTTCATACAAGTTTTTTTCTTTTTTTTTNNNTTTTTTTTTAATTTTCTATTTTTTCTTTTTTTTTTTTTAGATTTAGTTGAGCTTCGTACCCTAAATCATAGTAAATGGTACCTTTCTTAATTCAATATCTCTTTTCAAATACAAGATTACCTCTGCATTAAAAAATTCTCTACAAAGGTTGGTCTTGACAATTATCGATTCCAGCTGACATCAAACCAAAATAAATAATCTTAGAAAGAATATATCTTAATCGGATTTTATGTTTCATATGGATGTTCTGCTTGTTCTCAACAAATTCAATTTAAGCAGTGCCAACTGTATAATTTATAAAGGGTTGTTTTTGGTTTTTATTAGACGCTGAAGGTAGACCTGAGATAAAGCAAACTAAAATTTTTTTTATGCAAATTAGAAAATAGATATTTATACCAATTTTAAAATATACGATATCCTTGTTTCGCAAACCATTTTTCAAAAGGTATTTCCTAAAGAGAAAAATGGCTGAAAAAAATGCAAAGCAAATATGAGGTATATATCATCATCAAGTTAATAATACAACTTAAGATCAGACTTCCTTTTGCATAATTTTACACGTTCTTCTAAATTCTCTATATAAATGAAAAAATATGAATAAATAAAACCTGAAAATCTTGAATAAAAAATATCAATAAAACAGGACACAAGAGTTTATCTAAATGAAGAGTGAATGGGTGAAAATGTTTTTTTTCCCTGCTTAAATTTAGGCCTTAGTAAGAGGTGACGGCAAAGAGCATTTTGATTGCAAAATAATGTATCCCAGATTCATCCATAGGCAGGCCTTTTACTTTTGTTTCCTTTTTTAAATTTTTATTAGCTAAATAAAAAAGTCTGGCCCAGAAAACACAACTTATTCTTATGACAGACTTGCAGAGAAATGTAGAGATACAGTGAAGACATTTATATTGTGATTAATACTCCATATTCAATTGTAGCATTGTCAACTATTTTTCCAATAAAGTCATCCTCATATCAAATTTTAAGTGATTAAATTGTTCTTAATTATGAGGAACAATGATCTTTTGCATGTTTACATACTTCTATAAAATTTTCGAGGCAATGAATTAAACCTGAAAAATATGTGAACTGTTTTTGGTGGTACATGTCCCCCTTGGGATGAAGGCCTCAAAACAGCTTTTATGAAAAGACTTTTTTCATGCACTATCTTTCCTGTCTCCTTCCATATCTGAGTATTACACAATTTACTGACTCCATCTTCTTTTAGGACAATCCCTCTTCCTTTTTTCTGGTACTATGCTTCAAGAATGATTTTCTTAATGCCGTCATATCTCTTTATATGCCCAAAGCAATTTTCTGCTCTGCTTTTGTCATAACTTTCATATTGTGATAGCCCCACTTCTGTATAAATATCACAAATGCTGGTTCTCATAGTAAATTTATACATATAATTTATTTATATGAATGGAAAGTTGATATAATACATAATTATATATGTACACAATTTTTTTTTTTTGCTTTTGCATTCCCTTCATGGTCAGGGAACAAAAACTTAGTGTCTACCATATAATTTTTGTTTATTTATCCCAACTTCCCTGCAGTTCTACTTATTTCAGTTACTCAACTCTCCTCTTAGAGACTCTCTTTTTCCCTCACATGACTTAATCTGCTCCATTGTTTCTGCAGTTCAATGAACTGCATCACCCAATGCAAATTTAACCTATTTAAATTCCATTAGGTATTGTGTGATGATAACGCAAAATAGTGATATGTAAAACTAATTTCCTAAAA
Source organism: Plakobranchus ocellatus (assembly GCA_019648995.1). Lineage (NCBI taxonomy): Eukaryota > Metazoa > Mollusca > Gastropoda > Plakobranchidae > Plakobranchus > Plakobranchus ocellatus. The sequence continues at coordinate 204,365 of BLXT01007370.1, read as the reverse complement.
TTTCAACTAATTCCTATGAACAACTAAAAAAAAGAAAATGTATTTACATCTATATATTTTCTTTAAGTTCTTATAATCATTCCTTTATTTATCCACTAAAAGAATAAAAATATTGAAGAAATAAAAGAAGAAAAAAAAACTGTACAATTAATCATCTCTGATGACTCTCTTCGGTCTGCAGGGGTTGTTGAAGTTTTTATATGTATTTGCTGTCATCCTATCTGCTTTGGTCACTCTGCTGAAGTCAAAGTTGAGCAGGTTTGGAAGTGTGGAGAGGCAGTAGAGGCGGTAGCCCTGTGTGATAGATGATGACAATAATTAATGGTTAATAAGTTTCACAAATTGGAATGTCTATTTTCAAAAACTCGTTGTATATAATATATTGTAAGTAAAATAATATTGATACTTTTATCTTTTGCTGAGTGCATTCATATTTTGTTGTATGTGTGTAATCCCAGCTAGGTCAGTCACAAGTTATAATTCGAATATCTTGAGAGGTAATCAAGCTGGATAAGCTTATGATTTACACTTATGGAAAAAAAAAAAAAACAACCATCCCAGTTTGAAAGTTCTACTTTGTTTACCTTTTTGAGTTGATATAAATTTTTTTTTTCAAAGGCTTTTGTGCAAAAGTATCCTTAGTGACTCTGAATGCCTTACACCTTAAAATTAGTCCTTATGAATGTGATGATGCAGGATTTCATCTCCATTAAGGGATGACAAACAAGAAAATCAGGCATCAATAAATTAATACTCATTCATAAACTATGTGGATCTGACATCAAGAGAAAGCCCCCTTTTGTGTCCTGAAAAAAATTTCTGATGAGTCTTCACATTTAATACTTGTAATACACTGGTAAAGAGTGCAAAGAAAATGTTACCTTAGCTTGATTTCATGATGAATGAGCCTTCTTCACAACTTACAGAACTAGAAATAAATTATAGGACTTGTATGCCAATTGCAGCATGTATCATTACAGTGGTGTATCATAATAACACAATGAAAATCAGACTAAAATGTATGATTTCTTTACATCATTAAAGATATAAAACCCAAAGATACATGAGTCTGAAGAAGGCTTATTTCATATTTAAATAGAAATAATTTTACTAAAAATTTCAAATATGAACGTATCGGACAGATTCAACTCCATGGTTCATGCTGTTTTCCCTGAATAGCTAAACTAAGAAATAATATTTTTTATAAGAGCGATTCAATTCTTAAAATGTGTGACTTGTTCTATTTGGAAAGGTTTTGAAGTCCATAATACATTTTGAAAAGTAATCTGTGAATTAATTTTTAAATTTGTAGTAGCTCAATGTGTACTGAACCATTCTCTAATCAGTCATTATATAGATAAATGTCAAACAATATGTATAATAAAAACGCAATTTTCAAGTGATTCACGTTGAAACAAGCATACAAATAGTTGGAATACCTTGGTTTCTTCCATAGGATTTCCATGCAAGGTGAGTTTCCATAGTTTCGGAATAGTTCCAAGTTTGTTAACTTCCTTCAATTCTGTAATATCGTTTCCATGGAGGTAAAGAATCTTGAGATTTTCAAATTGTGTTAGGACCTGGAATGAGAGATTCAAAACTTCACACAGAAATTTTCTCAGTTGATATTCAGCCCATTTCTTCAGAGTAGCACAAACTGAAATATCAATATCCCTTACAAAACATCTGTACAACGACACAATAATTACTTTACCTTTATAAAGAACACGTAAGAAGTAACATAGAGGTAAAAAGTCCTACACATTAAAAGGCTTGGAATAGAGAAGGTGATAACAGTATTGACGGGTACATATGAAACCCCGATGATGGTTATTATGATGTCTACATACATGAACGAAAGAAAGAATAAGTATACATTTTTGCTCAATTCAACTTGATTTTTCTTCTCTTTAAAAGAATTCATGCTGAAAGAAATGAAATTACAGTGATATATAAATAGCTGTTTCATTCGTTTGAATGCCTTCAACAAAACCTATAGGTCTCCTTTCTAAGATACCAGTGTTCTTAAGAAGGGTGTGTCCGTCAACTGACATATTTCAAACTAGATAAAGGTCTATACTTTAATAAATTATGCCCTTACAAAACCTAAAAAAAAATAATTGATTAAAAATTTTTCCTACTCTCATTTGTTCAACGAAATGGATTTGAGTCAAAATTAATTCATATAGACTTAGATTGCACGATCAAAGTAAAAAAGTAAATTTAAGAGGCAAACACATTAGTAATAACATAATTGCTGAAAAAAAAATTGCATGAGTAATTTTCTGCCTTAAGATTATTGAGTTAAAATGTAATCTTAAGATCTGCTCGATGGAAAGTCTGAAGCAAGACTAAATTAACATATATATCTTTAAAAGTAAAATTACAAACATTTTGAAAATATATAATTACTCATAATGCTTAGGAAGAGCATATGTAAGCGCATGATTGTAATTGTTCCCCATTGTACATACAATGTCTTCTTTAATTCACAGTTGACAGGAATACTACCCTGGCAAAGTTGTGAGATTTTTCAATTTACAAAAAAAAAGCATAACCATCTCTTAGCAGTCTTTTTCATCAAATTTTTAAAATCTGATTTGAAACTACAACTTTATTTTTGCAATCTTAAAAAAGGGGTTACATGAGCCCTAATGATATAGTGCAGCTCACATCAATTGATATGAAAAGTACAGAATCATACATATACACAAATCAAGTTCTATTGCTCTTGCGTAAAATTTAAGATTCTTATTTGCAACATATATTTAAAAAAAAATGCAATTTGTGCTGTAGGAACTTACTGGATCAATATGGACTAGGCTGTTGAATGAGAGATCAATCCAACCTATATTGGCTGGGGACTGAAATAATGAAGTAGCAATGGTCATCAAATTGTTAACATCTTTCAGATCATTGTTGTTAAGCCGCAGGCACAAACTTTGAGATTTTTCAAGAACCTCCTCCTCCTCTGGTTTCTTTTTCTTGACATGGGTATGCTTGCGTGGGGAAACATCTCTAGGTTCCTCAGTTTCACATTCTGTGGCGAAGGAAAAAAAAAACCAAAAAAACATTAAAATGGCAAAAAACCTCTACATGAAAGTGATCATCTTGAAGGAAAAAAGATAATGAAAGCAGAAATGACATGCACCAAATTTACAAAAGAAAAAAATTTGGAGAAATTATGAACCATGCAACATATATCATATTAGCTTATGCTACATATAAGTGATGTTCATTAATATGCCTATCACAGCATTAATACTTCTCTTGAACAAATGAATGTTATCATTTGAGACAGAAAAATTTGTTCATCAACTTTTTACCTTCAACTGCACTGATATGAAGAAATGAGAAATCAACTGGTGGGATGATTTCGTGGACTTGGACTTTTGCTTTGGGCTTCTCTTTGTAAGGCACAACACTATAGCAGTAATAAATGAAATATTATAAAGTATTTCAGTCGAACAAATAAATATAATTATAAACAAGAGGATAATGGTTTGTAATAGCTCTCCTGTGTGAAATCTTTTCTTTAACAACACAAAGCTGAAAAAAAGAAAAATGGGAGGGAAAAAAAAGAAAAATGGGAGATAAATCAACTTACTCTTGACAAGAATAGTAAATTGATGGGTTGTCAATGTCCACATCAAGTTGGAGTGTAAATGTTAATTATTGCGCCACATGTCTGTCTAAACATTTGATTTACTATGTGTAAATTACAATCATTTTTCCATAGTAAACCACAAAGTAAATGTATGTCATCTATATCATAGAAATTGAAGCACCATTAAGACAGAACAAAATGATATAAGTATTTTGAAAAAATAATAATCAAGTAGTATCAAAGTTGATTTCAAGTCAACGAATAAACTGAAGGTATCTATTGATCTTAGTTTGGAGCACATTTTAACAGAAAATACTTTGTGAAACAATATTAATTTAATGTCCAGATTCTGAATGTAGTTTAGAATGTAATTAAAGAAACACCTCTCCAGTCATCTATTATCTAGATATTTAATCCTAAAATAGAATCAGGTATATATCATTACTTGCTATATAGTGTCATTTAAAAAATGCTTAATCGGTGGTATTACCTAAATATCAAGTCCTTTGGGTATTTTTTTTCTTTCGCACCAGATTCATGATTGTCTGAATGAATTGGTGTTTATTGCAGTTTTTCTATGGTATAATAAACGAACTCACATGTCATTTTTTTCTAACAATGCATGATTGTGAATATATTTTTTTTAATATGTTGTAATTTTTTAAAGTGCTTGGCTGGATACATGACCATTAATTCCTCGGTGAGCCAAGGCAAAGGTAAAAATGTTGGTAAATTTTTACTTCATGTCATCAATCACTGACTTTCTGATAAAACGTAGGCATGATATGCTGGATTAAGCCCCCTAATGAAAAGAATATAGTAAAATACCTCAACTTTAAAACTAAATATCTTGTGAACCGTTTGTTTGCGCCAAATGAGAGTGCCATATTCGTGTTTAGCATCATTTAAAACATATTATGAGCATCATTTAATACCGGAAAGCCTGTGATGACCTTAAGTAAAATAATACCAAATTTACCGGGGTTTTTTTTTTTTTTTTCATCGGTGTCAGCGTATATTCTAGCACTAGGCCTAAATCGTTCAGTGTTTATGATTATATTGTTCGAAAGTGTGTAAAATAACTAAACATTTCGCCCTTAAAATGATACAATATTATTTATTTTGGGACAATCCAGGGACAGGCCCACCGACCTCTAGATCTACCTTCACAAGCCACCGACGAAATGAAGCAACAGCCAAATTATATTATTGTAAATAGTGTTGCTTTCACACATACACAATTTTACGCCTACGACCTCTTCATTTCGTTGGTAGCACATCTAGATCTAGAATCTAGTAATCGGTGCGCGTGTTCCCGGATTATCTCTCATTTTCATCATATAAGACATATAGCACCAAAATTTTAGCGTTTTTAGGTCCATATACAATAAAGTTAAGTCATATTTGTATCCAGTTACCTCGTACTCATATTCGTCGCCATCTTTGTTACTGTTGACAACTGACGCACTTTAACCGGACATATTATTTCGTTGTAAAAGGTCACCTTAGTCTTCGCATAATTATGTTAAAATTTTAAATACATGTACATGTTAATCGAAAGTACAAAAAAAAATATTGCACAAGAATTTAATGTTTGAAAACCATTAAAGTAAGTGTTGCGTTAGCAAGCCTAAGCATATTAAAGCGTCCTTACAATAAGTAAAACTTGGAAATCTTTGTTAAGTTGTAAGAGCTTTTTATTCAACCTTATTGACAAAAAATCCCAAACCAGCGAGAGCGAGTCTTTCTACTTTCACTTTTTCTTTTTGGGTCAACATCACAACAAAACAAACTAAATTACAAAACATGGAAAATAATAAGAAGGATATGAAACATGATAAGGTCATTATGAGTGATATCGCTACACTATCATTTACGGAAGCATGATGAGAATTGTGGTCCAGTTCATTTATGCATATAAAAGTGAAATATATTCAGGCACAGTACCCTTGGAAACAAAATATATTGTGGTGCAGGAATAAAGACAGTTATACCAAGTCATTGGATGACTAAGCAGCTTTTAATGAGTGCTACTTTACCGTCCTGCCTCTCGCATATGCTTTGGCACTTATTGGGCCTTACAATACATTGCCTAAAACAACGCACCTTATTCTTAAACCTATCTCCCTCTTCTTGCATCCTCTCCTTCCCTCGTATGCACCCCTCTCTATACATGTATAGTATTTTTATTTTTGAAGTCTCTTTCCTTTGCAATGAAGCTCTCTATGCCCTCGCTTTAGG
>BLXT01007370.1:184585-194873 GCA_019648995.1 Plakobranchus ocellatus | reverse complement strand
TTCGAGTGACTGCATGACAATGAATTTATAAGCTAATCACACAATAAAAAAAAAAAAAATTAGATTTATCCTAAATTGATACATGTAATTTCAATTCCTGAATGTTTTTTTTTTTACGTAAACCCATTAAATATGTATATGAACCATTTTTTTTTATCTTAATCTTAATTTTCTGTATCCTCTAGACAAAACTAATAGTGTAATTAAAAATTAAACTGAACATAAAGAAGAGTTATAAATCAGATTCAAAATGGATGCACATTCATTGCCGTTTTATGACAAATGTTTGGAAATAGCAAAGTAGATCAAATTATTAAGTTGTTTACAATTTTGTGATCCCTGCTTCTTCAGCATAGATTGCTATGTGAGTCAAGAATTGAAGCCTTTAAGTTCAAATAACGAAGTTAACATTTGAAAAGTACCTAAGCTACACAAAAAAATCTTACATTTACAAATCACATACTCATTTTCCCGATTCCCTCAAAAAACTAGCCTGACTACAGGTGCTTCCGAGTTGAAAATTTGTTACAAAACAGCAGCATACGTAACTATACTGTGTAATATTCATAGAGAACATACAAGAAGACCTCGTTCAAGAGAACACATATCTTCACTAGCCTGTGTCAAATTTAAAATAGCAAATATTCTGGTTATTCATTTCAAGTTAAGGGCTTCAATTTGATTATTCTGTGATACTCATATCTGTACCTACATAATCCCAGTATCTGACTAGAGACTTTAGACAAGGCAATAGCACAAAAAAAAAAAAAAAGATTAAAATAATTGAGGGGACAAGATCTCAGTCTACAGTTATAGATTAACTTTGTCAAAAGTGATATGTTGTCTTACTTTGTGACACAAATGAGCCACCAACCAATAAATTTCTAGGGCATTGCACCTCAAATCAAAAACATTGGTGCATTCTGCCCGGCCAACAGCTAAGCATATCAATGAATAATCTCATATTGTTCAAAAATAGCATTGTAAAATAAGCAAAACATATTATGATTTGCCTTAAGATACCCCAATCCATAAATGGAAAAAAAATTGTGCATAGGTGCTTGTTTTTAATTTTATTGTGTTTTGTTACTTGTGTATACCATCACCAAAATGAAGCTCATTAGTCTTGATATAATACTGTTGATATTGTCTAAACACAATTGGACTAGATATCAATATGATGAGATTTTTTTTTTTTTAATTTGGAAATGACAACAAGTTAACATGGCAAGATCTTTTTTAAAAGACACCTCCTTTTCTATGGGGTAAAAATTTAAAAATACGCAAAATCTTTTTTTTTTAGCCAGAGACCCAAAATGTAACGCTACACAGGCTCAGATAATATTTCTGAAATGACCGGTGCTAAAGGCTACAGGAAAGATGCAAAATCGGCAGTGCACAATAAGGTCAGATTGATTGTTCCAAATCCGAGTCTTAGGGTCAGAATTTATTTCTATTCTCATATAATTAAGATACAGCATAAGCTTTAAAAACGATATTATTATTATTAAACATATTGAGAGTTTTAGAATAAGAATTCCATGAATTAGTATTTATCTACCTGTGCTTTTTTTTTCACTGCCTTTGAAAGTTTAAAAGAAAAAAAAAATTCCTTAAAACCTGTTAAAATAGTAACACGATTGATTTACATAAAAGAATAACTTGTAATATATGAATGTATGGGTATGTAATTATTTCTTTAATGCCTTATATACTTTACCCAAATATTGCTTCCGCAAACCTACACATATTGAATTTTAAGTCTCTTCTCTCTGGAATGGCTCAAATCCAGTGAATTTGGTCTAAGTAAATTACTCCAATTTGGATACTGAAATGTTTATACTATTGGTTTTTTTTGCTCCTGCTCTTGGAATAGTCTTCTTTAGATACTCTGTCTGGAACAGACATTGGTGATCACGTTCCTCCACTCAAACCTGTTCTCAGTTAACCTAATAAGCATTATAAAGTTGTTGTTGCTACCATTACCTATTGACCACCATGAGTTAAGACTTTCAATAAAAGTTATTTTCTCCCTGCCTCTACTACATTTGCCTTCAATCTTTCTGATATCACTATGTGTTCTAAACCTTTGTGTCAGCAAATATTGGAACCGTATTAAAAAACATAACATAACAAAACCAAAAAAAAAAAACAAAAAAAAAGAGAGGAAAAACTGTTTGATCAACTTAAAAGAAGACCTTGCTCATACACTCAAAACAGTAGATCGTAATGTTATTACTGAATTATCACAATATCCTTTTCATCACACATCCTACCCTCTCTCTCATCCACACACATTTTAAAGCTTTCTGTTGACCCGTGTAAGTGTTTGTTAGTAAGACCAAATTGTGGAGATATCATATCTGAATGAAGGCATAAACTCATTTTGTCAGAAAGCAAAGCAGAATGGTTTACCGTCTTCCCAAATAAGAAATAAAGAATGATTCCAGCCATTAAAATGGAAATATCATACTGCCTATAAAAAAGACAAAACCAAATAAAAAAATGTGAAACGTGCTATAGATGATCTCCTTCCATACTTAACAGATAAAAACAATTACAGTGCACACCTGTTTACCCAACAGTCAAGGGACCAAAACATTCATGTCCTATTTAAAGAAAGTTGAATTATGAGGAAAAAGAAATTTAGTAACGACCGGTTTGGGGATTTTTGCCCTATGCTAACAACCATGCAGAAAATTGCTGAAAAAAACCTCTTCAAACAAGCTGATGGCTGCCCCATCTGCATAAGTCCCACATCAAGCTTAGGGGATGTAAACAAATTTAGAACAAGTGGCTGATAAAGTTTCAGAGGGAGAAGCTAGGAATAGGAAGATGCAATCGCAATGAATGATCTGTGTTGAGTGATGAAATTGCTTGCTTGGGTGAAGCCAGAGCTACACAGAGCGCACACCATAGGCAAAAAGAGGCCCAGGCAAAACACTTTTGTATGATGTAACTATGAGGCCAAAACACATCGAATTATGAGAAATCAACCAACAAGCATGGAGATTTGGGCGGAATCGTATTAGTGACGATTAAAAGGGACTTACATATGAATATCCAAACAGCTTTAGATTAAAGTGCATGAACAACACCAACAGTTGACATATAAATATGCATACACATGTACATTACAAATGTTCATAAAAAAGAAGTTAAAACTTAACAAAAAGGCATGAACATATGGCTCAATACACACATTCATAAGTATAAGCAGAAGTACTCAAAGGAGGGAATATAATGTTGAACTGAAAGTATAAGAAAAACAAAACCAAAGGTACACCCTTTACACAACAATGCAGTTCTAGTTTTTCTACAGATATCCAAGGAAGAAAAAAAAATACTGTTTGTAAAACATCATCTAGATAGGAAAAGTAAATTAATGGATAATATCTGCCAGGAGTTCTTACAACTAAGGAGAAGATATATATGTAAAGCAATTTATTCATCAACACATTTGTGTATGTAAAGTAATATCTTAGTATATCGTTACATAGTTCTGCAAAATTCATGGGTCAAAACTCAAATTGAAGGGAAACAAGGCAAATGTACAAAAAATACTGATAATATAATGAAGCAACAGATCTTGTGACTAAAAACTCTTTAAAATTCAACATTTTTGTATCCTTAAATAATGGAAGGAAGAAACCTACAACTACATATTTTGTACTACAAGATTTTTTGAGTTAAAAAAAAAGAAAAAGTGATAAAATCAATTAGTTGCAGTAGATCAGATCTGACATTTCCAAATCATGCTTTCATTCCGGTGTTTGTATCAAACAACTTCAGTGTTACAAGTTTTAACATTTCCACTATCTTTCCATGAAAGCACCTAGATGAGCCAAATGCAGTGTAAAATAGTCACATTTACAGTAAGTTTTGAAATTCAATTGATGGAGTTTAAAAAATGAAATGTAGTGCTTATAAAAAAAAAAAAAAAAAAATTTCAGAGTTTGATAGCCTACAGATGGATCAACCCACCAAGGTACTCAATTTTGACCCCGTTTTACTTATAACTTTACAAGGAACATTCTTCTCATGTGATGCTTTATTAGTGATCATATCGCACTCAAAGGGAGTTTGATTATGCACAGATATCTATTAGGCCGAAGACTGAATAATATTTTCTTTCAGAGCCCAAAGAACAAAGTATCTTTTGAGTTTAACAGATTCTTGTTGAGTAAAAATTCTAGAAAACAGAAAAACGTACCACAGGCAGTTCCACATCCATTTCACTAAGATTATTGATCCTTTTTCATTGAGTCAAGATCTCTAGAATCTAAATTGTATCGCATAGAGTTGACTTTATGACTGCAGAAGCAAAACACAAGAACTAAATTATCCGACTCAATAAAAAAAAAAAAAAAAAAAAAGAGAGAGAAAAATAATGTACCTAAAAATCTATGTCTAGGTTAAGGGTGTGATCCATTCTGCAGTTGGGGGGAGAAGATCAATATTATTTACAATAAACAAACATTGAGCATTTCAAAAAACACTTTTTTCTTAGTTTCGGATTATCCATAAAACAGATATACAAACAATTCTCAATTATGAAAAAAAGTACCAAAGAAAAAAAAAAGTTCACACAGCACACTATCCAATTAAAGGGAGCAAATCTTGTCGACCAAGTAGGACTTCAGCTCCCAGTCCCAAGTTTAATCCTCCATGCGTCTGTTACTACATGGGCACATTGGCAAACAGGTAGGACACAGATTCTCCATTGTGTGTGCGGCGGATTGCCTCGGCCAGGATGATGGAGATATCTTGACACTGCAATCAAAAACAAAATAAATGTAGTTAAAAATTGGTTTTTGATAGATTCACATGAAAAACTGTGTCATACACATTATTTGAATAAACTTACATCAAACTTCCAAAGTCAAGTGAGTCAGAAATTGCCAATGTATTTAAAACTTCTTGCCTTCATGTAGACAAGAGCCTAATGAACCAACTTTACTGAAATAAGAATTATGGCATTCATTGTATTAATGCTGATAGAGGTTTCTCGACGTCCTTTTCTAGGATAGAAAATTTTCAAGCGAGCAAAAAGAATAGTTTTGGAAAGCCAGATGAAAATATTATTTACCATGAATAAATCAATAACCTTGAATTTGAAGGATATTGCAAAGCCTGTTTCTGATTATAAGTAAAAGCATTTTTTAAAAAAATTTTCACAATGTCTGCTCTGCAAATTTTTAAAATCTAAGTTCAATGTCTTGATTACATGTGTCAGCGATAATGGAATATGCAGAAGTGAGAAACTGAATAGTTCAGAAGCTACAAATGACTGATTTCACTAGAGTGTTATCTTTTGTTAGTATTGGGGCATATTGGTGTAACAATAGCAATGGAGGAGACAATATTTGTAATTAAATAAATTTACTTCACCACTATGTAAAAAAAAAAAAAAAACCATACACACCTAATAAAGATGAAAACAACTTGTGTTTAGGTTTAAATGTCTGTCTTACAATTGAAAATAATCCACTTATTTTGACACAAATGCATTGTTGGGCATCATTAAGTCATTTACCAAACCACAGCATTTGCTTTAAATGATGCATTTCATAAATGTAAACTAAAAAATATTATTTAATATTTTGCACATTTGAGGGACTACCAAAATACATGTATAAGTTATCATCGTTATGTTTAAAATACTTCCTACGAGCTACATTTGCGGCAATATGAGAAAACCTGTTACAACTTTCTGCCATTTTTTGTGTGTCAGGCCTTTGTGAAGCCATAATAAAGGTTTTTATTTGAATATGATTTTGCCTTTTAAATTTCATTAACTTCAATTCTAATTAAGACATCAACCAAGTGTAAACTTCAAAATCACAAAAACAGATATATGGAATGCTGGGAATAAAAACTCAGTTTGAATATCTGGAACGTTGTATAGGGTTTTCTCTGGTTGCCAAAAAATGCTTGAAGCTTCAGTGTTTGAATGCACTGGAATAAAATACCATGTTTTGTTTCGTTTTTTTTTTCTCCTCAGATCTGGGTGCATTCTTGCCATGTAGGTTAAGTAAACAAGTTTCTAACATAACTATGATGACAAAATCACTAAAAAAAGAGGTCACCCATCAATATTTTTAGCTCACACACCACAAAATAAAAGAGACATGGGCCTACTTTTTTCATCTGGATCAGTCGACAACTATCTTTAACTTTTATGTAACAGACATCTCACTAATAAATACTCACTGGCCCTTTTCCAATTTCTAATTATTGGTTCTTCTATTGAAAACAATGGAAAAAAGTGAGACCATTTTGGGGTCCACCCTCTGGCAATTGCTCATATAGTGTGTCCTATACAAGACTTATGTCAGATTAGGACTTCGATGGCAAGCTTGAACACAACCCGTGAGAGAGAAGTCCTTGCTAAAAAAGGGGCGGGTATGCCAGAAATTGTGCCACTCATGTCTCCAACATTTAAGGTTTTTGCAAATGTTCCTACAGTTTCCAAGAGTTGACAAATGACACTTTAATGAAGACAGTATTTCAAAATTGACAATACTCTATGACTTCAATAATATTATTAACATAACACAATAAAATTAAGTTAAAACATTGCTGGACTTGATTGCGTGTTACCAACCAACCAAGCTGGTATTTTGTAATGAGAATTTTATTTTGAAAGTGAAAATCTAAGAAAAAATTTCAAATTTTAAAAAGATAGCAAAGCACAAAGATCTTGTAATGCTCAACTCAAAGCAGACACACACAGTTGCTTCCTTCAGCAAACCTCCCATCCCTCCAACTTAATATCAATGCAACATCTTCTCAATCACATGAACAAGTCAGCACAAACTTTCATTGCAGCAGCAAAGTGTTCTCTTAATAATCACCAGATTTTTAAATAATAATAATAATACAGTGATAATGATGATCATATGTAATAATAATAATAATAATAAAAAGATTACTTTACAGAGTGGTCAGCTTTTAGAACCAGAGGTATTTTATTTTTAATCACAGAAATTCATGTTCAAACNNNNCCCCCCCCCCCCCCCCCTCTTCATTATTTATTCCACTCCCTGACCTTTTTAAATTAAGTTTTATGAAATTCTTTCAAAAAGTTTACCAAAAAAAAAAAAAATTTCAACTACCCTCACAAAGTTTTATAACAAACCCAAGAGAAACATAATGACTGTTAAAAAGCTCTGAAGCCGCTATTTCTGTTTTTGGCTAGCATGTGACACCTGAAAGCATCGGCAAGGGTATGGTGCTGAAAAATGAGTCATTGCTGTCGAAACACATAGGTGCAGTTCTTGCCTGGGTACCGAGATGCTGCTTCTTTTTGTATAAATTCAAATGATATTATCTATGGTTCCTATGGTGCAAATTAACTTTCTTAAGGCTTCACTTTACAGCCCTTTTCTCCATAAATAAAACTACTCTTTTTTTCCCCCTAAATCCACACAAGATAAAGTCATTTTGTAGGGGCCAAGAGGTTTGTGTGGTGTGCTTTTTGATGTGTAGGTCAAATCTTTAAATCATTTGTTTACAAATTTATACTGTGCAGAATAATGTTCCAGAAATTAATCAAGGCTTTTGTTGTCCATATTTCAGGGTTTAAAAGAATCATTCTTCAGCAGCAAGGCTCAAGAAGGCAAATCCTAGATTTTGAAATCATGATCTTGACAGGCCAAAGAGAGTGTCATGTTTGGGCGGCTCACAGCGGTCTCAATGTTAATTTGTTATTTCAGAAGAGAGTGCATTCTTGTCAACTATTTTTTTTTTCACCAATACTTTAAAAACACAAAATTCAAGTTTCCAATCATATCATTTGCATATGGCACTGTGGCAGCAGTTATAACCTCAACATTCAAGCACCCATTTTCTTTTCAGATACTTGACACATTAAATAAAAGGCGTGACAGTTATAGTGGTGATATAAGGAAATACATTTTGTAAAGATATTATGTTACTACATAGATCAAATAAAGCAGTTATGTTATACACCAAATGTAGGAAGAAAAGTAATAAAAAAATCCTTAATAAAATAATTTGCTTTTGCTATAGCTTGCTTTGCCACAAAGAAGGTCAGCTTCAATGTATCTTTTTACAAAGCAGCATATTATTATAACTACAATGGGTTTATTTTTATGCCAAGCGATGGCAATTTCCTTTATAGGCTTGTAAAAATCAGCATTTTGCAATCAAAGGTATTCTTTATATGATTTAAGCCAAGATTGCTTTATCATATCCTTGCAAGTATCAGTATAGTTCAGCTGAACAAGTAATACAAGTTTCATAAAAATCCAAATCTATTTAATTTCCTTGAAAGCACCAGCATATTATAATTAAAGGCGATGAATATGAATATGAATATATATATATATAATATGAAGCTGAGGTTTCTTCACTGTATCCTTCTAAGGATCACCACATGACAGTGGAAGAGATGTGATTTCTCTAACCCTATCAATATAATGAAAAAGAATACAACTTAAGATAACAGATAAACCATAAAGTAAGAATTTTTGGGGCTTTATATTGTAAACAGACAAAGATCAAGAATCAGAGCTGAATGGTGCATGTAGGTTTCAGGTTGGTACAGGCTTGTCTCAGATGGGTACATGACGGAAGAGGTATGACACCGACTCTCCGTTGTGTGTTCTTCTCACAGCCTCTGCCAGAATCATTGAGATGTCCATTATCTGTTGACAGGATGAGGCAGAGGTGTTGGGACAGGGAAAAATAATATTGAGACCTTTAATTAAAAATAGGCACAAATATAGAGAGTTAAGTTGAAAAGTCAATATATCCTACCTTCTAAAATTGAAACATTTATGACATTCAGAAAACTGGCAAATGGCCATGTCATACAATGTGATAGTATTTTAAATGATACTATTAATTATCGTTTGATGGATGACACAGAGGTATATATGGTTGCTCAATAAAAAATACAATTTCTTTTCTACTTTTCAATACCCACTTTCCCAGCTTGGTATTAACATCAAGTAACCTATAATAATTTTTGAAATATTTGCAAGTGCCGCATGCTATTAGATTTGGTATCTTTGCAACAGGTCATTTTGTTTGATCATTTGCTCTGTGTACATCTAGATCAAAGGGTATCTTTAAAACAAATAGTTTTCTTTGATCATTTGCTCAAAGTATAGATAAAGAGTATCTTTAAAATAAATAGTTTTCTTTGATCAGTTATTTTTGCACACCTAGATGAAGGGTATTTTTTAAAAAAAGTTTCCTTTGATGATTTGCTCTTTGTACACCTAGATGAAGGATATCTTAAAAACAAATAGTTTTCTTTGATCAATTATCTTTGTACACCTAGATGAAGGATATCTTTTACTATTAAGACAAATAGTTTTCTTTGATCAATTATCTTTGTACACCTAGATGAAGGATATCTTTAAAACAAATAGTTTTCTTTGATCCATTATCTTTGTACACTTAGATGAAGGATATCTTTAAAACAAATAGTTTTCTTGGATCAATTATCTTTGTACACCTAGATGGAGGATATTTAAAATAAATAGTTTTCTTTGATCAATTGATCTTTGTACATCTATTATGAAGGCTTCATTGTTATGAAAGCATAGGTTAGACTAGACCTAGGCATCTGACTGTGTAAGCAAATTTTGCAATGATAAAAATAAAAGACAAATTAGGATTATGATCTACATTTTTCACTTTTGTCTATATCAGATCTATTGCCTTGTTAATGTGCACTTTCCCTATTGGTTATCACCGTTTTTGAAAACAAATCATAAAGAAGTTTGCACATTTTTTTCTGCCTACACACTAGTTCGAGTTGTCAGTGATTCAGCACAACTTTTAAAAAAAAAAGCATTGTAAAAAAAAGCACAGCCTTTGTGATTCACCCTGAGATGCTCTTTGCTGGACTTAGAAACATGTTTTAGTTTTCAAATGTCTCTTTTATTTGACACTTTGCAACATTATCATTAAAAATAGAATGAGTCAGCCTTCATAAGCAACAACATATCTAGCTCTATATTTGACCAAACATTATGGAAAAACTTTATAGTGTTTAAGAAATCAACACTAAAATTGTGCGTTCAAAGCTCTAAAATGGTATCAATTTTAATTTCCAATAGGGTCTAAATTTTTTTTATATAGATCTAACTTGTATCATCTAAATGACCCTGACTGGGCAATTACAGCTTGAAGTGGCAAGTGCAACTTAATTTCTATTCAAGTTCAGAAAATAAATAAATAAACTTTGCAATATGGCAAGAGAAATGTTCAAGATAAAGTCAAGAAACCTAATCCATTTAACCCCCCCCCC
>BLXT01007370.1:170871-181118 GCA_019648995.1 Plakobranchus ocellatus | reverse complement strand
AAAACAAAAAAAAAATTTCATGGGAAAGTACCAATTCTTGAATAAATGCTTGGTTGAGGCATGAACCATAAAAAAAAAAAAAAGAAAAAAACAACCCATGTGCCATAAAAAGGACAAATAAAACAAGTGCCCTAGATTTGAAACACCCTATGCAAGTGGGTAATTAGATATTAAATAAAAACCAAAAAAATGTCAATGTCATATATACCGTTATTTGGTCAGTTTGCAATTAACCACAGCAGATTCAACTATAATGATGTCATCAGTTAGAGAAAAGGGATAGGGATCACACACATCAGGAATAGGATTGCAAAACTTAAAAAAAAAAAAAAAAAAAAAAAAAAGAAAAAAAAAGTTTTTAAGCTACAAATACTAGCAATACCCACCTACTGGTCCTATTTGGTGCTAAGGTCTCAAACATGCACCATCAGTTGTCAAGGCAGTCGGTTCCAACTAAACAAAATTTTCTTACTTCTGGAAAATGCATTCGCAAATTTTTTTTTTCAACAACACACAAGTCAAGCGGGCAAAAAGAAAAATTTGTTTTGCTGTAGAAGGCAAAACTACAATTTTTACCATTACATAATGTTAAAAATAAACTGAGACATACTTCTACTTTATAAGCTACAAACCTTGTTCAGACTTTAAAAAGCAACATGCAAGTAGAACATTGCAACTGCTTTACTACCTTTTTTTTTTTTTAAATTTAGTTTTAAAAGCTGTGATTCAAGCTCAAATTGTTAAGACATGTTTCAGTGGTATTTAAGCCTTTGAGAAAAGGGAGTAAGATTATTTTCTGGCCACATTAGGTAGAGCATAACTTAACTTAAAGCTGTAAAGTTATCTATAAAACCAAGACAATGTCAAAATTGTTGGTTACAGACTAGATAAAATAATTTTCAATGCCCTTCTTTAGTGGACATATATTGTACTATTTAACCTCACTGTTAAAAATACTAGATTCTCTTTACTTTTTGCTTTTTGTAAACAATTCATTAAGCAATAAAAGAGAAAAAGAAAAAAAAAAAACAAAGCAGGCAGCAAAGGTGATTCGGAACAGCTTCAGAGTAGAAAAAGAAATATATGCAGGGAGTTGGAATTTATGCAAGCATTACCCTGCCAATCAGCCCTGGCCCCCATGTTATAAACAAATGTGCTGTACTGTGTGATCACATGTTCTTAAGACATACGATATTTATGACCAGATTTAAATGCCAAAAAGAATTATATTGAGAGAGAAAGTTGAAAAGGTAAAGTAAATGCAAGGTTTTTAACAGAAAAGGTTGGACTTCAAAGAAAGATCGAAGCAGCAAACTTGTTAACTTGTGTCCTATAACAACAACAACAACAACAGGTTCTCAATGTATGAATGAAGTTCAGGACATTACCTCAATAAACTGGTATTTAAATAAAATATTATTTCTTAGGATGTAGTATATACTTGTGTAGAGATACTCAAGACATTGAAACAACTATCTTACACTTCCAATGTTTCAATATGTCCTTTGTTTCAAAAGTTTAGAAAAAAAGAAATCCCGATGTTAAACCACAGGCTGGCAGCATTATTGGCTTTATACAGACTGCCATTTTTTACCCAAGTGAATACATAATGAAGAGCGGGTAATTAGACTTTTTGCAGGTTATGTTGCAAGCAATGCCATTTGGAAGGAAAAAATTTATATATATGGATATATATATTGATGGAAAAAGAGGTGGGAGATAGAAAGGGAAATAAGAAATATCATAGCTACTTTCCTCAAAACCTGCAGCATTCCCGATTATGACAAGGTTTACATTTTGCGTGAGTCAAGGTAGCAAACAACAGGGAGGTAAAGGCAATCTTTTTTTTTAAATTCATTTTCTGCTTTTTCCTCTTCAATAGATGAGTAAACATCAAAATTAGAAAAGAGAAATAGAGCCACAGACAGGGGAGATAAAAGAGAGAGAGACTGAAGGACAGACAAAGAGAGCAATGGCCTATGATTCAATGTCCCAATGATGCACAATTTGATGTTCTATTTTCTAAGCATAGCTTATGTAACCATAAGGAGTTTATAAAAAAAAAATCTTTACACCTCAGAAAGTAAGCCTGGTTTTAGCTCTTTCTCTTGTAGAATTATATGAGTTTATAAAAAAAAAATCTTTACACCTCAGAAAGTAAGCCTGGTTTTAGCTCTTTCTCTTGTAGAATTATATAGTGCTAGAACTCTAACCAAGAGAATCCTGTCAATGATCGTCTTGAACAAAAACTATTTCAAGATCCCATTGTCTGACCAATGTCTCACCTGTATTTTGGGAGCCTCCTTCATGCGTTGGTCTTGTGGGATAGTGTTTGTCACAACCACAGCCTCAAACATTGAGTTATTGATACGTGAGATGGCTGGCCCTGAGAAGATGCCGTGGGTGCAGATTGCGTAAACTTTTTGTGCACCAGCTTCTAAAAGCCTGTGGAGAGTGAGCAGGGTAAAGATTAAAAGATATAAATTTGTGCCTTCTGTCAAGTGAGTCAAATTGTACATAACTTCAAAGTTTAGTGTTAGGTAAATTTGAAAAAAAAAAAAAACCAACAAAAACTTATACTCTGACTAGCTGAAAAAAGAAACCCAATGAAGACATTTTTAAGGATGAGACAAATTGGCCAGGCCTATTTACCCTATCATCTATAAAGGTTGTTTTTCATCCAAATGCTTGGCAATTGTGAGCGATATTATGCACTTTCTTTCTTTATTTCAAATGCTTAAAACTTCATTGAAATAAATACATATTTTTGAGCCCATATTATTTAAAAGACAAACAAAAAAAAAACCTTACTATAATGAAGCACTACATGGTTTTCTATGAGCTAAATACTCTTTAAATGGAAGAGGGGGATACTATTCACTATCTCTACCACACCTGTAAAGTGGCTTTTAAAAAACTGCCTGCATTAGGCAAAATATTGCCTCTCCTGGTCTCAAAATACCTTTTCCACAAAATAGAAGGACAGTATTTATTTAAGAATTTTTTCTCCAATCGTCCCTCCCTACAAAAAGTTTACTTGAAAGTTGCAATAATTTGGGCTTTTGCAATTTGTTGCATGTAACTTTCACCAAAAAGTCAATTATACCACCACAATGGCTAATAATAATACTGTCTAAGTTGTCTCTTTGGAGTGACTGAATTGAACAAGTAGAAGAGTTGCTGTTTTGGTTTTATGAGATAAATACCAGAAATAAAATATACAAACTTATGAGCAGCATGACAGATTGTTCCACAAGTGTCGGCCATGTCATCCACCAGTATAGCAATCCTGTCCTTGACATCCCCAACCAGAACCATGGCAGCCACTTCGTTAGCCTTCTTGCGCTCCTTGTGGATCAGGGCAAAGTCCACATTTAGACGATCGGCTATGGCTGTTACCCTGAAAAAAAATTAACATTTTTTTAATGCCATATCCTTTACTTGCCCTGATAGTAAATTTATTTCATGAAAGTCAAACACAGCTAAAAAGAGCTACAAGCATAAGGAGAGCATGAATTCTGTCGGTTATCACAACACCTTGCTATTCATGCTCTAAAAATTTTTTTCATTTACCTTTGTTTCAATTCTCTGTTCTTGCTCACATTCTTCTCTAATTGTTCATTCTACTTTAAACCATACTTTTAAAAATATAGCTACTGTTTTTTTCTTATTTGTTTCATATTATATATAATATGACAGGTAGAAATCAAACGGAAAGGGCTCTTTCAATGGACATCTAGGTTACGGTCCAGATGTAAAATCTGGAGACCCAATCTAAACACTCTTTTCTTCTTCCGTTTATTTTAAAATGTCACAACACTCAGTATATCTAAACTTCCTCATTTTTAGGACCCCCTGCAAGCTCCTCTGACCACTGATTTAACCAGCAAAAGTAAGAAAATTAAATGCCACAATTTTAACAATTCAAAATTTCAAAATAGATTTAGGCTTTGAAATGGTTGAGATTGAAAAGATCATTTTTTATTAAGAAAAGCATCGCTTTGCAGCTTTTGCTATTTAGTTTACATGTGAAGATAGGCTGATTTATAAAATAAATTAATCTTGCTCAGCAAGCAGTTCAAAGGGAAAAGGGGCAGAAATGTCTCAATAGTGTGAAGTTAGACTTTTATAATTGATACATGAATTCTAAAACTGCTGGATAGGAGCATACATTTTTTTTAAACAAGTCCAATAACGTCATATATTGTTCTTTATACATTTTAGATCAAGATTCACGCTAAAACTTCTTTTCTGAAAGCTCTGCAGAGATGACTAAGTAGTTTTATCTTGTAACAGTATCAAGATTTAAGTTGTTTCATTACTGGTTTTTCAATCTTCTTTACAAATCAAGAAAAAAAAATCCTGTTTATTGTCTGATCATTATTATCAAGGCATTGTTGAAGGCAACTGTCACACCTTTTGGCTCCACCAGCATCTGGTGACACAATGGTGGAGTTACGCCAGTCAGAGATATTCTCTTTGATCCACTTCAACACAGCTGGTTCTGCATACAAGTTGTCTACAGGGATATCAAAGAAGCCCTACAAAAGGATATAAAATCTGTTTTTGGGATTTTCTGTTTCATTGCAGTGACTTACAATCCAAAATAACTGTAAACATGATTTAAAAAAAAAAAAAAAAATTAAGAGTCAACTACAATTTGCTCCCTTTATCTAGGAATCTCAACTTAAATGGGATGTACTTATGGCAAGGTTCACTGAATCAAGGCCAAAATATATACAAAACTCATATCTCCATGGATAGTAACTAATTTAATGAGATCGGTAAATCTAGTCCAGGTAAAGAAAATCAGTAAAAAGTTTCCTTTACCAGTTTCATCACTCCCTCCAGTAAATAGCAATTTCCCTTTTTTAAATCTCAATATGAATTTTTTACTTTTTGTCTGCCTACTAGTTTCATCAATTTTTAATCCACAAACCCAGATCTAATATTATGGTCTATGCAAAAAAAACAAAAAAAAAAAAAAAAGGGCAAAACAGCATGACACTTATCAGCTGATAGTGACTGACACAAAATAGTTGACAAAAATATTGCAAGAAGCTAAAAATGACTTTAAAAATCCCTATATCTAACCTGAATCTGTGAAGCATGCAGATCCATGGTGATAATGTGATCTGCACCTGCCACTGATAGCATGTTGGCCACAAGCTTGGCTGAGATTGGGGCTCGACTCTACATGTGCACAAGCAGGAAAGAAAAAAATTTAAGAAATATATGATGACAAGAGAAAATTTTTTTAAAGAGAAAATTACTGAAAAAATACTAAATTGTGTAAATTCAAGTGAACATTGTTGAATCAATCAAATTCCAACAATTTTTTATTGAAAACTATGCACGCAGCCATTTTCTGACTAAATGAATCAGAGAACATTTAGTGTATTTACTACATAAAAAAAAATTTACTCAGACAAATCATTCGCTAAATACACAAACAGCTGATTACCATAGATTTTACACCCTCAAAAAAAAAAAAAAAAAAAAAATTGATATGAATGATGTGGAAAAAGTTCATTCTTTTTTTTTTTTAAAATACAGAAATGTGCTTCTAGGTCATGGATCCAATGTCTTTAATATTTTGTAATGAATGTGAATACAATTTAAAGAATTTTGTAAGTGTAAGCCCAAACCTTATCTTTCTTGTCCTGCCTAGCGTAAGGGAAGCATGGGATTACTGCTGTAACTCTGCTGGCTGACGCAATCTTGCAAGCATTTATCATGATGAGCAACTCCATAAGCATGTCATTGACAGAGTTGCAGCCACTCTGTACAATGAAGACATCCTCTCCCCTGACTGATTCTCCAATCTCCACACTAGGATGACAAATCATAAAAGAGATTCAATTGCAGGAATGTCAAGATTATCATTTAGAAATCATCAAAATTAAAATTTAAAAAATATTGCCCGCTAAGAAAAAATTATTAACTCATAAACCGGTGCTGGACGGTGGGAGCGTCCAATAGTTTGTAAGATTCACGGTACTGGATGCTGCCAGCGTCCAATGGGTTTGTTGTTTCTGTTACCTTCTTTTGAATTTTAGACTGACCAAATTATTCCAAAACTACTTTATTTGCCCCGGGACTACCTCCTTTATGTTTTGAACTACACATCCTATCTGATTGCTTCGTGTGAGAAAAAAAAACTTAACGGTTTAAGAGTTAAGGAACATAATTATGTTTACATGCCTTTCCATGAATTTAAAATTTCTAATTCTGAAAATCTACAAAAATTGTATAGTCCTCCCTGAAAACAATTATTATAATCCTGATTTTTGAGACCATAAATCATTCAAATACTCCAACTTTTTTCTTCTGTTACATATGATGTTATTCCCCCAGTGCAAAACTCCTTCCCATATTGTATTCTCTAAGAGTAAGAAGAGTATTCTTCAAACTTCATGGGACTTGTGCTTTTGGATGTGCAGTAATCAGAAAACTAATTTGAAGGTGAAACTGAAAGCTTGTTTGTGTGCTATAGAAATGCTGCCAGTTCCTAGCCTAAAGACTCAGGACAGGAAAAACATATTTTTGATGACTATTTTTGCTACGCATCCTATGAACTTTTTATAAAAAGTTAGGAAAACAACTTAAGTATATTTCCTATCAACTCTCTGCAGCTCCTGATTTAGTCAGGTGTAGAATCCAGCAAATTTATGAACAGATCATAATCATCAGTTACACTACAGTACGAATCAAAAGATGAAGATGTGACAAATTTAGTGACAAATGAATTCTAAATCTCTGGGTTTTTTTTTTTTTTTAAATTGGCATAGTTCTGAGAACTGAATCTCTCTTTTCAAAGAAATATAGTGGATTATTTCATTATAAAAAGATTATTAAATTTGCAAAAGGGATTGCCCCATGAGGGGGGAATTGCAGTGTAACACCACCAGAAAATAGACCACATTTCTGATAGAGCCCTGATTGGTGCAAATTGCTATTTTTGAATATTTATAACGATTAGGGCCTTTCTGCTTTCATTGCCCAGCTGTATTCAATGCATCATTTTCATTTTGCGAGAACATGGTGGTGTGAGAGCAAAATTGTATTAAGTGGGACTGATCAACAAACAGGTGCATGAAACTTCTGTTATAAAATGACCTCTAGTTTCTTTGCCTAAAGACAGGTGTCAATGGTTATTTTGGTGTAATGGAGATAGGCTTCGGCATATATATAATTTATAATAAGTTTTATATCAACATGTGTGATGTACGCCTATCTTCACACACATTTCCATGGAAATAGAGCCAGCCATGTCCACTACGTGGATCTAAAATCTAGGCCTAATTCTTGGCAAAAGTTGAGAATCATTAATTAAGATCTTGATGCACATTTTGATTCTCAAGACTAATCCTAATCTGTTAAGGAGGCCTACCAGCATTCTCCATTGCTGAATTTTTTGGTGACTACTTTTCCACACTCGATGCCTAGTCTGTTACAAATTTTGAGACCAAGATCTGGATGAGACGTTCCCGCAAACACTTTGATGTTAGGCATTTTTGTAAAGTCGTTGAGTGGGCCGGAATGTTGGACGCGGGTCGAGTTCAACATAAGCTTATTGCATGTGGTCTGTTTCTTCCATACGAGCTTTGGCGAAAAGAAATAAAAATGAAAGTAGAGAAATATAAAGCTCCTTAGATCGAGTACTAGATCTATTACTTAGGCCTTCGATACTTGGTCGCTCAGACACCAATTTAAGAAAAATCTATTCTACATTAATATTACTGGAGGGATTTTTTTGTGATTCTTTTTTCCCCAAATTAATATTGACCAAAAAAAAAAAAAAAAAAAGAAGTTTCTGGTAATGATAGTATTGTGTGAATTGATCCGATTACAGTTAGGCAAATTTGGTTGCTTATTTTCACTTTAAGTGTTTTTTTCAGGGTAGGCAAACCACAGAGATTATACTAAAAAAAATAGCACTCTAGCGCAGATAGTGACGTCATTACTCGCTCCAACAAGGACACGAATCGAGCGCAAAAACTTGTCCATAGACAAGCAGGTGGTCATCGTTTAAATTGAAATGGACATTCTTATGATCGAAACCGTTTTTATCTTAGGCTATTATAAATATCATTTTTATTAAGATGAAGCGTTGCTCATTGCCGTTACGCTTCTCAAGGAAAGCACTCAAATTTTGCTCTAGTTGAGAGATGCCTTTAAGTTTGTAACTTTGATGCAGAAGTGTGTGTGTGTGTGTGTATGTGAGGGAAGTAGAGATAGAGACAGTGATTGAATTTGCAGCTTCAAGCGATTTTTAGAGGTTTGGGCAATGCATTTGTGGTGAAGAAAGAATATTTGTCAGATATTTGGGCACAAGAAGTCATAGGGTAGGAATTTTATAGGTATAAAGCAATTTAGAAATTTTTACGACCCAAGACTTTAGTGACAGTGTCGAGGTTAGGCTGTAAAGATTAAAAAATTATTTTTTGTATGTTTTTTAATTGGGAAGGGGAGCGTGCTTGTTTTTATGAGCTGAGCAATAAAACCATGTGAGGTCCTATGTTGTGTGGCGAGGATCCTGGCGGATGTACTCTCATGATCGTAGCGAACTCTGCAAGCAGTCTAGTATTAGGTAGATCAATGATCTACTCTGAGACTGGGATGTTCTGATCATAGAACTAGAATAGTGTCCAAGAAAGCCATCTCCATTATTATTTCACATTACATTAGATATAACATATATTATAATAAATCGAACGAAGGAAGATACAACACAACTATATTATAATAATTAGAAAGAAAAAACACATGTTTAATTCAAACTATTTTTGTGTGATTAGCAGAGGAAGATTTGTTTCGTTCTCATGCTTAAATTAAAAAGTAAAACCGGAAAAAGTAATTTTCTCTCTAAAAGACACAATAATAGCTGCTTCTATGTTGCCAGGGTATAGTGTGAAATAAAGAAGTCTTTTTACATGTAATCTTAGATTTCATGACCTACGTTTTCCCTGGAAAATAATACCGAAAAAGAATAATTTATTTATACAAATACACTTATATGTCATCCTCTAGGGAGGATTGAATAAATTGATACTTTCATAATTTTGTGCAAACAAGTGTCTCCACAATGGCGAATATTGCGGAGCAGAGAATCAAGCGAGAGTTCAAGGAAGTTGTGAGGAGCGATGAGGTAAAACTTTGTGGTTTGTCTGATTTGATATCAATATAATTATACCTAATCAAATTTTGGAGAGATTTCTGATTATAAGCACAAAGTGAAGAAGGCAATATAATGTGAGAATTTCCACTCAAGGAATGACTTTTGAGTATGCACCAATACTACAATAAGTTTTCATTTTCACCCAAAGCAATTCTTTTTGATAGGCCCAATTAGGTCTAGATCTAGTGCAAATCTTCTAATCTATTTAATGCCAGCTTTCGTTTTGTCAATTAGTCCCATTTAAGACGATGCAATAGTTTTCCTATTGTATTAAGGTGGTTCCAGTGTGGAAATCCACTCAAATACAACTAGTTACTAGGATCTAGATCTACCTAGATCTAGATCTAGATCTAGTCCTACTTGAAGAAAAAATGAAACAAAAAATGTAGATGCTATCACTAAGGCCTACTCTTCTTTGGCAGATATGGAGGCTATCTCTTATCTAGACTTACTTTTCTGTTATTTTGTATAGGCCTATATCTGTGTGATACATTATTAATTGAAATTAGGATGATTAGATTACAATGAAACGATGTGGTGCACTAAGCCATCAAGAAAGACAATCACTCAATATATTGCCAATAAATTGGATTGCAAAAATGTGGAGGTCTAGATCTACAGTGTGCTGTCCACAGATTGTAATTTTTTTGTCGCTTTTCTTTTCAGCTTGTTTTTTTTTTTTTTTTTTTTTTTGTTTATTTTTTTACAAATGATGTTATATTATTTGTCTTCTTTTGCGTAATTCTAAATTTTGTAGGAATAAAATAAAAGGTAGTATTAATAGCTACAAAGTGACGAGTATCAATTATTGAGCTCTTAATTGCTACAGAGTGAAGATAATCAATTGACAAAGAATTTCTGTAACTCTTCAATAACTGTATCCAGAATTAAGTATAGGCTAGGCTCAGACCTGATGCATATCAAATCAATGTTAAATATGATTAATTATAAAGTCAACATGTATCTATTTACTTGGTCTTTCTGTGACTATTCACATTTGTATTTTAAAATAAGCAAGGTCTAGACGGTTTTGTAGTTGTGGCATCTAGCTATCCCATATCAATCA
>BLXT01007370.1:151447-162976 GCA_019648995.1 Plakobranchus ocellatus | reverse complement strand
CTTTGACTTAACTGCTGACACAACTCAAACTGAAAATTTATTTCTTATGTCTAGATCAATACTGTTTCCAAGCGATAGACTTCATTACCGTCAGTGTTCTTTTATCAATTTAAATGCCTCTTCATGCTAAATGTGGGACTTGTCACAGAAAATTCCCAAAGTTTCCTGATTAATAAACTAGAATAATTCATCTTGGTCTTTTTTGTTTTGTGAGTTCTACAGTTTGTGTTTGTGTGGCAATATGCGACAGTTTAATGCTTATACTAATGCATCTTCAAGAGGGGCTTAATAAATAATAAGCCATAAGTCACCATTACTACTATTTTGATAAACAGCAATTAAAAGGATTTTTTTTTCCTCTTTAACAAAAAATTTCATGTAATGATTGACTTTCCAAATATTTACCTTCTGATCAATAGAGTCATTTGGACTGGGCTTTATGTAGATGATCATAATCATGCTGTGACAGTGTGAGTTTTATCTGACATTTTTTGTATTCCTATGTTTGCATGTATCACTTTTTTCAAGAGAGATACTTCAGGATTTTATTCCTGTTATTTGTTAAGATATACATGTATTTTTCTCGATTAGCCAGGCAAGGTAGAATGAAGAGTGAGTAGGTGATGCCTGTGATTGTTCACTACATGCAAACAATTTGAGGGAATTACATGCCACATTTTACACACTGATAAGTTCCTAGATATTTTTTTGTAAGGTTTACAGCGGTGAAAACTGCACAGAGATTTTTTTTTTATTCTTCTTAACCACTACATAGCCGTTTAAACTTACTCGCAAAAAAATTTGGAAGAAAAAAAATGTCCTTCTCTTATTACCTCAAAACTAATACTTGAGATATCCATTGCATTAAGGCTAATTCTGAGTTAATTTACATATGTACATGTATGATGGTTTTTATGAGTGGTTGCCAAGTGAAATGATTTTGCTATCCTTTTTTTTTTTTTATGTAATGAGAGATAAAATGTGTGCGATGGGTGCAAGTGAGCAGCAGAACTTGTCTTTCTCCTCATGTATTAGAATATGTTCATACTCTAGCATGTTGTGTAATATCTTCCCTTGCCATGAAACAGATTGACATTGTATACTACTAGGTTTAAAGGGAGCAAAAGAGAGAGAGAGAGAGAGAGAGAAAGAGATCTTCCTCAAGCTTTGATTGATTGTCTTTTGGCATAATAACCAGTACATCTGCCATGTCAACATTTCTGCATTTGTTTTTACTTGGTTGGTTTTTTTTTTTTTGGTTTTTTTTTTTGTCATTTGTGTGGTTTTCTGATTCACATGTATTCTTCATCATAGGGTTTGCCCATGTTATGTTAGATTTAGTTTCGATTTAATTTTGTTTAGTCCACCGTGATAAATATGACATTATTCTATGCGTTTGTAACAGAAACATCAGTAGCTCAATAGGTAAGACAGTTGCCCTTAAATTTGCAGGGATTTTACTGTTGTAGAGCCCAAAACAGATCTTGTAATATTGGATGAGCTATTGCCATAAACAAGCAAATTGAAAAATATCAGTGCAGAGGACTGCAGCTTTGCTCAGAGCATTAAAAGAAAATGATATCAAAGGGATATTTTTTTTTTTTTTGTATTTTGTTCGTGTCTCTTTCTTTTTCATTTTCTGTTTTTTTTTTTTTTTTTTTTTTTTTTTTTTTTTGTTTACAATTTTGTTAAAACTAAAGCCATCAATAAAGAGGCTGTTAATTGCTTGCTTTAGTATTTGATGACTCTTCTTAATCAGAATACACAGTTACTTTCAAAATCATACTTTATATTTAGACTGATGTTTAGATAGAGACAATCTCTCATGAAGGAGGTAGATTTTTGCAATTTGTAGCCGAAGAAAACTAGGCAGAGCTTGTATTTTAGAGAGACAGGATACTGATTTTAACCTACTTGCAATGAAGCCCACAACAGCTGCACAGTATCTAAAAACTTCATGTAGATGAAACATGTATCTGCACCCTTGGGGGTTTTACTTTTGCCCTGTATAGCTCATGTGAAAATCACATCAACAACGTGATGCAAGAACATTAGTAATATTAGTCAATTTTTAGACAATGCTTCTGCTTGGCATTTTTATTAAACAAGAATTCTTTTCTTTAATATGAAATAATTTGTAAACTTGGAGCAGTACTGGCAATTGTGTTTGCACATTATTTGATGTGATTAATCTAGATTAGACCTGTTGCGACTATGGCAATACAGTTTAAGCATAATCTGTTGAACTGTTTGAGGCAGTAGATTCCAAAGAAAAATCTGTTCCAAAAACTTTTTGAAAATTAAAATTTTAACCCTTTCCTTAAACACATAAAAATACACATATTAAATAAATTGAATAGGATTTCTTTAAGTGACAAATCTAAGTCTTAATTTTATTCATATTTATCTATGAAAACTAGAAATATCGCTAAATAATTTTTTTTTTTTTTATGGGCTGTACTGTCAAAAAAGACATGAAAGAAATCTCAATCCTGAAGAGATGGAATAAAAACTCTAAGTCCAAAATGAGTTACAATTTTCCTTTTTCCTTGGAAAATTCTGATAGTAAGTTAACAGTCTCAAAAACGTTGCTTTCAATGTATGATAAGTACTTTCTTATTATTGCTGTGGGTGACAGTGACATACTTGTTGGGCTTACACCAAGCATGTTTATAATTCAGATATTTCTTAATTTTGATATATCCAAGTACAGTGGTACTTGTGGCCTCTTGCTTTAGCCAGGCACAGCTGTGCAGTTAACATCCTATACATCTCATCAGGAAGGAGGACAAATGAAATAATCAAAGACTTTCTGAAAGATTTCTTGGTACAATGCTATTATTTTAGCATTGATCTCATTTGAAGAAAAAGTTTTCCTATATAAATAACATCTGATCAGATCTTATCTTTGTGAAGACCAGCTTTACGTTGTCAAATTACTATCAAATTTAACTAGCTCTTTTTCGATACTGTGATGCTGAGCATAAAAATTTAGCAATTAAGATATATTTGAACTTGAACAAGCTTAGATTTGAAGAAGATAAGGTTGTTCTTGCAATGGATAGTCCGTGGGGAAAAAAGCACCGGTGTTTTCTGAGACAGTGAGAAGTTTGCTTGGATAGAATTAAGTGATGATGTTACACCGAGTTCAAATAGAGAATCCAGCCAATGCTAAAGCTTAATCCACGCTGTTGAAATTATCAGGGCTCTCCCTAACCTTTTTTTTTTAAACCTGATTTTTTTTTCTCCTTTAGAGCGAAGTAGATAAAAGAAAAAAAGAGATTATGTTGAGGAAATGTAAATTCTCTTCAAAATTGATGGAGAAAAAAAGTACATCTTTGGCATGTACAAAGTAATTCCCAGTCGTGTTAGTAGTTTCACTGTAGCTATCGGTGGACTAAATGAATTTTTATACATCGTAATTGGATGGTTTCATTTCAATTTCGAATCCTGTAAAGGCAGAGAAAATATTCCACAACCTTCAACTTAAGATGCCCACTTCTCTGTCCCAATAAACCAATGTGTTTCCCCTTTCGCAGTGGTCCACATCAAAAACAAAATTACATGCATTAGAGCTTGTAAACCACTTCATAATTATTGTCTCCTGATTATAATAGGCTGGCGAACGAGAGAGGTAAGCTAGACTGCGCATGGATACATTCAATCAAAGCATCTAAAAATGGAAGTGGTGTAACGGCTGGGAATCGTCTGCTTAAACTTTTGTAGGCTGATTTCTGCTCATCGCGAGGATAATTTTTATAAAAAGGAAATAAAAAGAGTTACAGCTCGCGATAAAATTTCAGTGTTTTTTTATGCTTGGCAATTTCCAGGTGCAAAACCATTTTTCTCTCAGCCACCATCCTCGGTTACCATTCTTACTCAGTGGTATTCCAAGAGGGGTTCGTACACTATGTTTATGTGAATGTTTACTGTATTGAGCACACCCCAAGCTTAACTCTCTTGATCACATTACAGACTCGAATAACCATCAGTACCCAGAGCACTTTACTTGTGTCCAGTTGCAAGGCTTTGACTACCTTTGCCATCATTTTTGTCATAGTCAAAGAATTTTATAAGACTTTTTTTTTCTTGCATTCATGTTTTCATCTTTCGCTTGATATCAAGGTTTTAATAAAATATCAATAAACTGCACCTTTGTGTGTCTTATAATGTCCTTTTTTTTTTTTTTTTTTTTTTTAAATCACTGCGGGCAGAAAACACAACAGTTTACAGTTTACCTTAAGCTGTCAATCGAGCTAGGCATTTTAGAAAGCATGGGTCTATGCTTGGAACTTAGTGCAAGCTTTGATAATAAAATATCAATCACTCACATAATTCGATCTGAAAGTGAGTAAAATTATGCATTGTATTTGGAATAAATAGTAATAAAACTAAGAAAATTTTCGTTTAAAAAAAAAAGGCACTAACACTAGGTCTTGTGATAGCTGTACAATGCTTACCAGACATTTTAGATCATACATCTTTTGACAAAGATTCCAATCTGTACAATGTGTATATTCATTATAATGAAGTAAAAAAGATGGGGAAAATATACATTGTATGTAGTAAGCGCAAGCACACAATATAAGGAGCATTGTCCTCTTGTTCAATGTCTCTCTTTTTTTTTCTTTTTTTCTTCTTCTTCTTCTTTTTTAAGAAAGTGAATCCATAGGAAATGGGATACTGAGGGGGCTAACAGTAACAAGCTCCATGAGGTACTCCCCAACTTGGGAGAAGACCTCCACAAAAGAGGTGAAGGAGCAGGCAGAAAACGAGAGACGGTAATGTGTAGGCTTCGGGTGGGCCACACATGGCTCACCCAGAGCTACCTTTTAAAAAACGAGGAACAACCTTTTTGCTATGCCTGCGACGGCCTTTACACTGTCCGGCATATTTTAATTGAATGCCCATACTTTCAAGTCACCAGGAGGAAATACTTTAGTGTAACTGTACAGACTTTTCCGAGAGGTCAATCCCTCTCGCATAGTTCGTTACTTAAAGGAACTCGGTGTCTATAAGAATATCTGAGGCTTTGTACAGATTCCTTTTAAAGTTTTTCTCCATATGCTCTGTTGGATTTTAATGGATTTTTATCTTTGTTTTAATTTGCTTGAGCATCTGATGGAAGCCCATGAGAGAGAGAGAGAATGAACAGAAACCCTGAGATCACCGCTTGGTGGTGGACTGGGTAAACCAATAATCAATCAACCAATCAAACAAATCTTCCCCATCCCTGATGGATTCTTATACACCGTGTTGTCATGGCTTTTATACAAATATAACAGTTAGTCTTTTGACTTTCGCAGCTCGGGTCATGAACTCAGCACTCGCGACAGGACAAGTACAAAACTAACTTCAAGACACAGGATTCAAATTTCTTGATAATCGACATGAAATAGAATAGTGACTAGACTAAGTTTACCTAGATCAAAGCAATAAGATCGGTATTAGGTGCTTGAGGTAGTTTAGATCTGGATGCCATGGTGCCTGTTCCCGAGGGAATTCATACAGAGATCATAACAAAACCTTAGGTTTAGGGATGGATTATCAATGTCAACACTGCATGAATGAAACAAAATGACGATTCAAAATTATTGAGATGAGAGCTACCTTTGTGCGAGTCCAATAGCATGGATGTGTAGTTCTATTAATGCAACTGTAATGAAAGAAAGAATACATAAGCAATATCTTGATGTTTATTACTCAAGGATAATGAATCATCACAACAATTATGACTTGTAGATCAAAATGTGTCAAATGAGAGATACAATCGATGAGCAAGATAAAAAAATGGATTGACTAGCTCTTAATTACTCCCCTCCCTCCCCCCAAACCCCAGACACACACATANCTCTCTCTCTCTCTTTCTCTCTCCTCCATGTTTCTATTTAAACGTCTTGACTCTTTTTTTGCTCCTTTACATGCCAGTTTGGTTAATATTATCCTAGCCACATGCGACATGTATCAGTTCTGATGAATGCAGATCTTATTTCAAAATTGTGTTGTCTTTATCAATGAAGCAGAGAGAAATTTTTTTTTACTTTCATACCATTTGCTGCAATTTTAGAACTCAAAGCAATGATTGAGCAGCACAGAGTGCCGTATCAAATTAAAGGTAATGTAAAATGAAATAAATAGCCGAAACAATACCGCATGAAAATAACAACAGCACTATATACTTATAAGCTATTCAATCAATCCAAGACTGCATCATCAAATGGACAAACCGCAGCATTTATTATATATAAATACCATAACCCCGATTGGGACAAAACTACCTCACTTAGCTAATTCGTTGGGGTGCAAATCATTCTGAAATAGGCTCAAGCACAGTCCTAAACTTCTAATTGAAGAGCGTTTTTCCAAAACTCTGTATCCGCATTTTTAACTGTACTGAGAAAACTGAGAAAATTAAATCAAGACTCTTGGAGGTAAATAATCATTGTTTTGACTTATTGAGAATGACCCCTTCAAAGGGAGTATATAAGACAAGATATTTATTTAAATCCTTCTCTTATTGATTAGAAATGATTTATGTGCAAATATATACGGTTTTTCCAAAACTCAGTATTTGATCATTTAACTGAGTTTTGGAAAAACTGATTAATACTTATCTAAATGTGCTTAAAGCAGTTTTGTATTAGTGGAAGGTACAAAGTACTTTTAAAATAATAGCACTTCCTTGAAATAAAGAAAACATGACTTGTGAATGGGTTTAATCACAATTTTCATTGTTCATTTTTATACATTGCTGCATAATTTGTTAAAATTTAAGACATTTCAATATTTTAGAGCATTTTTACATAATTTTTTTTTTTTTTTTTTTTTTTTAATGAAAAAATTGTATAATTTTCAAATATTAAACACACACACACACAAGGACAGCTAGACATGATTGCTTAATGCCCACATTCACACTGCCATATTATTTACCCAATAGTTTTAATTGCATCATTTACACACATAATTTTTATTCTCTTAGCCTCATTTACCATCATAGCAAGGAGCGTCATGAACACTTTACTCAGCGAAAATACAGCAGTAATGTTGGAAAATTGGCAGTCCATTTTAAAACTTTTCATACTTAGGCATTTATGTAATGTATTAAGAAGATAAAATATGTGAACATCTAAAAGGTTTATTTTCAATCATATTCTTATTTAGGAACAAAAAAAACAAAACAAAAAGCAAGAGAAGAATATTAAAAATAACAGTAACCTAAACCTTCTTTATCTTTGCTTGGGCTTTGTACACAAAAGTTTCAATGTCATCATAGAATCATATCTCAAAAATAAAGAAGATAACATTTAAATCTTGATAGTAATCTAAACCATCTTTCCTATCGTTCACTACTGTTGTAGGCATTTACACAAAACTTTCACTCTCATCATAGCTACACATGTCATCTCTTTCATCAGTGTCCTCATTCTTAGCCTCAGCTGCCATCAAGACATCATCATAAAACCCTTTAGCCCTCTATGGTACTCTAAAAAACTTCATCAACTTTTTCACATCTTCTGCCTTATGTTTTTTTACATGATTTTCTTCCAAACTTTATTACGTTTTCTACCACGTCCATGCGTAACAGGAGAAAAAAACACTTCAGTAAACTCAGTTTCGTGTTCCATCGTGGCAGTGGACTTCGTTTATGCTTACCTCGATTGAGGTCTTGGCTTCCTGTGTGGATAACCTTTCTTTCTAATATTTGTATATCTATCTGCTTGGTTATCATGTATCTCTTGAAGATCCACAGTTAGTCGTAGGTGTTGTGGTACGTTCAGCAATGTAGTTATAGTCTGGGGGATTCCCACTTTAGCACACATACTCTAGTCGGATGGAGTGGCTTGGCGAATGACTTGAGTGAAATGCTTCTATTTTTGTGGAAGCGGATGGCTCAGTGCTTGTTTGCTTGGTTCCTCTGTCTGGCAAGGCGGTGGGTGCCGGCGAGAGTGCGGGTTCGAATCCTACTCAGACATAATTATTGTAATTTTCTCTCGTCTTCTGTCTTGTCTTGTCCTGTCTGTTGCTAGGTGTGTGAACGTCTTCTTTATTTCTTTATTCTATATATTTGTGTCGTTCACATTGTATCTAGCGTAGTGGTCTAGCTTTGTGGTCTTGGCTTCCTGTGTGGATAACCTTTCTTTCTAATACTCGATTGAGGTATTCCAAAACTAAGTATTTACACGGAAAAGCACTGGTGCGCATGTGTGCAGAAAGCACAGAGATTTGGAAAATTTATACGTCAGCAAGTACAAAGTTTTGGAAAAACAGCCTGTTCCAGAAGCCCATTCGCAACTGATTCTACGTAGTTTTGGAAAGATTATTGTGTGCACAATATAAAAGGAGCAATGAATTTTACTTTAAGGGGAATAACTAACTTTTCAACGAAACTGCAAGTAGGGCCTACTGAGTTTTGGAGAAACGCTCTTCAATTGCATAAAATTGGAACTTTAAAATGTTCCATTAATTGTCTATCAGAGATGAAGAAAATAAAGTCTTTTGTCAACGGCGGAACACTCATGCAGAAAGTACGTTTACTGGAACATCATTATAGGAATAAAAGATTAAGAACAACCTGGAAATTCTCACAGGAGCCCCGTGAACGGGATAAGGGGTGACGGCAGCAAGAAAGATTTGGCCGCTAAAGGCACTTAGGATATAGGAACAAAGGGCGTCGAGGCCAGAAAATTTCTAGCCATAACCCAGGACTCCAGAGGACGGCTAAGTTGAAACCATTGGCGCAATGGCCTGCACATACAGGTAATTTTCTTATATTTTGTCATCTATTACTAATAAAGGTTGCAAAATGAATAGTTAATGTCGCACTGGTTGCAACACTCTATCGCGGTCTTATCTCCAGCAAACGAAAACTTTTCGATAGCTTCAATGGCTCATAGGCCACTAATAATAATTTAGGATAGGTTTTTTCCAGTATTTAAAACATGCCTTTACGCTTTAGAAGCCATTAATATCGCATCGAAATATTCTTCTTATGAGCAATATTTTAATATCGCTCGATAAATCACATACTCGAGCTTCACAATAATGTGATAAAAGCTTTGCTGTAAATGTTGCACTGAAATCTAGAGCCGTTCAAGTTCAGTCCTATTCTCATAATGTCAGCAGTACGAAATCTGCCCTCATGCGAAAGCTATTCTAGTGTCAGTCTTGTTTAGGATTAATTAAACCAATATTAAATAAATAAATTATGAAATAAGCGTGTAGGCTTAAAATTTATCTCTTTTAAGTTGTATGGAAGACTTTCTATTCTAGATAATTTTGAAGATAGGTCCACATTACCGCGACATAAATCCCAGTGCTCTATGAAAATTTGCTTTGCAACATTTTGTGACAAGGGAAATAGCTTTTTTTTTCCAAGCTGATAGTTATAGAAATCTGACAATCAGGTAAATACAATCGCGCCTTTGAGTCACACTTCTTAAATAATATGACATTAGTTTCATCCACGCTACATGTGATGTGCCCGCTGAAGTTATTTTCTAGTATTAGATCTAAATCTACATGTTCTGCAAGGAAATTTACGTAATGTTTTTAGACTGTATTAATATAACTTAATTGTACTTTAATTCTTCAATGCGGTTATTTTGGGATCATTTCTGTAGCTGCAAAACTGTTTCTTTACACCCCTAAACTTATGCTGTTCTTTACTTATAACTTTGCAAATGGCTTTGAAATTACTGTATTATCATGCAAGAGTTGAAGAAAATAGGATAACTTTTCTTCAACAGCATCTGGTGTTAAGACATAATCCTCCTAACTGTGAAACGTGTCAGAGGGTTATGACACTTAATGTCTCCTGATCTTTTTAACCTATATAGTGAAATATCTTGATGGTATTTCAGACTTAAAAATAAATGGAGAGAATCTTAATAATTTCAGGTATGCAGCTGATACAGCTAGCAGAATCTGGCAAACAATTCCAAAAACTTCTAGATACTGTAGGCCTACTTTTAGAAGCGAAAGAATGGGCCTGTCTTTGAATGTAAAGAAAACGGAATGTATGGTCATCTCAAAGAAATCCTCTAACCCCAAGTGCAATCTCGTTAGCAAAGGCGAAAAAATCAAACAAGTTACAAAATTCCAATACCTAGGCTACCTGATAACATCAGATAGCAGATGCACAAGTGAAATAAGCAAATGAATAGCCATGGCCAAAGACACATTACAAAAAATGAAACCAACACTGGCAAATAGAAACATAAGAATGACAACCAAAATAAGGGTAATTTAAACATATGTATGGTCATTACTTTTGTATGGAAGTGAGTATTGGATAATAAACAAAGAAATAGAGAAAAACTAGAAGCATAGAGAAATGGTTTATCAAAAGAATGATGAGGATATCATGGACAGAAAAAAGTCAAATGAATTGGTTCTGAAAGAGGGTAATCTCGAGCGATCATTAATTAAAACCATAAGACAGAGGCAACTTCAATTTTCAGGCCATATTTGCCGACATAAGGGTTTAGAACACTTAGCAATCACTGGAAAGATTGAAGGCAAGCGCATAAGAGGTAGACAGAGAATAACTTTTATTGAAAATTTTAAGTCATGGGCAATAGGCAAGGGTAGCAATAACAACTTTATAAGGTTAACTAAGAATAGGTACGAGTGGAGGAACATGATCGCCAATGTCTGTTCCAGACAAGGTACCTGATGATGATGAAAGACAGGCAGAGGAGAGAAACGAGTTTTTAGGTGCCCCAATCATAAGAGAAATAAAGTATGTGTAAGAAAAGACTCGTTTTGGGAAAATAGCAAGCTTACATTCACTCGAATTGTAGAAGCAATATTTTTATGATCGTTCAAAATTCCTGTTTCAACATCTAAAGACGTAATAACTTTATCGGAAAAAAGTACATGCATTGTTCAGTGGTTTTCCCATTTTTGAGATATTTGTTCGAACTATCTTGCAAACAATCCATACAGAATTGGAGGTCCAGGTGTAGTTGTTGAAGTGGACGAGTCTTTAATTGCGCACAAAAAAAAATATTGTGGGCAACCTCGTAGAACAGAATGGGCCACCTCGTAGAACAGAGAGATGGGTTTTGGTGGCAAATTTGTCCCACTACGGGAAGGGGATTTCCCTCATACACTCCTGACAAAAGTGCAGCCACTTTATTGCCGCTTATTATGCAGCATGTTTAGCCAAGCAGCATAATTCATTCTGACGGCCTGGCATCCTGCATCGGGATGGCAAACCTTCCGGCAAACCGCTCTTTCCAACATCTCGTTGTAATTCACGATCAGAACTTCGTTGATCCCGTGACTGGTGCTTGCACCAATCACATCGAGTGTTTCTGGAAGAACTGCAGGAGAAGGTCTGAATATATGGCCGGAGTTCAAAACTCAATCCTCGACGTCATCTAGACGAGTTTTTGTGGAGAAAGAAATTTGGAAAAAGCTTCCAAGAGGCTTTGACCAATATCGTTAACCACTTGTCTCAGTGGTATCAACTACCCTAAACTGAAGGTGTGCAAGCACACCTACTTAGTGCTATGTCAAAAA
>BLXT01007370.1:96397-110217 GCA_019648995.1 Plakobranchus ocellatus | reverse complement strand
TTGGATTAATATGTTTTCGCATTTTGACCTCGATTCAGGAGCATGAGAATTAAATTTATGTGTGAAAAGTATAAAAGAAATTTGAGGTAAATAGTGAAGCAATCTAGAGCTGATAACGTAGTTATGCCGAAACCTTCTTACACATTTTGTTATGGAAAGTAAGTTTCGAGAAAGGAATAATTGTATCTAGTGCTATTAGGGGGAAAAGCGATGAAGCCATGCTTCAGTCGACAAATTATTTAAATTCTAAGAAAACCTATTTTCTTGTAAAGCCATCAGCCAACTGTGTATGTTTGAGTTCGGCAGCTGGAAGACAGTATAAACTGGCCCTATAAAGTGGAAATAAATAAATAAATAACAAATAAATAAATAAATAAATGAATGAATAAATAAATAGATAAATAAATAGATAAATAAATAAACAAACAAACAAACAAACAAATAAATAAATAAATAAATAAATAAATAAATAAATAAATAAATAAATAAATAAATAAATAAATAAATAAATAAATAAATAAATGTTTTTACCACCTAGCCAAATGTTACAGTATTCCTAGCTTGTTGCCAATATAAATTTCTTCACTATTCTAAGCTAAAAGGTGCAGACTGTTGACAATGATTGGGTCCACTCACCTAAATCCCAGTAAAGAGCACCTGCGATAGCCTGGCAGGATGCCTCTGTGCCCGCAGGCGCCATCTGGCCAGCGGTGTAGGAGGCTGCCATGTACGTTAGAGAGTAAGTAACACCTTTCAGAAGTTCCAACGGAACTGCCAACCACGCATTTCCGAGGAAAGAAAAGGCTAGGAAGCGGATGGCGTACACGGCCATGATGAGGTAGAAGATATTGGTATGAGAGACGAGCCTGAACGTACGCGAGGAGAACCTGATGAGTTTTAACACAAGAAGAAAGGTGGATGGGTCGTTAAAGAGCTTATTTATTGTTTCATATAGCATTTATTAATTATACCTGCTGGTAACAACTTACATTCCAAAAAGAACAACAACAACAAAAAAAAAAAAAGCATTAAAAAGCAAAGTCTTGTCTTTTCATCGATCAAAGAAACACGAGAGGTTTTGTGAAAGGACAGCTCCATTTAGATCATGAAAATGCTATTGAGCGCTATTGAGCATTAATATGCCTATTTTGATGGGTCTATGCGTCAAAGAGCCTGTATGCCCATCTCTATTTTTCATTTGTCTATATTTCATAATCTCACAAATCTTATCCACCCAGAATGTTCAAATCTAAAACTAATTTTTTTTTACGGCTGGCCTATGAAGTTGTGAGAAGAACGCCTGCTTATTTTCACCCATTCACATGAACGCGAAAAAAAAAGTCAAGAGATATTGTACTTCAGAGCACGAGGATCGCAAAAAACTTATTTGCTTTGTCAGAAGATTAAATAATTAAATACCAAGTCTAAAATTTCGATTTATGCATCTGAAAAGAACATTTTAATGATAAAAGACACTGATTTAGATTATGATAAACGCAAGGAACACACCATTTTTATCATCGGTTTTGAATGTCCTGACTCCCATGCCCTGCTGTGGACAAAATTCAGTGCGATGCTATGCATATTATTTTCTGTTGGCATGGAATCGCCAAAAACTCATAAGATGGATTACCTGAGCACCGACAACAGAGTACAATAAATCAAGAGAGCTTAGTGCCGTGGCTGACTTCCGCAAACACCTCTCCGCTCACTGTAACTGGCCACAACATGGCGGCGATGCTTATTGTGCCGAAAAACCGCCAGTCGCAGGGTGGGCGAAAGGAGGGCAGCGCAGTGGGCGGGCAGTCTGCACTAGCAGCAATCTATTAGTAATATAAAGATGGCTAGGCAATATTATTGCTTACTTAGCAGGTCCTAATTTGATTTATAGACACGAAAATTATTTATATTGCGTTTCCTATGTGATACCAATATTATGATATCGTTTTTGTTTTTGTTGTTTTTTTGTGTAATTTATTATTATTATTTTTTTTTAATAAAGTAGGTTTTAAGAGCTCATATGTGAAACGATTACGTTTTTCCCTTAGTAAATAACCATTTACAGCTTTTAGTCTTGGACACATACTATCCTCTCTTTCTCTCCTTCTAATTTTGATCGACCCTTCCCTTCCTCAAAAACTTGATGACATTTTGTATCGGCAATGTGAAGGAACTGATTTAGGTTATTATTATTATTATTATTATTATTATTATTATTATTATTATTATTATTATTATTATTATTATTATTATTATTATTGGTAGATTTAGAAACATGAAGTAGAGCGTAGGGTGAGTTTTTTATTGCTTAACTTGATCCGTTTGAACTGTATTATCGAAAATGGAACTAGTCGGCCTAGCAAGCAACCGTAGATCTAATTTTAAAACTTTAAAATCTGATCATACATTATGGAAAAACTTTAGAGTCAAT
This sequence comes from Plakobranchus ocellatus, assembly GCA_019648995.1. Lineage (NCBI taxonomy): Eukaryota > Metazoa > Mollusca > Gastropoda > Plakobranchidae > Plakobranchus > Plakobranchus ocellatus. The sequence continues at coordinate 107,786 of BLXT01007370.1, read as the reverse complement.
AAGCAATCATAAAGGACGAATCAATCTGTGCAATAATAAATCTAATTTGTATAGCTGTTAATTTTTCTATTTAGTCTGAATTTTTTTATATAGGTCTAATAGAAACCCGTCAGTAGCCTTGACCGGGCAACAGTTAGTAGTGGCTAGCGTCACTATTCAAGTTCGGAAAAAAACTTAAAAATAGTATTGTGCAACAAGGCAATACACAGCCCAAGCGTCGTCTGCTTCGCGCCTAGATCGACCAGGAAGCAGGGGAAAAAGTTTTCATCCGTCCCACACATAATGCCCTGAGCTACCAGTTTGAGCAGCAACAGACGGACATTTCCCATGCCTCGCAGACGACATATACCACGAGGGATAGATGGTCGCCTTAAGGAACTTATACACAGACACAAACATACGGAGGGTATAAATTGTTCATGCTATGTGTTCTTAATTTTGATTATTAAACTGAGTCCAGCGCTTTCCAAAAAACGTATTCACGCTTCCTATGAGATTAATGCCGAACGCTTATCATACATACAAGTAAAAGTAAACACACCATCAACCTTATTGAGACCTTGAAATCTTGTGCATATTTACTGCAAACAGATGATATTGGTAGGTAGTGCATGGCCTTTTGGTGAGAGAGAAACGAAACCCAGAGGCCACAGTTTAAAATCCCTTAATTTCTAGCGAGATCTTATAGACAGGCAAAGCAGCACTGATAGAAGGTAAGCGGGAGGAAAGAGGCTGGGCGCAGCCCGGAAGACACCCTCTCAAACAGCTATATAGAGAAACAGGAATTATATGATAGCCTCACTTAGGGAAAAAAGTTTTAAGCAGGAAACAAAGAAAACGTTTACAATTACCGGTAACAATATTTTCTTGTATCTAAAATCCCTTACAGTTGCTCCGACAGAAGATCTGTTGACTATTTAACCGTTCAAAAAATCATCGCAATGGTTTTATGCCATCAGATATCATATAGCCTAATTTATAACGATTACGGTTCGATACAATATTTTTGATGAGAAATGTATATGGCTAGATTGTGGATTACTTTTGTCTAAGCTTAACGAAAAACGCGATATGGGATTTTAAATAACAATGAAAAAGAAACACGTTATATTTTTATTTTATCACAAATGCTAAATCGCTACAAAAATTATATAATCTACATCAATTTATTAGCTGAGTACCAAGAAAACATATTATCAAACAGCAAAAATTATAAGCACACAGTCATGTCGGTGTAAATTTTCCCTGAGATCACCGCTTAATAATGGACTGGGTATACTAATAATCAATCAATCGGTGTAAATTTCGCGGGTTTTTTTTTAATGGTATGCTTGACCAATGAATTTTCTTCAGAAGATTACGTGACTTCGGAATATATTCATTTTTTATTATTTCGTTGCATTTCAAAATTAAAAACCCCAAATCACATTGAAATTCTGAAGAAAGATCACTGGATTTTAGAGTTTGCTGGTTGAAATATCTCGCTTTCAACTGCATGCTATCATGAGAATCATCAGTTTTGTTCTGTTATTGCGAATGAAGACACAGATCTTGGCAGGCTCGCCGTGAAACAGCAGGGACCGTCTGTCGAGCAAGATCACACTACTGACAGCCGGCGCGACTTGGGTCAGTAAGCTTGGGATTTGTTCGGGCTCTGGTACAGATATATATAAATAAATTCGATAAGAAAATTACTGGTGTTTTACCTCAGCATGACACAGACAATCTACATAATTCCTTGAGGAAAAATTTTGGTAGTAAGGGAATTTCAAAGAGCAAAACGGCAATATTCACCTTTTCCAGTGTGACAAATAATTATTAATTTGTTACATTCCAAACAGCGAGTTAAAAGCAATTTAATAATGAGAATCTTAAAGTCCTCCAACCACAAACAAAAAAGGGATACAAATAGGTCTAAGAAACCTCTTACCTGTCAGTCTTGGGGCAGACTCCACCCACCACAGTGGCTAAAAGACAAAGACCCAGGCACACATAGAACAGCGCGTCGAAACCACCATCCTAGCGCAGACACGTGGAAGGAATGGAAACAGAAAGGGGGCTACACTGATTTAAATGTATTATAAACAACTATAATGTCTTTCTTTAAACGTCTTGACTCTTTTTTGCTCCTTTACATGCCAGTTTGGTTAATATTATCCTAGCCACATGCGATATGTATCAGTTCTGATAAATGCAGATCATATTTCAAAATTGTGTTGTCTTTATCAATGAAGCAGACAGAATTTTTTTTTTTTTTTCATACCATTTGCTGCAATTTTAGAACTCAAAGCAATGATTGAGCAGCACAGAGTACCGTATCAAATTAAAGGTAATGTAAAATGAAATAAATAGCTGAAACAATACCGCATGAAAATAACAACAGCACTATATACTTATAAGCTATTCAATCAATCCAAGACTGCACCATCAAATGGACAAACCGCAGCATTTATTATATATAACAACCATAATCCCGACTGGGACAAAACTACCTCACTAAGCTAATTAATTGGGGTGCAAATCAATCTAAGGTAGGTTCAAGCACATTCCTAAACTTCTGATTGCATAAAACTAGAATTTTAAAATGTTCCATTAATTGTCTATTAGAGATGAAGAAAATGAAGTCTTTCGTCAACGGCAGAGTACTCATGCAGAAAGTATGTTTCTGGAACATATAGAATAAGTTAGGAGCGACCAAGAAATTCCCACAGGAGCTCCGTGAACAGGATAAGCGGTGACGACAGCAAGAAAGATTTGGCCGCTAAAGGCACTTAGGATACAGGAACCAAGGCCGTTGAGGCCAGAAAATTTTTAGTCATTACCCAGGACTCCAGAGGACGGCTAAGTTAAAGCCATTGGCGCAATGGCCTGCACACAGAGGTAATTTTCTTATATTTTGTTTTCTATTACTAATATAGGTTGTAAAATGAATAGATAATGATCGCAATCACTCTATCGCGGTCTTGTCTCCAGCAAAAGAAAACTTTTCAATAGCTTCAATGGCTCATAGGCCACTAGTAATAATTTTGGATAGGTTTTTTTTCCAATATTTAGATTGTGCCTTTACGCTTTATAATGTAACATCGAAGTACTCTTCTTATGAGCACTATTTTAATATTGCTCGATCAATCAGATACTCGAGCTTTATAATGAGTTGATAAAAGCTTTGCTGTAAATGTTGCACTGAAATCTAGAGCCGTTCAAGTTCAGTCCTATTCTCATAATGTTCGCAGTACGAAATCTGCCCTGTGCGAAAGCTATTCTAGTTTCCCCCTTCAGTCTTGTTTAGGATTAATTAAACCAAAATTAAAGGAAATTATGAAATAAGCGTCTAGGCTTATAATTTATCTCTTTTAAGTTGTATGGAAGACTGCAGCGGGATAAAAATCGGGAATGTGTGCTTCACCAATCTTTCTGCCCTGTCCGAGAAGATTTTTGCATAAGGTATATATATATATATATATATATATATATATATATTAGAGCAGTTAGCTTATACTACCAACGGTTATAGATTAGGTTTTGTCTTGCTTCTAAAAATATATATATAATTCTTAAAGAGGAGCGGGAGTAGGGAGAGAGAGAGAGAGAGAGAGAGAGAGAGAGAGAGAGAGAGAGAGAGAGAGAGAGAGAGAGTTCACCTTATCGCACCTACCCTTGAGATTTGCGTTGTTATAAGCATAGACAGCATTTTATCCACGCACTCTTCTCATCACACACATCCTGCCGGCCATTTAAATATCATCTGATGGCGTTCAGCGGCGTGTAACTTTAGCGCTCCACTTGGCCGTTTGAAGATGGATAATATGGAGTGGGCCAATACTTCTTAATTAGCAACGCGGTGCGTAGAGACTTCAAGAGGCTGCTCTCAAAATTCCTTCCCTGATGAAGGGGATATCCAAACATGCAAAACGATTCGCTGACTACGATTGCGGCAGTGATTTTAGCTATCTGAAATGGAATTGGTATACACTCTACCCATTTATTGAGCTGGTCCATTGTCATGAGAATATACTCATTCCCAGATTTAGACTCGGGTGGTGGTCTTAGAAAGTCGAGGTGAACCTGTGCCATAGGACAGCTGGCATCGTAAATTGTCAAGGGATAGCGAGGCGTCGGGATATCACTTTTCTTCATGATGTTGCATGCGGTTCAAGAGTGCATGTATGACTAGATGTCCGCACTGCAGTGGTACAATGGTCTTCAGCCCAGTTCATCCCTTGGTGCCCTGCTGTGGAAAGATCGTGGGCCAGCCTGAGAGCTTCAATTCTGCATTGATCTGTAATGACTAACTGCATATGCATACCTTCTAAGTCTATACCGTATATGATAACATCCTCAATCGTGAAGAGTTGGCGGCTCATCTACATCAATACCGGACTCGCAAGCGCAAGTATCTTCATCCGCCTCACTGGTAATCATCAAATCCCGGAGAGATGCCTAGGCATTATTCTTCATCTTTTCTGTTACGTGTATTGTATTTATCATGACCGTGTTTACTGACCGAATTATATACCCACTGCTGATGCTGACCTAGTTACATATATCTACTGTACCATGACTGTCTACCATCTCTTTCTTTGTATTTATCTAGCACAAATAATGTAGTGATATGCCTTGTCCACTCACTCGTTGTCTAACCGTCATCCTGTAAGCTTTGATAATAAAAGTCTCTAAGTGTTACTGTACACAGCCTTCTGTTCGTTCTTTTACTTAGATATATAAAGTTAAGAACCCATAACCGCATCACGCAACATGGTGGCAGCGGTGTTTTTCTGAACGGATATTCTGATTCAGTGAGTTGGACATTATTTTCGCTGTTTCCCTCCTTATTTTCTTGTGATTTACCTCATCATGAGCACTCAAAACGAGCATCAAACCCTCGATCTTGACTCCTCCACGATGAGTGAACCTGCTTCTCCTCGTACCTTCATTGCTGGCCTGAAACCCCCTAGCAGGCTGACATTAGGTACTAACATCCAAGAATCTTGAAAATTATTTAAACAGCGTTGGGACACTTATGCTGTGCTCTCTCAAGTGTCCTCTCTGCAACGTGAAGTCCAAGTTGCCCTGTTCCTCCACTGCCTTGATGATGACGCCCTCAAAGCTTGTAACAGTTTCTCCTTCCTTTCGCCCGAGTCTGACAGAAGTGTGAGTGACATTATCGCTAAGTTTGAATCCTTTGCTATAGGTGAAGTAAATGAGACCTATGAACGTTTTGTGTTCAATAGCCGTGCTCAGAAGGACACAGAAATCTTTGAAGGATTTTATAGTGACCTTCGTCGACTTGTCAAGACATGCAATTATTGCGACAAATGTCTTGACTCTATTCTTCGCGATAGGATTGTCCTAGGTGTCCGAGACAACGACATTCAGCACGATCTTCTCAAGATTCGCAGTCTCACACTGTCAAAGGCGATTGACGTCTGCAAAGCAGCAGAGAATACAGACAGACATAGACGAACCATGAACATGTCTTCACAGGTTTCTACGGCTGTCAATGCTGTTACCAAGGCCAAGCGCGCCTACCGTTCTTCAGGGGCGACGCGACCACCGACTTCTCTTCGCTCAGCTAGATGCAAGTATTGTGGTCGACAACATGAAATGCTCAAAAGCAAATGTCCTGCGTTTGGTAAGGAATGCGGCAAGTGCCATGGCCGTAATCATTTCGCCAGTATGTGTAAGACAAGTAGAAAGGCTAATGTAAACAATCTTGAATCTTCGGACAGCGAGTCTGAGCCGGCCTGGGTCAACACAGTCCACGATCGCCGTGCAAAACTAGTTCGGTGCAAATTGATCGTAAAGCGGACACCGGTAGCTTTTCTAATTGACTCCGGAGCTTCTGTCAATGTGCTACCTAAGAAACTTGCTAAGAACCTGATACCCAGCATTACCTCCCTCACTAGCTTTGGAGGTTCCTCGCTTTCCTGTGTAGGCAAGACAAGGGAGATCCTCAAAAACGCCAAGACAAAAAAGAAATTCAATGTAGAATTTGTTGTCTGCGAACAGAACGTTCAGCCGATTCTCGGATTACGAGCGGCTGAGCAAATGGGACTTCTCTCCCTAAAGAGTGCTAATTTGGAGGAAGTCTTCTTACTATCCTCTCTTGAGTGCATACCGGTGTTCAACGATGAGTTGGGTCAATTTCCTGGACAACAACATCTGACAACCGACCCTAATGTCAAGCCGGTGATCATGCCAAATCGCCGAGTTCCTATAGCAGTCAGAGGCCGATTCAAACAAGAACTTGACAGACTAACTGAGCTTGGAGTCCTTGCCCCAGTCACAGAACCTACCCCATGGGTAAGCCAAATAGTTGTGGCACACAAAAAGAATGGACAACTCAGAATTTGTATAGACCCTAAATTTTTCAATAAAGCCCTCCTTCGCGAACATTATACAATGCCCCTCCTAGATGATGTTCTTCATGAACTCAGCGAATCTCGTGTTTTTACGAAAGTTAATCTACGCAATGGCTTCTGGCATGTTCTCCTCGATACCGAATCCTCCTTGCTGACAACGTTTCAAACATGTTACGGTCGGTATCGGTGGTTAAGACTTCCTTTTGGTCTTTCAGTCTCATCGGAGATTTTCCAACGGAAAATCCTCGAGCTGTTTGGTGCCTTTCCTGGCGTTGTCGCTATCCACGATGACGTCATTATTCATGGACGCAACAGACAAGACCATGACCTCAACTTACAACGTTTCCTGTCAGCATGCGAAAAGTATGGGGTTAGGCTCAACAAAAACAAACTTGCACTGGCCTCTGGCAAGATTAACTTCATGGGCCATGTAATCTCGTCAGGTGGAATCCGGACAGATCCTGAGAAGGTTAGAGCAATAAGCGACTTTCCTCAACCCACCTCCCTCACAGAGGTAAGACGTTTCCTCGGCATGGTACAATATCTGTCCCGATACATCTCCAATCTTACAGAAGATCTGCACCCCATACAAAATCTCACCAAAAAAGATGTTCCATTCCTTTGGTCGGAAAACCAGGAAAACGCTTTTCTGGCCATCAAAGCCAAATTCGCTGACAGCCCCTGCCTCGCCACCTACAACCCTAGCAAGGAACTAGTTCTCGAAAACAAGGCCTCAGAATATGGTCTGGGTTCAGTCTTGCTGCAAGATGGCAAACCGCTTGGTTTTGCTTCACGAACTCTCACTGACTCTGAAAGAAATTATGCTCAAATTGAAAAAGAACTTTTGGCAGTCATTTTTGGTATGAAGAAATTCTACCATTACACCTATGCACGACCCGTGACGGTGATCACGGATCACAAACCGCTGGTTTCCATCGCAAACAAGCCTCTCTCTAAAGCACCCAAGCGACTGCAATCAATGTTTCTCAACCTACAAGCCTTTGATTACCATCTGATCTACAAACCTGGTGCACAACTTCACGTCAGTGATTCTCTCTCCAGAGCTCCCGTCTCAACATCAGATGATGTTTACACCTGCAACAACATTTCCGACACTCCTTTCAACGACTCTCGTTTGAGTGAAATCAAAGCCACTACTTCGCTCGATCCTGCTCTGTCACAGCTAAAGCTGACCATCCTACAAGGCTGGCCTGACCTGAAGTCAGACCTCCACAGCTCTGTCCTTCCTTACTTCAATTATCGAGACGAGCTCACAGTCCAAGATGGAATTATTCTGCGAGGAGACCGCATTGTGATACCGAGCTCTCTTCGCCAAGACCTAAAGTGAAAGTGCATGCGGGTCACCACGGTATCAATTCATGCCTACGTCGTGCGCGTGACCTAATCTTCTGGCCTGGAATGTCCAACGATATTCGTGCATTTGTAGAGTCGTGCGACACCTGTGCTACTTTCTGTGCCCGCCAACCTGAGCAACCCTTGCTCACACATGAAGTACCGTCTCGACCGTGGCAAAAGGTCAGGACTGATATATTTTCCATTAGTGGTAGAAATTATTTAGTCACTGTGGATTATTTTAGTACTTTCATTGAAGTGGATTATCTGCAGGACATCGCTTCAACCACGGTGATCCACAAATTGAAACACCAGTTTGCCCGTCATGGCATTCCAGAGGTACACATTAGCGACAATGGTACCCAATATACATCTGAGGAGTTCGCTCAGTTTGCCTCGGAGTGGAAATTTCAACATACCCGATCAGCTCCCGGCAACAAAAAGGCCAAGGGCGCTGCCGAGGCTGCGGTTAAAGTCATCAAGAACATGATGATAAAGTGCAGAAAATCCAACGAGGACCCCTACATTGGACTTCTCAACCTGCGAAACACACCAACTGAAGGTCTTGCAACTTCACCAGCCCAGCGTCTCATAGGCCGACGCACACAAATCATCATCCCTGCCACTGACCATGCTCTCAAGAGACTTTCTAAAATTCCCGTCAGTGACAAGTTTAAGATGGGCACTAAAAAGTTCAAAATGTCTCAGAAGAACATTCATCGCCCTAATTTAGGACAACTTAATGAAGGCGACATAGTTAGAATGCAACCTATTGACAATACCAAAGAGTGGAAAGAAGCCAAAGTGACTAAAACTTTAGGTCATAATACTTTTGAAGTTTTTGATGGGTCAAAATTCTTTAGGCGCAATAGGCAATTTCTGCGCAAACGCAAATCGCGTGTTCCCATCCGCTCCACCCACCCCACCTCTAACAACCCACCTTTGAACCCTGGGATTAGACCTATGCCAAGTGCATCCCACCCTACACAATTCGAACCTTTAACTGGCACGATGCCCTCAGAACAAAATTCGAATCCGAACCCCGAAACTGAAATTGACCACAGGCCCAAACCTGTACCTGACACAGACGAACAGGCGAACCCGTTAATGACGCGTTCATGACGCATAATAAAACAACCTGATCGACTTATTCTCATCCCTGGCCCCAACCAGAAATACTGAATCAGCTGAATTTCAGCTACGGGAAGACCCTGTTAGATTCTTCTCTTCTCCCTGAATGTCTCAAAACCCGAGAGCGTTCAACAATCTACTTTCCTCATTTATTCAGAATATTATTTAACTTTTGTGTTAAGTGTACAATTCATGCCTCACCCATGCTTTATTTAGACCATGACGATGACTCCATCCTGTGAACTATATATTCTTAGCTCTGCATTTTGACATATTTTTAATATGAAGTCTGTCGACAATTATTTCCTCACCTGAATGACTTTCGAAGCTTGTTCTACACTTGCCATTTCCTCATACTAAGAATCTGATGCCACGATAAGTTCTCATTCGAAACATTGTATCCCTTTATTTTTTATGGACATTTAGATAGTTGTTTTGAAACTTAGGGGAGGAGATGTTACGTGTATTGTATTTATCATGACCGTGTTTACTGACCGAATTATATACTCACTGCTGTTGCTGACCTAGTTACATATATCTACTGTACCATGACTGTCTACCATCTCTTTCTTTGTATTTATCTAGCACAAAAAATGTAGTGATATGCCTTGTCCACTCACTCGTTGTCTAACCGTCATCCTGTAAGCTTTGATAATAAAAGTCTCCAAGTGTTACTGTACACAGCCTTTTGTTCGTTCTTTTACTTAGATATTATATAAAGTTAAGAACCCATAACCGCATCACGCAACATTTTCCTCAGTCATGTCGCCTAAGTCAAGAGAGGTATTTATAATGCCTTGTGACGTGAAGGGGTTATGAATAGCCAAACAGCAACTGAGGAAAGAGGGATGGCGTCGTCCACTTCCTCCATGAAACTCCCCTAGTAGTCATTCATATACCGACAATATGAGCATCCTCCTCATGCATTATGCAAAGAAGGCAGAGGATTTTCTGTGCACTGGGTCATAGCAGGTATCTTTGATAAGGAGTTCCCCTAACTATCGCGTCAGTTGACCCTGAGGCTCTCTGAAACTTGTTAACAATCGGAGGCTTTTGTGATCAGTCCGAACCTTGTTGAAACAACCACCCAGGAGAAAGGGTTAGTACTGAAGGATAAACCGTCCAATTGCAAGCAACTGTTTCCATGTTGTGCAGTACTTCTCTGATCTCTTGAGGGGGCGTAGCTGCCATACCCGATGAACTTTCCCTTTCCATCCTTGACTAGGAGCAGCTCTGCACTCACGTCGAGATAGAGGCCTCAGCATTCAGGTTGAAAGGATCTGTGGCTATAGGAACATCCATGGCAGAGGCAGCAGTGAGGACTTCCTTCAGTGAGTGAAAGGAATGTAACTCCTCCTTGCTCCATTGGAGCTCATTGTTCAGCAAGCTCAGAATTCTTCTATAGGTGCCTTGTCTGAAACAGACATTGGTGATCATGTTCCTCCATTCAAACCTTTTCTCAGGTAACCTTATAAAGTTGTTTTTGCTACCCTTACCTACTGCCCATGACTTAAGACTTCAATAAAAGTTATTCTGTCTACCTCTACTGCGTTTGCCTTCAATTCTTTCCAGTGATTGCTAAGTATTCTAAACCCTTATGTCGGCAAATATGTCTTAAAAATTGCAGTTGCCTCCGTCTTATGGTTTTAATTAATGATCGCTCAAGATCAGCCTCTTTCAATACCAATTCACTGGACTTTTCCGTCCATAATATCTTCATCATTCTTCTGATAAACCACATCTCTAATGCTTCTAATTTTCTCTCTGTTGTATTGGACATTGTCCCAAACTCACAACCACACAAAATTACAGACCTTATAATCACGCATTTTCATTATATTTATTTTAATTTCCATTTTCTGTTTGCCAGTATTGATTTTATTTTTTTTTAATGTATCTTTGGCCCTAGCTTTCTTTTACATATATTTCACTTCTCTATCTATATCTACCATCTAATATTATAAGGTAACCAAGACATTTAAATGTAACTTATTTGAGTTTTCCGCTTATGCTAACGAGATTGCATTTGGAGTTAGAGGATTTTTGAGATGACTATACATCCGGTTTTTTTTCCTCTTCCTCATTCAAAGACAGGCCCATTCTTTCACTCTTTTACACTACTGCATGGTATCTGAAAGTTTTTGGGGTTGTTCATCAGACGCTGCTAATAAAATTGTATTATCTACAAACCTGAGTGAGATAATTCATGTAGCAATTAATATAATGTCTCTCTGCATACATTGTTAATTTCCTTTATTTATATTAAGCTTGAAATTCCAACTATCATGCGATTTCACTTATCAGAGTAGTAGGCCTATATATGAAAGCTCGGTGGTAATTTATCAGCCCTATAACATCTTTGTACGTCTTTCACTTATGTAAGTTCTGACCATTCGGTGACCGCCTTGATTGGCTTTGGGAAAACCTGGACAACCTGTCAGTGTCAAGAAACTCAACCTGTGTCCTCAATGACGTGCTGTTCAAGTGTAATCTCACACCTTTTTGGGGGACTTTTTTTTTTTGTTACTCCCCCCCCCCCCCCC
>BLXT01007370.1:22984-34854 GCA_019648995.1 Plakobranchus ocellatus | reverse complement strand
GATAGATAGATAGATAGATAGATAGATAGATAGATAGATAGATAGATAAGTATGTCGGTGATTAGAAAGACAGAAAGGCAGAGCTTTAGAGAGAGGAGGAAAGTTACAACACCAGCTAAGGGGAAAAAATATCTTTCTTATTAAAGCTGAAAATGAAGAAGTCTTCAGTGAGACGCATATCATTTAAGCTGAAGTTAGGAGAAATAATAATAATCTTCATTTCCAAATAACATTGAGAAACAGCGTCCATATAACATCAACAGAGGATGATAATACCCACCTTCATGAAATATTCTTAATCCAAACAATAAAGAAAAAGTTGGCATAACTATATCACAGCAAGAAATTTCACTGCTACATTTATAAACTGCTTACACAGTGCCAATATGTTGAATGTGAGACAAGTCTTCGTCTTCCGTTTGTGTAATCTAGATCTGCCTTGGATGTTCATTTCCTCTTATCTCTAATGGCTTGACAAATAGTCCAATGAATGTATTTATTTTTTTTCTTTGTGGCGAGTTTCTTTTCAAAAAAATATCTTAAGTGCTTATATTTTTTTATCCTTCCACTCTCTCCTCTGCCTCTCGAATTCGTGCTTGCAATTTGGCTCCTTTCTTCTGTGTCTGCCTCTTTTTTTGACCGACTCCCTCTCTTTTCATTCTCTCTTCTGTCTCAGATCTCTTGTATGATTGCCTGACATTCTTTTTTCTCTTGCACACTCTGGCGTTTTTTCTCTCTCTCTCTCACTTTCTCTCTCCAGTCCTCTCACTCAGTCATGCATAACCCATTTATTTTTCTGTCTCAACTTCGTTGTACGCATTGCTTTCGACTCTCTCTCTTCTACGAACATATTTATTATTTTAATCGTGTCCAATTTTTTACTTTTTTTCTGTTCAACCAAATTTCGTACCTTTTTCGCATTCTTGTGTAAATTTTTTAAATGACTGTATTATATTTTTCAGTCTTGTTCTGATATTTTCATCAATGTTTTTAATCTAATTGCTATGTAATATAATATCGTTTTAACACTTTCAAGAGGAAAAATTGCTTTTATTGCTTACATACCTGAGATATAGTGATTATATGAGTTCCTTGGTTTTCTTTCAATCCCTTAAATACATGTGGAACTTGCCAATATGAAAAAAAAAAAAGAAAACTGCTCTAAAATAATTCATATTAAAAAAAAACACAATAAAAACCACAACAGCAGTAATATCAGCAGCTATTTACTGGAATCACAAAATCACCAATATAAATCTATATATGCTGTTACCAACCATTGATACCAGCCCTGCAGATAAGAAAATGCAACTAAAATCTAACAGGCAACAGTCAAGGATTCATTGTAATGTTTAAACGTTGGGAGGAAAAAAAATTTAGCCAAACCAATGTTATAAAACGTTTGTAGCGACCTTGAGTTTTCGAAGGTCAATGGCCTCAAATGGGCAGAGGCAGACCCATATGGTTACTGGTGCTTTTATCAGAGATAGACCGCACGTACTGGCTCGCTGCTCGAAAAGTGTATTATAACGTCACAGCTCAAGGTCACGCTGACTTTATCTCTACGAGCTTTGTAGACATTTACCAGTAAGCTGATAAATGTAAAGAACAGCCACACTATGCAACAAGCCTGTTAAGCTAGTTGAAGAAACGTCGTAAGTTTTGGTTATAAAGATTTTACATTGAAATTAAAAATAAAAACAAAACCAAAAAAAAAAAAAAAAATAGAAACCGTTATGAGGTGTACAGTCCATCCAAGCATTTTATGACTTATTTTCGGTTATGTAAGTTTGCTGCTTTTGTTTAGTAAATAATAGCAATTACTTATGCAGCGCGTCTTGTACGAAAAGTCACAAAAGGAAAAACGTAACAATAAATCAGTACATCTTGTCCAAAGCTTTTAGAAACTTAAAGATAAATATATTAATGGATTCGCCCTCTTCTTGCATAATGCTGAACTGGCCAGGGCTTCTAAGTCAAAACAAATGCTAAGTAGAGAGTTTGAAAACAAAAAAGTGATATCTTCTGTCATACAAGCACTATGTCTTGCGGTCCCTTAAAAAAAAATGTTTTCATCTTTAGAAATAAGCGCAGATAAACATGATAATATGTTCGAAATTCATCGGTCAATATCTACATATTTATAAAATCCTGTTGGTTTGATGGATCAAAAAGATCAGTAGATAGACATTTTGGAAGCTTAGAGAAAGGGAAGTTGAAACTTTACTAATTTACAAATTTTACAGACAGACACACTCACACACACACACACACAGACTGTATGTCAATGTAAAGTTTTTGTGATTATATCATATCATAGGGATAGATCAGGAGATGGATGTAGGTAATAATTTAGATAAATAGGGAGAAAAAAAAGAGAGAGAGAGAGAGAGAGAGAGAGAGAGAGAGAGAGAGAGAGAGAGAGAAAGAGACAGACAGACAGATAGAGACATAAAGATACAGACAGACAGACAGAGACATAAAGATACAGACGGACCGGCAAAGACAGTCAGACAGATAAACTAATTGACAGACAGAAGGAGAAGGAAATGGGTTTTTCTTTACAAGAATCAAAACTCATGAAGCGCTCATGGATTGGCGAGCCCTTAAAACCACTAGGCATGAGATACTTGTAGTAGTAGTAGTAGTAGTAGTAGTAGTAGTAGTAGTAGTAGTAGTAGTAGTAGTAGTAGTAGTAGTAGTAGTAGTAATAGTAGTAGTAATAGCAGTAGCAGTAGCAGTAGCAGTAGTAGTAGTAGTAGTAGTAGTAGTAGTAGTAGTAGTAGTAGTAGTAGTAGTAGTATCATTATCAGCATTGTTATTATTATCATCATTATCATCATCATCATCATCATCATCATCATCATCATCATCATCATCATCATCATCATATAATGATATTTTCATCCAAATACTTCAGATGAATCAGCGATATTTATGAAGTCATTTCAGTACCAAAAGTGGTATTATTTGCCGTCCAAGATGTAACGCGAAGATTTGAGCCATCGGAATCTCAAATCTATCATAGGTTAGCAGATATCTTGAGCGACCGAAGATGCTTTACAATGCTTTCTGATTAATAAACTGAAATCTTATAGATTTCTCAGCTTTTACTTCAGGCGCTCCACTAAGTAATCTCAAAATAGGGTATACTTTAAATTGTCGTAGTGACCGCCAATACTCTGTGAGAGCATTGTGCTGTCATCGCGTCCTGTTACCGTGATATCAAGAGACCTGTCTCAACATTTTTTTAATTTAGTAAAGTTTTACCTCTCTTTGCCATCTGAAAAAAGTTAAATGCTAGGGAAAAAAAACCTTTTCCCCCACACCCTCCTTCCTCCAAACCCTCCACAAAAATACACACACACATACACACACACACACAAAGATCTCATATTATCGCGGAAATAAAACATATACAACTAATTAGTGTTAACATTTTTCGATCCTTATTCTACAAATTGCTCTTCTTATGTACCTTGCAAATCCTCGGTTCTAATGTGTAATCTGAAAATTCGAAATGACCTTAATTATTCAATAGTACGTTTACAATCTGATCATAACATCGAGCTCGAATTATCGTGTTGGGCCGGTCTCTGAATCAAACTTAAGATAAGAACACGCAGATCAGTCGGAGCCAAAGTTTGCCAAAGATTGTCAAGAATTTGTAAACGATCTTAACAATACTTATCAGCTCTTTTGTGGATCAACGATAAAATGGGGAGTGATAGATTTCATATTTATAACTCCACGTGCTAAGCCAGTTTAAGCGTGCAAGATTTCAACTTTAGCCTCTACAGGGTGCCTAACATAAACACCAAATTTTCTTAGATAAGCCTTGGCTACAGCTAAACTGGGATGCATGGATATAAGAAACCTTCAATTTAAACCTCTCTTTGACAGCAGAGCTGCTTATTTTTCATAGAAAAGGGTTGCTTTAAATGAAAACATGAGAAATGCTTTATTCAAGTTTTTATTTTAAAAAAATGCTTTAACCTAATTTTTATTAACCTCTGGGGAAATAAACTGTAGACTTTATAGTGTAAATATGTTTAGAAGAAATCAACAACCGATTGACATCGAAGACACTAGCAGCGAAAATTCAGACGAGAATGAAGATGATCAAGAAAAAAACAAGCTTGACTCTCAGAGTGCTGGAGATAAAGCCGAAAACACTCAACGGCCAGCCTTAGCAGATGGAGAACAAGATTCGAACCGCGAGAGCTATGAACACGAGGATACCGCCGACACCAAAAAGCTACTGTTTCCTTTTCTGAAAGATCACGGCCTTGAGTCGATGTCAATTTGTCGCTATTTCAAACTCACGTTGGGCGCTTCTATGTCGCGAGAAGGTCACGAAAGTCACACCAAGACAATTCAGGTAATAGTGGCGACTCTTTCAACAAAGAGAGAAATAAGCTGTGAGATTTAACGAGGCAGAAAATTTGAAATGTATCTTTTTGAAAATAATCCTCTCAGATAATTTCAATAAGTAAATATTTATGATCAATATATTTTTTGGCTCTGTTGAGTTTTTTTTGCTATTGTGACAACAATAATTGTACTTTGGTCACTTTATGTAGATGCGTGGAGAGATTTCACTCAGAAATTTTAAAGGGTACTGAACCGGACAAGGATAAGAATTTATTGTTGGGTTGCCATGCGAATGTTTTTAGGTGATAAAGAATCAGAGCCTTAAAAAAAAGAGAATTTTTTGTTTAACATAAGGAATTACCAGTCAATAAAGAAAAGTTTTCTCCATTTCATAATCTAGAATAATGAGGAAATAGTTAAGACCTAAGACTGCAGCTTCGCAGGATTGTGCTCTAATCATCAAAAAGATCAAGTTTTGTTTTACCAAACAAAAAAAAAAAAATGAGATTTCACAGATGGGAAATCAAAACAACATTAAGTTTACTGCGGTTTTTTTCTTTGTGTGTGTGTTTATTCTCACATTCTCTCCGAACACATGACAGAATATGCCTATCTCCCTCAGGCCATGAAGTATGGCTTTCGATAAGACACCATCTGAAATGCAAGATGCCTTGAACCAGCAAAGAGCAATAAATTATGTATGATATATATAGAAATAGTTATTTAATATTATTCAGCTAAAGCAAGTTTGATGTTAAGATCATTTTTTCGAGCTGACTGAAGTCACTGAAAAGGTCAATTTGAGAAATTCCATTCTTTTAACTTTTATTTTCTTGATGATGGTCTTCTCTCAGCATGAATTTTGTATTTTGGACCAATTATAATAAACATGAGTGCAGTCTTTCTATTTACGGCCCCGCGGCGCGACAGGACAACAGCTTCGTTAAGTCTTTCAAATTCTTTTACTTTCTTTTTCCACCATTCAACACGTGTGTCACGAAATATTAAGCTTCAAGTTTGTTGTCATCAATGTTTCTCTCTATCTTTATCACAAAATGGCATAGGCAAGACGAAAACTGGTGACATTTTTTCTGTTTCTAAAGCGTCGCTATAGTTTTACGATTGCGCCATCAAACAGCCTCTCTCGCAAGCTCAGATTATAATCTTTTGAAAAACCTTGAACTGTTTAAAGAGATATCTTTTTCAGTCAAGGAAAAGGATGAAATTATGTTTCCATTAGAAATGAATACAAATTTAGAAAGAAAATCTTTATCAGTGTTTTACTGCCTGAGGGCTTATATTCTGTTAACATAATTAGGGCCCTGTTGTGCTACTCTCCATCTTCAACACTTCTATCCTCGTCAGGCTACATTACGGCTTTCCATGAAATTCCATAATTACCACATTTAGAGCGGCATGAAAAGAGACCGAACCTAGCAAGTCTAAATCTGAGAAATTACCTTTCACCTCCTCATGAACACGCAGTTCAATTCCAGTCAGGACATTGCTTGCGACCGACTGTACATATGCACTAGATACGTGAGTGGTGTTGAGTTAGAGGAAAGAGCAAAAGCACCGCGCCCGGGGTTTTTGTATCGAGCCAGCCCACAACAAGGTGATCTCAGGCTTTCAGGCCCTCCTTCAGGCCAGGGCGCCGGTGGTGGGTCTAGAACCCGCGACAGAGGGGTCCCTGCAGATCTCAGGGCGGACTCGCTAGCCACTGTGCCACCAACGCCCCGCACTACGCCCGAGATCAACTAACAGAAATTGGAGGATCTAAAGCGATACTTGTACGACTGTAAAGAATCGATATAAATTTAACATTTTTTTTTAAAAAGGCGTTGAGTTTAAATTTAGAAGAACCTTCCTCTGAGGCGGAAGCGCTATCACGTGCCTCTGGCATGACAGAATTTGAAAAAAAAAAAGCCTTATACAAACCGAAAGGCTCCTGGTGATCAGGGTTTAAAAAAGAAAACACATTCGATAGAGATTTAGTATAATTCATGGACTTATTACAATGTTCCAGGCGACTCGTCAAAACAAAATTAACATACTTCTCTTACCTGTTGGTTGTGATACAGGTTTGAGTATATGTGAATATTACTCTATTTAAAGAAGCTAGAAGCTAGGGATGCTTGCTTTTAGTCAAAGACAGAAAATAAAAATGGTGGATTCATTTGATGAAGGCTTAAATAAGATGTTACTATTTACCAGATTAACACTTTTACTTCAAAGGTAAATAGAATACTAGTCACAGCATAAAATGAATTTAACATTCTATATGGTCACTGATAACTTAGAAATACAGAATTGCCAAACAGATCATTCATACATCATCTAAAATCTTACCAAGAGGATATTTCATATTTCCAAAACTACTATGCGGTTGTCCCAGCATTAAAGAAACAATTGACTTATTAGATACATTGATGAGCATATTCGCAGGATGCTTGAATTTTTTATAGAACTATCAGCATTACCAATATCCTGTGGTACACTTGAGGCTAAATTAAATCCGTTACATGCCAAGAGATTCTCTTGCTCTTATGTATCTATTTCTTCTTGTTATAATTTCTTAAATATACTGATTTACGAGTTTAGGGTGTTTTTTTTTTTGGAAATTAGCCTAAAAGAAATTATAAAGGCTAGGTAGACCCCAATTGGGGACTACGTAGTCATGGTGTCTAGGTAGTTCCCCATTGGGGAGCACCTAGCCACCATGGCTACTTTGTCCCCAATTAAGTGATAAACACCAAACAAGCACATATGTCTTGTCTTCCAAGTGAGATTTATTTAATCTGTTGATATGGAACATGTAATAAAAATGGAACATCATGTTACGTAAAATTAGATACGTATACCATTAAGAAGCGAACAACAAAGAAGACATAATAAAATAATAATGTATTAAATTAAAAGTTAACATGTCAATATTCACAAACATTTTGTTCAGACAGCAAGGGTTAACCTTGAGAGAAACGCATTACGCAATATAATTTAGTGGTAAAATTCTCTCAAAATAAGCAAAATATGCGATGAAACAAACTTTCAGAGATGAAATGAAATAACAATTTTAACTATACCAAAGGTTATAAACAGCGATGCATAACAGATGCAGTCAAAATTTATTAGATACATTAATCACACGCCGATATTTACCGCATTGCAAACATCTTCTATATGTATACTGACGTGGGGCGAGCGAAAGTTTAAACAAGAAAAATGAAACCACTGTTTACAGAAGTCACAATCTACCCATTCAGTCACCCCATTCACTCCATTGCAACCTCTATGTCTCCACAAACACCACACAAATCATACGAGTCAACAACAGCAGCTCTCTCCAACAACAGTATTTGTTGCCAACTTCCTTTTCTTGGCAAATCTGCTAAAGTGATTTTGACCCTTTGGCCGACATTTTGTTCTCACTGACCCAAAGTTTAAAGTAACAACAGCACTCTCTCCATCGGGGACATTAACAACAGTACTCTCTCCATCTGGGACATAAAAAAAACCAGAGCTCTTTCCTTCGGAAACATCAACAACAGCACTCTTTGAGTGTTTACATACCCCGCACATTCGCTGTTAGAAGTGATTTCTGCGTAAATTCTATTGCGATAGTAAAAAAAAAAAAAGAATAAATGCTAAAAAAAAAAACCCGATAAAGGATTGAAACGAGAAGCGATTTAGATCTTTGTAACATTCGGGTAAGTCAAGTGTTACGAGCCAAGTTGAACTAGAACTTAGATCTAGATCTAGTTCTTTTCAGTGTAATGTTAATATAGATAGTGATGTACAATCTGTTCCATGTATTATGTAGAATCTAGATATAGGCAAGTGCTTACATGATACATAGAACATAGACTGTACATCACTATCTATCCTTTAAAACGAAAAGGACTAGATCTAGATCTAGGTTCTACGTTCAACTTAGCTCTTCACACTTGATTTACCTGAATGTTGCTTTTCTGTACTCAAGACAATCTACGTTCTTCAGATTTCTCAACCTCTGGTTGGCATAGCTGACGAGCTCGCTGCCCTGGCCAAAGGCGCTCAAACACTTTTTCTTCTCCTTTCTTTAACATCTGTGTAAAATGAGAAAAGCTTTTCAACGCTTGTCCAACAGTAAAATCTACTAAATTCCTGTTATCCTCCACTGTTTTTTCTGGGAAGTATTAGATCCACCTATTTAACATATTTACACTTCCTTACAAAAATTCAACTATAGATATGTATACAGTGTACTCCTTTTTAGATCAACCAAGAGTTCAAGGACACAATCTAACATTTCTGGGGAGCACCTAGCCACTATGACTACGCAGTCCCCAATTGGGGTCTACCTAGACACTTCGAATTATAAATATGAATCATTTTTAAATTTTTTTCCAGCGCCTTTATCCTGAATGGTTTGACCCACAATCCTCTAACCGGCTGCGTCAATCCCAGCATTCCTCAGAGATGCTGGCGACGCCTATTGCAGACCGATTGTTTTTCGACTCGTCTCAGTCGGCACTTGTTACAGCCTTAGCTTCCCCACCTGACCATGACCAAACAACAGCGGTCAGCCCAAAACCGCTTGAAAGCTGTGCACAAAAAACAAAGAATATTAGAGACTTGCCATTTGAGTATCGCAAAAATGATCCGGCATATCTAATTGAAAGAGAAAAGAAAATTCAAATAAGTGGGCTCGCTGATGGCCCGTCACCAAGTCCAAGCCCACATGGAGAAAATGGGTTCATGGGGATCATCTCTGGTGAAAGTTGCCAATCAGCTCCGTCAAGCAAAACTTCAACATCCTCCATGTTTAAATTCCCAGCAACACCTCGAACCAGAAAAACTGGACTGTCTCGCGAACAAGACCTATTGAAACTAATTGATGGCGCAGATGAACTCATCAGATCCCCTAGAGCCTGCACGTCCAGCACCGATTCCTGTTGGACTATACCGTCTCCTCGCTCGCCATTACTTCGCAGATCTCAAACGCTTCATAGTGGACTGATGGCTTCAACTCCACGGATAAACATTATGCCAGGGAGAATGGATAACAGAAAAGCATCGCTAGAATCTATAGCAACAAAAGATGTGCAGTTGACATCATGGCAAAAAAGAAGCTCTGCCGCTTCTCCCTACCCAGAATGCTCTTCTGTGGCTTCCAGCCCACGTCACAGAAAGTGGAGCTCTACGTCATCCCTTGAGCGGAGAAATTCGGCAATTGAGAGGCTATTTGCTGGTAACAACAATTCAGATGTCTTATTACCGTCTGGTTTTGACAGCTCTGGAGCACTACGGCCCAGGAGAAGACGTATCTCGAAAAAGTCTTCAAACGGTACCATAACTTTTAACCAAACCGTTTTGGAAGCTTCTGCTCCACAGGTGCGTAAATACTTTTGTTTTGGCAGTAGCAAAACTATAACGTCATGAATATTAAATTACTCGCTGTAGAAGAAGATATCCAGGACGAAGGTGAATGTAAAATCTTTTTTTTTCATGTTAACATTTTTAGACACACATTGAAATGTAAAAAAAAGTGTGAAAACTAAATCCATTTAAAAGAATATAGTATGATTATTTTATCTAAAGTTCAGCATGACCTACAACAATTTCAAACGCTACGGCTTCATGAATCTCTCTGTTTCAATCTGATATCACAGGCCCTCAGCAGATTTCGCAGTGTTGTAAGGACAGTGCGCATCATCACAGGTGTCTGTATTGCACTTAAAAGGTAAGAAGTACGAAGAATTAACTATCCGTGAAAAATTGCGACATTAAATGCACTCTCTTGACTCCTTTTTACTTAGACACAGCGCGAGGCCCAACTTTGCTTACAACACTAAATTGCAGCTATATTGCTTTTTTTTTCTATTCACGCCTAACTATAATATTACATGCTTCTCGTAATTGAAAGAAATTTGAATGCTTATGCGTGCATGTACCGCACTAATATGAAACACATTATGCAGCTTTATTGCATGAATAATAAAAAAAAAAGATTTCTTTTGCATTTCAAAACACTGGCAACGTGTTGAAGTAAACTGTCTCTCTTTTTCGTTATACAAACATAGTGCGGCCCCGAAACGCATGGTTTTTTTTTTCAAAACATAATCTTCTTAAACTGAAAAAAATTGATTTATTTATGCTTCAAAGATAATTAACTAAGATAGGCGAAGGAAGCGTGCATCGAATGTATTATTTTACTTTGTGCAGAGATTTTATAATACATTGTAAATCGAGAGAAGATTTTGAAATTAGCCAATTCTTTTTGGAATCCAATTCGAGCTCAAGAACCCGCTGAAAATGTAAGTGTTTTAAACTTACCTTATGATCTATTAACCACGCTTTGCCTTATGGTGACTGAAAATTTCAGATCCCCCAAGCGGAATTAGAAATCTTTGAATAACTCCACTCCTCTCAAAGTATTCTGCCAGAGATACAAATAAAACTACACGTTTTGCTATGGTTTTCCGTTTCTTTTATGTTTTTTTTCTTTTCACACAGTTATGTCAAGAAGAATGTGACGAAGGACTGGACATTTGTGGAGATGTATCTTCATCTGCAAAAAGATATTACTCCTTCGCTAGCGTTTGATCTCCACAGTTTCAGCAAAATACAGCCGGTTTGTCATTTCTATGTGTTTCTGTGCAATAGGCCAATTTTTAAAAGTGCAAAAGTTATAAAAATATGTAAAAAATGTTCCTCAGCCTAAGAGAAATACAGCTTGTTTGAAACGTTACTTAACTGTATCTGTCTGTTTCTTTTTCTATGCGTCCCAACGTTTGCCTGCCTGTTTAATCTGTCTGTATGTATATGAATTGTATCTTCATCTAAAGAAATTCTACACAAGTTTTTCATGCAGGCTTGTTTTGACATGCATGCTTTATTATTATGATTTTAAGCACATCTGTGTGTTGTGTTTGTACCCTCTTTGTTTAGACTACATGCGCATCTGGTTGCCTAGTCTGTCTTTTTATCGTATATACATATATTGACAAGAATATTTTTTTCTATCAAGCCTTTCATATCCAAAGCCTTTGAAAACAAAATTAAAAACAATAGCAACAACAGCAATACAGGAGTAACAATAACAACAACAGCAACAAAAATCCACAGTCTGTTTTTGAAAGTTGTTTGCCTAGCTGTTGACTCGTCCCTTTTTTTTATGATAACTATGATACAAATCTTCATCAACTGAATGTTATCAACCGATCGCATCGAGATCTTTGTTCTCTTTATATATATATATATATAAAGATATGACGGCCGATCTGGTGCATGAGTAATAAAATCATCAGAGCGCAACCTCTTTGCTATTATTTATGTGTGCCCTTTTCATTTTGAACCCACCCTCTATCCCAAACGAAACAACACCTTACCGTTCTTTATCTCTTTTGTAGCTACTTTCATATTGAGACTTACTATCTATGCAAGATCCATAACTTAATTTCATATACTTAAATGTCAGGATGTAAATTATCGTTACATAGCAATGTTAAATTTAT
>BLXT01007369.1:127874-141328 GCA_019648995.1 Plakobranchus ocellatus | reverse complement strand
CCAAAACTGACTCGACATGCCTGGTCTGAAGAAATGCTGTAGACTTTTTGTTCATAAAACAAAGCTCTTTTTTTAATTTGTTTTAAAAAGGTTTTTATTTGAATGCGTCTATGAACATCAGCAAGTGAACTCCTTTTGTGGAACTGTTGCTTTTTTAAAATTTTTCATGCAAGGAAATGATGTTTTTTTTGTTTTTTTTAGCTAAAGCAGAACATCTTTGTGACTTTAAGACTGGCACTGATAATTTTTTTTTATTGCCTGTGGCAGGTGAAGAAATATGCGCAGAAAGAGCCGTCACGTAAAGGCCCTCAGTCAAGAGACCATAGAAAAGCATTGGAGTTGAAAGTACCATTTTCTGTTGAAGAGATCATTGAGTCCCCTGTGGAGACTTTCAATGAAATGATCAGCTCCCATAAATTATCTGAGGCTCAGGTAATTGCATTCATTTTCCTTTTGACATTTTATACAATACAGAGCTGTCGGCCATTATGGGAGAATTTATTCACCATAGATCATTTTCTATACAAACAAATAATTGCTCTTACATTTGTTTTCAAAGACCAGCAGACATCTTCAGTGGATTCTTGTTACTTTTTTTTTTAATTTAGAATTTTATTTTGATAAAATTAGACTAAATGGCCAGATCTATTTGGCTCAAATAGTGTATAGTCTAGGTTAAGTTAATCAAGTCAAGCTCTGCTTCAGAGGAAACATATTAAGCCCATCTATGTTTTCTATTTCAGTCTTTAACGTTCTTAGCTGCATGCATGATCTTATAAACAAATTTAGAATTAATAAAAAAAACTTTATAAGGCTTCTAAAACTTTTTTACATCTCCTGAGTTTCTCAAGATAACTTATTCTCAGAAATTTATGTTTAAAATACGCTATTGTTTCCTTGAAAATTGTAGCTATTGTATAGTGCACATGCGTAAGCACAAACTAATGCAAAAGAAGGATCAATATTGTTCAGAAAAAAATCATTCTTTTATTGACCAAGTAGCTGTAATGCAAAACCAGCAAAATATTTTTTTCAGCAACAGCCAATGCACTTTAATTATCCAATACAGTGCACTTCACTGGCTGTATTCATCAATTCATGATTCAACATTTTATTTGATATAGCTTAAAAGTACTACCTCATTCCTCCATTAGTATTGCTTACAGATTTTTTTAAAGTTGACATACTGATGAACTCAACTCCACACACACACACACACACACACACCCACCAAACAGCCCCTGTCTTGATCTAAAAAGTTCTTCTTTAAAAAAGTCAGAAATGGCCTGTTGATGTAGGGAGTCTTGGATTTTTGTTATACACGTTGGTTTTAGTCGCAAAGATTAAAACAAGGAAGAAAAAAAAGCTAGCAAGGGGAGGGAAGTGGTGGTTGGACAATACCAGAGTGCAGCCTTGCTATGCTCATGAGGCATTGGCGCGGAATGTGTGGTTTTTATGACTTTAGTGTGCACCATGTATATTGTTTGAATCATAAGACCATACCTGTACATGAACCCTATTCTCAAAACTGGTAAATTTTAGGAAATTCAAAGCTTGAAATGGTGAGCCAAAGCGAGCACAACAATAAGTTACTTATTACAATATCAGCCATATGCTACAGTGGAGATTTCTGGTACATGTCTTATCAGGTTATTGAAACATTCTCTACACTGTTGTAGGTGCCTTACATAATGAACGAGGGTAGAAATTTTAACAGAGGATTGGCCAAACAAGATTCCATCTCGCACCCATTTCTCATGATTTGATATAAGACGCAGAGACCCTGAGTGAAGTGTATATTTAAACTTTGAGCTTGGGTTTAAACCACCACGTTTTCAAAGACCTAGAGGATGTTAGGAAAAACTTGCACCTTGAATGATAAATCATTTATCAGATACAAGATTAAGGCTTCTTAGGCAAGACCCAATTCGTCATCTGTCGCCTCTTTGTTTATATTTTTTAATGGGTTAAAACCATAATTTTGGCACACAGAAAATTTCCTGCCTAAATGTAGTGGGGTTTTTGAGTTTTGTAAAAATAGCGACATTAGCATTTTGCTTCTCAGTCCTTCATATAAATATATAGGTTCATATGTTTTGTGGTAGACAGATCTTTTAGTTATGATGACCGTGGAAATTTAAAGCAATATATTGTGTATATATTTAATCTGCAGCTCAATTTGATCCGAGACATCAGGAGACGTGGGAAAAACAAGGTGGCCGCTCAAAACTGCCGTAAGCGCAAGGTTAATGTAATTGTCAACCTCTCTGATGAACGATCCGAGTTGGAAAAGACAAGAGACCGCCTGCTGGCTGAACGTGCTCATATGGAACAGGAGACACGTCGCATGCGGGCTAAGTTTGGCCATCTTTATGCCCACATCTTCCAGTCTCTCAGAGATGAGCAAGGGCAGCCTTACGACCCAAGTTTGTACTCTCTGCAGCAGTCGAGCGATGGGAATGTGTTTCTAGTGCCTCGGAACATTTCCTCAGTTGCATCCTCTGCTGAGCCCTCACAAAGTGCCGTAGGTCTTGTAAGTGCTGGCAATGGAAGCACCGGTCCATCATCTGCAGCTTCTTCTGCATCATCATCACCCTCAACCACATCATCGACATCTACATCCAAAGCAGACCTGTCAGGCCCCAAGAAAAGGAAATCTTATCCCCAGTAGATCTTGTGAAATTTAGTGAATTATATGATAAACATTTAAGCAGATTTCAATTGAGCTGATGTCTAACAATAATACTAGGATAGCACAAATCCTGTTTGCAAATACTTGCGTAATCATAGAGAGCTATGAATAAAGAAAGACTTAGCTCATGTCTCATCATGAAAAAGAAAGTACAATTGTTTGATTATTGCTTATTGAATTTTGATGCAGAAATTTTATCCTTCAGAGTTGCTAGAGAGAGCAGTGTAAGAATGTACTGTATGACAGATGGATTTGCTTCTTCGCCTCTTCAAGTTTTGTGGTATAATCCAGATTTTTAGCATTGTTTTTTTCCTGATGCTTGTTTATCCTGACAGCTGAATTCATATGTCATAAAATTGTAACATGTAATATTGCAATTTTCATTGTCAATTCTTACGGCTTATGCGAAATACATTTTTACTTTTTTATTTGCCAAAAGTAATAATGTATGCAATCTGTAAAAAAGTGAAATTTTGGTTAGAGGATGATATGTCGCGTGGCAAAAGTCTGTTTATTTGTGAAATGTTATACGCCAAGACATACCAGGCTTTTTTAGTGAAGTATCACGTTTTGTCATGTTCCAGTCATTTTCGCCCAGCCTTTCCCCAATTCTCTTTCATTGAATTTAAGGTTCACAATTGAGGGAGACTTTCTTCATCATAGGGAGTAAGGCAAAAATTGCCCAATCATTCATTATTTTTGTCTCAAGGGTTGTGAGGAAACCATTGATAAAACAGTCTTCAGTAATTTATACTTTAGTACAGTTCAACACTATGCACTGTAAAGTGTAAAATTGGTTATTGCTCCCATCAAAGTCTTTGTGAGAAATAGTGGTAGTTTTTGTAATGTTTCCACTCTTTTGGCAATGACTTAACTCTGACATAATGATATCTTTTTTTGTAACAAATGTCTCCTGTTTATGTAGTTACTTACAACTAAAGCCATTTCTGACTTGTGATCTGCAGACATTATTTTTATTACACAAACTATGTATATAAAACTGTGTGTGTTTCAACCATTGCTACCCTATGTGACACAGAGATCTCTATGCTTTGCGGCTAAAGAAAAATGTAATTCTTAGTTTTGTTTCCTTCAGCTTCATCATTGGCTTCTGCTTTGCTGGCTCTTTTCATTCCAGCTATTGCTTACCCTCGTGAAAGTACACCTTAGTAAAGAGGGCAGTTTCAGTGTTGAACTCTCCAACTTTCTTATGCCTTTCTCTGTGTCTTCTGTACATAATGTAGATACTTCATCACCCTTCATTTCATTCAGCTGTTGTGTTTTTTTTTTTTTCTTCACAAAATGTAATTGATTGATCCTCACTTTGACTATTGCAATATGATGCAGTTTTCTATGAATATGTGAAAGACAGAAGATAATGGAGATAGTTCAGTCTCAGGCTTACATAATCATCAGCATGAACAAGTTTTTAACAACTTGGGCATATGAAATCGTAAGAAAAGATAATGATGAATCTTATATTGGTTATAATCAGGTGAAGAAAACGGAAGAGTGGAAAAGGTTA
Organism: Plakobranchus ocellatus; assembly: GCA_019648995.1. Classification (NCBI taxonomy): domain Eukaryota; kingdom Metazoa; phylum Mollusca; class Gastropoda; family Plakobranchidae; genus Plakobranchus; species Plakobranchus ocellatus. The sequence goes on along the minus strand of BLXT01007369.1, from coordinate 137,111 downwards.
TTGCAATTTGTCAAGTTAGATAGTGTTAGGCATAAAAATGTATATACCATGTATATAAAAATCTACCATTCCATTCGCCTGTACCATGTTGCCTTGTTGCTTCTTTCACAATACAAGCTGTCATCTATTGTAACTGATGTTAGTGGTGCTTCATGTGTAGATAACTTGGATGTTTGTGCTTTTACACATGTGAATAACTCTGATGTATGTGGTGCAATGTGTGGAAGAAATATTGGATGTATGTGGCACTGCACATTTAGATGGGAAAAATTTACAGTTTGCAGATAAAAAAATCATTTACACTTCATTAGTGGGAATTGATTATGACCCTTGATTGTCCATTTCATGGGTTGACCTTTGTGTTTTAATGCATCACAGGCTAGTGCCCTGCAACAAGCAGCCATTTATGTTGTGTTAATTGCAGAACAAGCACTCTGTCACAACAAAAGAACTTCAATAATTATCAGGACAAGCTACTTTTGTTTCCTTCTTACTCTAAAACAGTCGGTGGACCCTATTCGAAGCTATACTTTATATTGTTTGAGTGGCTGAGAATTTTACTGATGGTTCTATAGTACTTCAGCAGAGAAGGGGGATATGGAAATTCCTGAAGAGAGAGAGAGAGAGAGCATGGTTAAAGTAGATTCACAGAGTAATGTTAATCTTGAAGAAGAGTGAAGTGTTGACAATGTGGACTCTACAAGTATATGTTAGATCTAATTAGGATAGTGAGGATAGATCTGGACCTCAACTGGGATTGACTCCATCACTTCAGCACAATGTGATGAATATAAAAACATTTTCATCTTCATCAGTTTAGATGCTGTTTCAAACTTGGAAACAGAGGAGGCTCTTCAGAGGAAGAGATTTATGTGCCCTCAGCGCAATTGTCAGAGAAGGCTGTTAGATTTAGGGCTCAGGTGAAATATGTAACCGTACGTGTGACAAGTCTCATCTCAGTTTTTGTTTTGCTTTTCTACATTTATATGCAGCATGATTGTTGTGAGAATAAACCAGTAGTTAAATCGCCTTTAGCAGTAGCAGATAGATGCACCAACTTACTCTATGGGCAGCAAGATATATGTCTTTGCATTACATGTCATCATCAGTTTGATTTTCAAAGGACAGTTTAGTTTCCATAGCATTGCTTATGCATCATCAATGGTGGCCTGTGTGCCCAAAATAAAACGGAAACAATTAATATATTACTATTAGATTTCTCCTTTAATAAGTATGATCTCCAAGTCAGAGTGTTTGTCATCGGCTTGTTTTCCTTACTGTCTTTCATTTGTGTGAAACAACAAAGTGTGCGAAGCTTGGTTGTGTAAATGATACTAATTTGTTGCGTTTGCCAAAAGTTGTTCTGCCTTTCTAAGGAAATTCGTTGAAGAGGTGTCTATTGCAAAAAGCATGATAAACCATGCCTACAAGTCAACCAATAGGGGTTGTCATTAGCAGCTTAGTTTCCTAATAATTCTTTTTCTCATTATTACTATCATATATGGATTGCATCAATGTATAATGCAACTTGAAGGCTGCTAGTTTGATTTGAGAGTTTTGCCTTAGATATGAACTGCCTAATGTTACCAAACTCCTCAAACATGAACAATAAATTTTGGTGATGTTTTTTTTTACAAATGCTAGATTTGATTTGCATTATGTGATAGACGTTGACTTGTGAGTGAGTGACTGCAGCATTTGGTAGAGTTTTGCATCTTTAACTGTTATTAAATCCATTTCACCTATTATTGTGATATGATTATATATATACATATATTATTATGCTTGTATTTGATTAAAATGAATGAGATTTTTTTTCTTCTTTGCATCTTGGAAAGAATCATATCTGTCAAAATGATTATGTGATATGTGTATTTTGAATTACCTTTTTTCATCCCTTGGATCCATGGTAGAATCATGAAATAAAAATTTCTCATTTAAAATATATAAATGTTTTGAAATATTTTTATGCTAATTTCTAAGATAACTGTTTCTGTTATTGTTGTCTAATTTCTAAGACACCAATCGTCAAACAGCCAGAATTGGGCAAGCAGAAGACTTACGTGATTTATTTATTTTCAAAATACCGGTATGTCTTCAAAGACTAAGCAGATTTTCAAAAAGCTATGGCTATAATTTTTTTAGTAAATTTTCAAAAGAAGACAAGCCAAAGAATTATTCATTTGCACTCTGTCTCAGTGTGAGGTGTTCCCAACATTCTCATTACAATTTGATATGAATGATTTTATGCAGTTCACCTTCTTCTGAGAAGGCTTAAGTTTCCCTATACAGTAGAGCTCACCTACAACGGGACCTGGTTACAACGGGACATGGCATGCAACGGGACCTTGACACAAGCCCGTTATTTTCCCTTATATATCCTTTATATTTTATTTTCGCTAGAACGGTATCTTCTACATGAAAAGCTTGCCTACAGCGGGACCCAGCTTCGTACAAAGGCCTAGGCCTACAAATAGATTCGTGAAATGTACTATAGCTCCGGAATGAATCTAAATTAACATCGGTATTGATACAAAGGAGATAAAGCCATGGTCTGTTTCGGTACTTTCATTCAAAATATTAGCCAATGAACACCTTGCGCATCGGGGGGTGAAAGAGAATGATGCAACGCCGGCGACTTGGATTGACAAAAAAAGCATGGGACTGAGTGGTAAATGGTCCGTCAGCCGTAGGCTAGCAAGAGGCGTGTGTGACTGTGACTGTCAGAGTGTGTGATTGCTAGTGTAAGAGACTGAGGGTGGGGCTGATGAGGAAAAGACTGGGCACATTCAACTTTTCAAGCCCTCGGGGTGCGTCTATTTTGTTTAATGCCTTGATAGATTTCAATTAGGCTTACATTTACACCGTTGTGGTTGTCACTCACAGACTCAATGAACAAAGAAAGCATCAATCTAGGTCCAGTGTTTTGCGAAATTGCCTCTTATCTCTCAGTCTCGCTCTGACGCTCGCAGGTCTCATTAACGAATAGATCTCTAGATCTAAATTTCTAAACCTACATTTGATTGCGGTCTTAGCCTGTGTTTATCCAGCATGGAATCAACAATAAGGAAATTTTCTTTGGAAAGGCCAAAATCATTGAGGAGGTGGACAAGAAAGTAAAGTCAAAAGCCCAGATCTGTCGAGATTATGAGATTTCGTCAGGAACATAACACTTTATACATTCTTGAAAGACAAGGATGCTATCATGTCAGCCCTCACCAAAGGCAACTTTCAACCTGATCGGAAGCGACTGAAAACAACAGGCCTCCGGAATTAGATCGCTGTTCGCATACTTGGTTTAACCAAGCATTGTAAAACACCATATTCTAGACCCACTTAAATACATAATGTAGCCTACTACTCCTACTAAAAACAAATTAAAATAAAAAAAGAAAGAAAATGTAAAAAGGGAAGAAAAACACCACACAAAAGACATAAGCACAAGAAAAAAAAACACCCATAAACCAATCAACACAGAAAGACAAAACAATTCACACACACACACACACAATGCAATGAAAAATATAATACGATGTACATTTTAGTAAGATGCCGTTTTCAAGGATTATCTTCCTTTTATTTTTACAACGGGCCTTGCTTATAACGGGACTGTGCACCATGCCCTTATGGGTCCCGTTGTAGCCAAGTTCCACTGTATTACTAGGAATAAGATATTTCATATTGAAACTAAAACTGCTTAGTTGGGTTTATGGCTTTAATTACTGATCGTTCAAGATTAGCTTCTTTCTGTACAAATTCACTGGACTTCTTATCCTTCCATGATATCTACACCTTTACTAACTGCTTCCACTTATTCTCTTCTTTGTGTTCTTGCGACATTGGCGTGTCACATTTGCAGTCAGGTTGCCTTAGCAAACTCGCCCATCTGGGTCAGGTCTCTCATGGTGCCTTACAGCTTTTCATATCTGTGAGGGTGGTGGATCCTCGTCAGAATGATTGCCTGAAGGTGGCTAAGTCTGGGCATCTGTAAAAAATGTTCAGTTGATTGCGGCCCTTGTTGGCACTGTGAGATGGGTATCTATCCAATCCTGAGCTAGGTATACATGTTTTTGGAGCCTGTTTTGCGCTGTTCTGAGCCAGAAGATATTGTTTAGCTCCTCTCTCACTCTATTCAAAGACTGGTATTGGTTGTGTGCACTGAAGGAAGGATAGATGTTTTATCCACTTGGTACTGCCTGCTACCCTCATGTAAAGTAGTCGTTTCTCTGCTTCCTTGTTTATTGTCCAGCACTCACTACTGTATAGTAGTACTGACCATACATTTTCATTACCCTTATTTTCAAGTCCATCCTTATGCCCTGTTTGTCAGTATAGGTTTCTTTTTTTGGCCATAGCTATTCATTGCTATTGGCCAAAACATACCCAAGCGCGGATTGTTACAGTGACCATGTCCCAGTGGTAGGCAAGTTCAAATTAAAACTAAAGAAAAATAGCAAACCTTTCACCAACATCAAATTTGATCTGGCAATACTAAAAACAAATCAAACCATCAGGGAAAAATATCAAATCTCAGTCCAGAATAAACTTGAAGCCTTAGGAGATGCAGAGGAGGTAGAACAACAATGGGAAAACTTCAAATCGGCAATAATGGAAGCAGCTACAGAGGTGATCCCAAAAATAAAAAGAAAGGCAAAGCAAAAATGGATGACAGAAGAAATCTTAAACTTGATGGAGGAAAGGAGATGTGCTAAGGGCAATAAAGAAAAATATGAGCAAATACACAAAAAACTGCAAGAAAAATGCAATATGTCAAAAGAGAACTGGATCAATGAGAAATGTAAAGAGATAGAGCAGCAGCGAAAACATGCACCACAAACCATGTACAGAAACATTGAGGAAATCACAGGAAAGAGAACATTCTTATCAACTGGGTGTATAAAAGCAATGAATGTTTTATTTTACACGTTTTATGTGATATTCACTAGATTTTATTTACAATTTGAAGTGAACATAGATCTTAAGATCATCGAGATCATTGTGAATAGTTAGTAGACTAGGTTTATAAGAATACTTCTCTCTCTCTCTCTCTGTTTTTCTCAGACACAGTTATTTTATGCTATTTATTTTTTGTTTCGCATTTTCTTTTTTCTCTTCTCTAGAATAGAGTGTTTTAAGATGTTGAGATGTCTGCAGCGGGTGTTAGCCGATTGTGCTTTATTGTTCAGTGCGTGTGTTCTGTTCTGTATTTTTGTGATAGTTGAATGGTAAAGTTCCCCACCTTGAGCCCCTAGTAAACCTAAGCCAAAGTTATATTTCTGTATGAATGGTATGCAGCGATGCTCTAAAATGTGATGTTTTGGGCGAACCTTTTGTGTACTGTACTATAACTTCTTGTATGTTTGTCAGTTTGTTGGTATGGATTGGATCTGTGTGCTAATAAAAATACGTTATCGAATTGTAAATCTTGGAAGATGCAAGGTTTATGGAGTCCAGTTTAGTTTTTTTGTGTAATGCGGTGCCTATTATGACCTGATTGTCAGTGCATCTAGGTGTTTGTTGCATAAGGTGTCTTATAAGTTGTTTGTGGGACATCTGTTTTGAAATACTTGTGGCTGTGATTGCCAATAAAACTACGGCCGTGGTAAACTTGTGGTGTGTAATGCGGTTTTGTTAGAATTTTGTTCTCAGGAAGTTTTTTTTTTTTTAATTTAATGAAATGGATGAAAGCGATCTGAAACTGTGGCTAGTTAGAAAATAGGCCTGTGTTCAGGGTTCCCTGTAACCTTCACAAAAAAAAATTCATATAAAATTTTGTAAAAGACCGCACTTAAAGCCCTTTGCACCCAAAAAACATAAAACCATCTTCTAATCACTGATACCAAAATGTATAAAATTAACCAGCACAGATTTAAGTAAATTAATCATTTCAATACCCACTGTAAAAAATCACAAAATAATCAGATTTATTTCTCAACTAACATATACTACGGAAAAAAAGCCATAGAATCGCCAAATCTAGAGGCAGCAGTGTAATTTTTAGTGTGTCTTGTTTTGGAGAAAATGACCTTTGGAATGATACAGCATCATACTGAACTTGATTGTGCTTTAGACCTTGGGTTTTGTTTTTATGCAGGCTAAAGGCTTGAAGTTTTAGCCCATTTCAGGACAATTCCTATGCACAGAGGCTAAGCGCACATATCTCTCAGCACAGAGCGCATCCGCCATCGTGCGAAAAGAGGCCCAGCAGCTGTCAGATCTAGTTACCGGCAGGTGATTAATCACAGCATCTGGGAGCGGCGCTATTCCATGGCAAATTTATGAAGTCTCCTAAGCACAGAGAGGGTTATTGTTCTCACAAACTAAATTCCCACCTATAACATTGTAGATAGACACCGTGACCACTGTTGTATTTGCATTGGAAGTTTTGTTGTGTCTATTCCTAAGTTATCTAATGTTGTAATGGCTTTTCCATCCTCTTCTTAGAGGACAGTTAGACCCTGTATGTTTTTGTTACTCCAGATTTTTCAGTCCTATCATCTTTGAAAAGATCAACATAGGCCTACATCAATCATACATGTATTTAGACCATCAGTTCAGAACTCCTTTCTTTTCCATTATGGTGCGGAAGGGTGGCAGCATCGAAATATTTATATCATTCTATAGAACCTTCCAACCTTCTCAATACACTTTTATACCTGTATAAAGAGTGTAACAATTTATTAAATGTATATAAAAAAATTAAGATAATGAAAAAACTTCTCTTACTTTTTAGACATTGAATTTAAGACATGACAATAAAATTTTCAAACGATTTGATATCAACCGAAGGAGATCATAGGTGCTAATTGAAATTCAACATGATGCCACTTTGCCATGACAATCACGTGAAAAAAAAACAATTTTTCCCACTGATAATGTGATATCACCGCGGGAAATTCATTGGCAATCGTTAAAAAGTCCCATCTCTAATCTGCTGTAGCCAAGTGAAATGCAGTATTGTCCATAGACTAAACACTGAATGTATTGCTCTTCGATCTGCTACAGCAATAATGACGATTAAAAAACAAAAAAAAACCTCAGGTACTGCTTTTCCCTGACACTGTTCCAGCTTTTCATTTGCTGCAGCCAAGGCTGCTGCATTTGATTTCTTCCACCACACACACCGTTTATTTTAACATGCATGAATTTACTATCTAAATTTTCCTTTAGTTCCCAACATTGTTGACAGTCACTATCAGGTTCAAAATTTCTAAACAATAGGACAAAAACAAAACGCTAACTCTAAGTTTTTGTAACTGGTACTTTAATTTTTTTTCTCAGAGATGAAAAACCATGACACAAAAAATGTATTTCATTATTTTTTTCGATTTTTAAAAAAATTACAATAAACATCTCATACTTTTTGACATTTGAATCTCTAATTCATCATTGCATAGGCACATAAATTCTGTGAAATAAGGAATGTATCAATAAGTACACAGTATGAGAGTTTCAACCTGAAAATTGAGGGAAGAAAAAAAATAACTATGGAATGTCAAAACATTGTAAGCCAAAAAGGATATACAAAAAATATGTCAAAATAAAATATTTACAAACAAGAAAAAATTAAAGCCAGTTTCCTTTCCCTCATTTTTTTTTGTACCCCTCAGATCTAAAAGCTGCAACTTACCAAGTCCAACCCAGTTTGACACTGGCCGCTTAAAAAAGATAAATGTAAAACATCTATAGACCTGTGAGCCATGGAGAAAAAATAATGAAATAATTTCCATTTCAATTTTGACGGTTTCCAGTTTCTTGGTACAGTGAAATTTATAATTTCATTGTTTATGTAGCATTAAATGTCTGCACATTCATATGTATACAAGACAGCACATAGCTTGCTTAACTTGGAAATCAATGATGGTAAAACAATTTATTAAAATTTTGCAAAAATTCTTGTATGACTGAGAAATTGGTCTCAGCTCACTCTGGGAAATGTAACACTTGGAGTACCGGCCATGTAAGATACGTATATGACACATATTGTGCTCTGGCAAAGTAAGATATATGTTTTATCATATTTTATTGTATTTTATACATAAAATGTTCTTTGTACAATGCGGAATATTTGTGCAGCAACTGCCTGATGTATGTTAATAATTGTATCTGGTTGTTTCATTCACAACAGCACTGATCACCCAGAGCAGAACAATCACTGTGCAGTACAGGCCTCCTGCTGCTGTCCCTTTAGCATAGGATCCATACTGAGATGCTTTCAGGTACTGGCACTTGGCATAGTAGATTTTGGATTGCTCTATACACACCAACCGACAAAAACAAAACAAAACAAAAAAAAAACCAGAAAAAAAACATGAGAACAAATTATATATGAACAGGTTGCAACGAATTTTTAAGAATATAAAATAAAAACAATTGAAAGCTTGGACTGGAAGTAATGTATTCTAAACTTGTTGTTCAAGCAAATCTGCATATTTTTGGCTCAATATCATTAGAACAGGGCAATGTCACTCAGAAAATTGTATAAACAATTATATATATACAATGAAATCTAAAAGAAGCAACAGCAATGAAATAAGTTGGAGAAAGAGAAGACATGAATATTTTCATGTATTTTTGCTGTTGTTTCACTTTTTTAAGCCAGGCCTTTAGATTTTCTAGCTGGCAAGTTTTCTCCCTCTGTACAATACAACAATCTGTTAAAATCAAGCTTAAAAACAATAATTTTTTTCAAACAACACATAAAGCATTTTTCAAGCAGCTTGCTTAGCTTTAAAAAAAAAAAAAAATTGCAGCTTAGACGAAAAGACAGGAAGTCTCTTCAATGATTCTTGTATGGGAACATAGATAATGCTTGCCCCTGCATATTCATTGAAGCATATTAAAAAGATATATGTACATGTATTGTATATTGATGTGCAAGTTAACGAAGCATAATTCATTTCTCAGCAGGAAATGATTTATTTTTTGAAACACCAAGCTAGCAATGTCTTTGGTGCTATTAAAACAACAATGGTACTTTTCTACTTGATATGCAAAGGCAGATTTTTCCAGGACCCAAAGAACCATTGACACAAATCTTTTGGGTCGTAATTGTGGGATATATCTTGTACCTTGGCTTTAGCCTAAGCTTCAAACCGACAGAAATTGTTGTATCCCCGCTCAGATTGTAAAGAAAATATTTCTTCAACTTAAGAGACAATTTATTTTTTGCACACACCCAACAATGCTCAAGTCAGCGTTTCCCGGGAAATGACAAAAAAAAAAAAAAAAAGGAAT
>BLXT01007365.1:2587235-2599396 GCA_019648995.1 Plakobranchus ocellatus | reverse complement strand
ATTTCTATACATCTTTCCATAAGCATTGTCAGAGTGAATATTGCATTTCTAGTCCCTTTATCAGGCATAAAGCCAAACTGTTTTTGGGATATTTCTGGTCTTATATTCTTGCGCATTCTATGCATCAAAACGCGTAACAGGATTTTTGTAAAATGGCTCATCAAACTGATTTTGATTTATATATATATATATATATATATATATATATATATATATATATATATATACATGTGTGTGTGTGAGTGTGTGAGTGTGTGTGTTTATCATTGAAGCTCAATTATAATTGCCACTTGTTAAGGCAGTTAATCTATCCAGCGTATCTGTTGTGTTTAGTTTCTATAAATAATACTAGCGATAAACTTTCCTCTGTACCGATCTGTCTAATCTCATCTTGCAATCAAAATAACGTTACCATGTACTTTATCTTTTGTAATATTCGTCTTTGTGTTTTTGTATTTTCATTTTCATAAAAGGATATAAGTCTCATCCTCTCGATCTTTGTTGTTATTTTTTAGCGTTGAAGTTGCCACGTCTCGCCTATCTGTCTGAGCAATATCCATAACGATGATGATGATGATGATGATGATGATGAGGAGGAGGAGGAGAAGGATGATGATGATGATGATAATGATTATTGTTGAGGGTAAGTAATCGGGATAATTATGATTACATCGATGATGATGATGAATTAATCCTCTCATTGATGTTTATAATGACAATGATGGTGATAATGATGAGAATGGCTATAATATATCGTTGTTGGTGATGATGATATTAATGGCGTTAGGTGTCCTTTACTGGTCAGTCAAACACTACCTGTAACATCTTCATTTCTCTAAGTTTAAGCAATGATCGCTGTTTTATGAAAATTACTTTTCCAAGAATATTTTCACTCATAGGCAGGATATTTCTGTTTATTCCTTGAAGACATTGCTTGAGAATCGTGCATGCAATTCACATTCATTCAAAAACTTAAACTAATGCTACCAAAATTTTAAAAAATCGATAGACCAGAGATAAAACCTTGACATCATCCTAATAAATCATATCAGAATGATTGAGAAAACATCTGTTTTATGGTATTTTTTTTATATTCTCCTTCTTTTGTGAGATTCGACCACGTCAAGCTCTCTAGGCTTTTCCCGCTGTACTATCGCCCCTTTCCATTTGGCTGGAGGGATTTTGAAAGGGTGGTAGTAGAAGAAAGATGGGAGTAGAGTGGGAATGAGGTAGGGGTAGGAACAGGGTAGGCGAAAAGGGTGGAAAAAAGAGGAAGATAGTGTAAGAGAAAAAAGATGAGAAAGGTGAAGAAATGTTTTGTAAAATTTCAGAATTTATTCGACTTATTGATGCACCCTTAAAGAATTTTGCAGTAAAATATTCCAAATTTATGTCCAAGCCCACCTGTTTCTATGCAACTCTTTTCTTCGTCTTTTCCTTGTCTTTGCATATTACGGGATAGGCTGAACATAATCTGAACGGATTTATAGTAAAATAAATATAAATAAATAAACGGAAGCATTTCTTTAGTACTCATTGGAATGCTTGTAATTAGTTCACGCTTTTTGACAAAAACAACATCAGAAACAACCACAAAGGAGCAACAACAAAAAATCATCAACAACAACAGCAACAACAACAAAACCCAAAGCAAAAATAAAATATGCGCTCTCACTACTGATCATTGAAAAAAGCTCTCTGGACATGCGCTACTGACAGCGGAAGGCTCCGTAGACTGAACTCTGAAGTGCAAATGTTCAAAAGAGAATGCGTCACCATTTCGTCTCTTCTTTCAAAACAATTCTCTTTCGATTACAATTTGGTCTGCTTAATAATAGTTACGCAAAAATCGATTCAAAATGAATACAATGAGGAAACTTCATTAAGAAAAAATGGAAAAATAAAATGTGACACGATGAAGTCGAAGCAAGTTCAGAAAGGTTATTGGAAGAAGGTTTTAATTTCTACAGTTATGAAATATTGTCCAACCAATTCGTTTCATAAATTGTAATAAAAATCTCGTTCTCATCTTTTTCTTTTTCCTTATCCTCCTATTTTACCACTCTTCCTCGACTTCTCTTTTACCTCCTTCCCTTTCTCGCCCCCTGTGCGTCGTCGTAGTCATCGTTTTCCTTCTCCTTTCTACTTCTTATTCTCTCTCCCTCCTCTTTTTCTACTTCTTTTTACATTTTTTTTTTAATTTATAGAAATACATGTATCTAATTAATAACTGCCTGCACCTTCGTTGCTCTAAATTGCACATTATTTTGCTGAACATCCTTTAATCATCTGTCTTAAATTTTATAAAACTTTTTTTCTGCATCTTGAACGGCAATCTCGTCTATGTTTCAAATATTGAATATCTTGTTTAACATGATCTGACAAAACAAAGTATATTTCTTGATCTTGAAGTTTTTTTTTCTCAAATCTTCTATATTTTTTTTTTCAATTGCTCTATGAAACTTAGAGAGTAAAATTGGAAAATAATGTTGGCTCGGTTGTTTTTTTTGCTAGCAATGTTTTTTTTCTCATTCGCTAATTGCATAGACATTTAAATAAATTCTTCCACGAAATCCTGGATCTAAATCAACTTTTCATTTAATGTTTAACAAGACGTACGATATTTACAATACGCCTGCTTAAGTAGATTGTGTTTTCTTTGAAAAGGACTGTCATAGCTTACAAGAATATAGAGAAGATCCCAAAACCAGCAACTGCAGCGCAGTAAGACTATATTAGAAACCACTAGTATGCCACACCAGTAAAGCGTTTCCTACTTCATGGCAATTTTTCATCTGAGCATCTTGATTGCTTGATGACAAAGAGACAACAATGAAACAAATTTATAACATTTCCGACTCTCTGTCTGTAGAAAAGTTGTGGCTTTTTTTATTTTTAAGATGTCTATATCTGAACAAAAGTATCTCCACACACGCTGTATTTTGAAACATCAGAGCTAATAAGTGGGAAAGGATGTCAGCGAAAGCCGTAACAATAAAAAGATTGAAATGTTACCTCCACGATACGGATTTCTTTTTAAAGCATAATATAAAAATAAATACATGAAAATTCCATTATTGCGTTTCCATGCCGAGAGTAACACATCTATATTTTTGAAAATCTAGTCTTCTTTAGTGAATATTACAGAATATTTGTTTAAATTTTCACATTTGAAAGGTTAAGGTCAACAATTTTAAAAGGCCTTCTAAAAGCTTTTTCCATATCAAAATACTTACGACAATAGCGAAGTGCCACTTACAACATTTGATTATCTTATTATTCACTGAATTTATAAAAAAGATCACATTTTTTTCTAGGAACGTGAAGTTCAATCGCAGCTTACTCGTACCCATTCAGACGAGAGATTTACAAAAAAACATTTTTGGTTTTCTTTCTTTCATTTATTGACAATTTTTCGAGAAAATAAAACCAGCTACCGATGTGAACAACAAACAGAACATTAGCACTCTTGATCATCGAACGCAATTGGATGTATCAATATTTGTCCCACCGGTTGTCTTTTTATTTACCCGGACCTCCTGCATGAAAAGCAGACATTTTCTTTTATTAGAAAGTTGCCTATGTCTTTAAAGGCGGCTTATTTACAACCATAGTGCAAAGTTTTTTGGCTTTTATTGCAAATAAATCATTATGTCTTTTTGTAATTATTTATGGCCGGTGGCGGTTTGAATTTCATACAATACTATTTATCTGAAAAGCTTTTTTAACCCCCCAAAAAAATTTAAGCAAGCAAAATTTTTTACGCAGCAACTTAAAAGCCACACTTTAGCTCTTTTTGAACATCCTCACTGCAATATGTAAAAAAGTTACGTGGTCATGTTTTTTCTTATTTATAGTTTGTAGATGAAAAAAATTATTAAAAAAAAAAACTATCAAAACTTTAATTTGAGAAATTCATGCCTCATAAAGTGTAAGTCAAATCTACATCTACACTTGTCTATATAAATGAGACGATGAATCTTTAAATTCATCGTCTCATTTGATCGTCGCCAAATACATTCAATGATTTAATTTTGAGTTTAAATGTGTGTAAACCATTAGAAAAGATCTTAAGATTTTGCACCATATTCGTAAAAATTGGATGTTTTATCACAACATAATTGGCATCGAGGGAAGCTCAACCATTTATCCTCTGTCTTAACGTTTAGCCTTTGAACCTTTTTTTTTTTTTTGCAGTCGGGAGCCATTGAAAAGATTAGCTTGGTCTTCCACATGGTTCTCCCGTTGGACTTGCAAAGTTAATCCTTGGGCAAAGATTACGCTGGCGAAGGTTGAATTTACTTACTTTTATTTTGATTTAACGCACGCACTAAAACTTACCACGATAATTTAGCTTTCATTATGGAGATCACAGGGCAATGTGAGTTTCACAAATGAGTGACATTAAAGATAATTAATCTAAACCTTTTATAAACCTGTGAATTTATGAGCTTTATTTAGAGATAGTTCGCAGCTTTAGACACTTTTTTAAGCAGAGTTTCAATTTTAATTTGTCTGTTTTTTTAACATTTGTTTTTCAAATTTGAATCTTTTAAATAAGAAAGACGATTTGAAGGATTTACTCGCTCCAAGGTTCTTGATTTTTTAAGATTTCAGGCTATCATTTTAGTTGAATTAACATAATATCTGCGTTTGGGACAACACTTGCTTCCTTCTTTTTCCCTAATGTAATAACAGTGGATCACTGATAAGTCAATATTATTGTGGGATTGAAAACAAATACTTATTCATAATATTATTCTATCGAATGAACAACAGGTCGAGATGATCCATTCAAAATCGACTGCAAAAACAAAAAAAGATCGACCCACACAATTTCTATATAAGTGACGTCTCTTGTATCTCTCAAGTTAAATGCACAGAGATCTCCTTTCTTACTCAACAATAAGTGACTGTTGGTTTTTTTTTGTTTTTTTTTGTTTTGTTTTCGTAATTTTTTTTAGTTTCTATTTTTTTTTTATTCTCCACCTATTCCAAAGGAAATGTCCAATTTTTAATACTTTTTACAACATCTAAAAAAATTTATTCACACAGATTGCTATATTGAAAGAAAACGAATGTTTGATTTACAGAGGAGTTAGTCTAACTCTATGCAGCAACTCACCGTTTGTTTTTGTTTTATTTGTTTGTTTATTTTTTTACCTATGCATATAGAGAAATTGTATTATTCATGCTTTTTGAAACATCTTCAACTATGTTTTATACATCCTTCTTCTCTTTTCTATAACGAAAGCTTGATTTACTTACAAGTAGGTACATGTAAGTCCATATATCCAAATCTATCCTACAGTAAGAAAACAAATACTTACCATACACGCGGTTTAGAAAACTTCGATTTAAGTGGAATACATTTGTGAAATCCAGTCGGAAAACGCAGAAGAGTACCTAGCTTATAGCATCTGCCTTGATATCGACAATCTAGAAATCATGGGTACAGTAACAATAAATAGTAGAGTAAAAAAACTGTTTTATTGGCTGTAAACATAGTTGGGTTTTAACATAATTTTTTTTTATGTGGGGGCTCATAATTTTTTTTTGGGTCAGTTTATGAATACTAAAAAAAAATAAAATCAATATGGGAACTGAATGCATATTCTTTTGTTGTGTATTTTCTCGGTCTAACAGAAGAGATATGTTATTTAATACCTTAACGGTGATAACATGCGGCTTTAGGGGAAATGACCTATTCTCGCTCGGTATCTCTGTTCTCACAAATTATAATATAGAATTATTCTCCTCATAAGCTTCAAACTAAATATTGTAAAAAAATGTTTGCGTTGCCATTTTATTCGATTGATATAAAAACGAGAAACGAAAAACGTAACCCGGGAAAAATTAGGTACAGAAATAATATGTTTCTCAACCAATTCCTTGATGAGACATAGGATGCTCGTGCATGGCTAAGATTTTTTTTTATCATCATCGAAAAACTATAAGACTTCAAAAAATCGTATCATATTATTTTCCCCACACTCTTTGTATTGAATAAATGAAAGTAATGCGTGCGGATTTTTCCGCTACGTTTTACGCCATAGCAGCAACAAAGCAAGGACTATTGTCAAATTGAAAGTATTGGCTGTCTTTGCTGATGGAGACTGGCCATTTTTCTCTAACTCGTTTCAGATCCCAACAAAGCATGAATTAGGAACAACGCATACTGGTTCAGGCCCGTATTAATAGTAGATTAGTTATACCTCTTCACAAAACCCTACGCTCTTCGTAAATCAATCAACACACAGTAACAATATGTAATTACTTATTGCGGAAAGCCTTTCGAAAACTGAAGAGCTTTCTCAGTACATTTACTGGATGTTGTGCTGTTTCGCCTCCCACTTAAGGAGAAAGGTCGATCCAAGATTAAAAATATTCCGTAATATATTGTTATGTATCTACGATATTTGTAATCGTAAATGTCATATACATTTAGGGCCAAAACAGTATTTGTAGGAAAGTTTTAGATTATGAATCGAATAAACTTTTTGTCTGTTGTGTAAATAAAATAAGATCTGCAGCTCAATTTAAAACTTCGTTATTTACCTACAATAGAATTTTTTAGTGAATATTCCGTGTCTACAATCCGAATCCATGACAAGACCTAGATGTTGTTTACAACGTCTTCACTTCTAGAGCTGAAGTTATAAATAACATTATTACTTATGATTCAAGAGAACTTCTTAACATGCTAAGAAATATAAGTATACAAAGTTCATTGTTACCAATGCGAGGTTGTTAAAAATTATGCTAAGAAAAAAATGATAAAAAAAAAAAATAAAAAAAACAATAATAATAATAATAATAATAATAATAATAATAATAATAATAATAATAATAATAATAATAATAATAATAATAAGAAGAAGAAGAAGAAGACGGAGAAGAATGATAGTAATAATAAGGATAATGATAATAATAATAATAATAATAATAATAATAATAATAATAATAATAATAATAATATAATAATAATAATAATAATAATGATAATAAAAATAATAATAATCATAATAATAATAATAATAATAATAATAATTATAATAATATAATAATAATAATAATAATAATAATAATAATAATAATAATAATAATAATAATAATAATAATAATAATAACAACAACAAGAACAGCAACGAAGACAACAACAACAACAAAGGCAGCAGTATTAATAATGATTGTGATAAGAATAATATTAATGAGAACGAATGTAAAAATAATAATAATAAAAATAATAATAATAATAATAATAATAATAATAATAATAATAATAATAATAATAATAATAATAATAATAATAAATAATAATAATAATTGTAATATTAATATTTTTCTCCTTCTTCTTCTTCTTCTTCTTCTTCTTCTTCTTCTTCTTCTTCTTCTTCTTCTTCTTCTTCTTCTTCTCCTTCTTCTCTTTCTTCTCCTTCTTCTCCTTCTTCATTTTTATTATCGCTAATAATATGATTGTAATGCTGTTGCACATAATTTAACCATCAATGCTTACTGATAGAAATACATGCATTGTTAGAGATGTTTTTGGAGCTTTTTCTTGCTATCAATATTGTATATATTACATTTTATTGCTTTATTGCTTTCTCGTCCTTAAGTATGGTTGTGGCAGTATGCTAGGCATAAATGGCACTAGAGGGTGGTGTTATTTGTCATTAGTAGTATATTTAAAATAATCTTTTAAACCCGTAGCATTTTTACGATACTTCTATATGTGTAGACGACATCATCATCATCATCATTATCATCATGATCATCATGATCATCATCATCATGATCATTTCACCATCATCATCATCATCATCATCATCATCATCATCATCATCATCATCATCATCATCATCATCATCATCATCATCATCATCTTCATTGTCATCATAATCACTATTACCATCCTCCTTTTTCTCACCACTGCCATCATTATCATTGTAAGCATTATCACAACTGTCAACATCATCATCATCATTTTACTTATTACCATCACCGTCTTCATTGTCATCGTCACAGTCATCTTCACCATCGTTATCATCCTAATTATATTTTTATTTGTGTGTAAAACAATTACTGCTATAACTCTTCACCACTTCAACATACACAAGCAAGCAACAAACAAAGAACTGTTAATTTTACATAGCTTCATTTCATCTGTAGTGTTTGTCCAAACATCTCTTTGGCTGGGCATATGTTTCTGAAATGTGAAAAATAAACTCATTCACCTTATCATCAAAAATTGAAAATTTTCTGAGGAAGTTTATTTCTTGGTTGAGAATGTTGTGTGCCCTCTTTCTTCGTAGATAATTTCTGTTATGCTGCTTTCAATGTCTTAAAGAAGTTGAACTCGCCGTCGCCACGAGTCCAAAGGTAGTTTTGGACTCTGTGAGAGCACTCAGCCTGTGAGTAAATGCTATTACCATTATAATTAAGGCGGACTCCACCAGTAGTATGATGAACTAGAAACTCAGGATCTGCATTGAGCTGATTTGCACTGTCACTATAAAAATCACCATCTGGAGCAGCTAAAAACGTCAGCAATTGAAATTCCTCTTTTCAAGCATGTCAAGCAGTAAAACTGAAAAGAAGAATTAATAGATGAGAATCAGTCTGTACAACAGCTGAAATGTAATGGTCATCTCATATTCTACGTTTGTCAAATGACTTTGTGGCTAAAAAAGGAATGGAGCTATATTAATAGCAAGGAAAAGAGGACTATAAGCCGCATATTTGGACGACTCAAGTAGCCAAGCATCTTTCCTGACCTGCATAAAACATTGAAATCTAAGAAGTTATGAAAAATAGTCCATATATGCTCTCAAATAATCCTATATTGGCTTAAATTAGACCAAGAAATGCAATTATGTTCAGTAATCCTGTTATAACAATAATATCGCCAATTCACAGAGAATTTTTTATAAATGTTTTTATGTTATTCATACCACACCAAATCGCAGCACTATAATAGTCTTCACCACATCTTTCATTCCATCTGCACCCTACTAGGGAGCACTTTGTTTAGTTCTGAAATCATGAGGAAAGTTACAACTTTCACTTAAATTTTGTATTTAGTCCATCAACATAAAGCTAACCTTTGATAATCATGCAAAAATATTTTCAAGTCTTCGAAAGTAACAAAATGACTCACCTTTTAGAGCTGGCCATATATTTTTTCACTGTCTTTTTAATGTTTTGGGCAAAAAAGCTGTCAACTACAGATTCGCACAATAACGGAGATCACTTAAATCACTTTGGCTAAGTGTAGACATATTCTCTTCGTGGGGATATAATATGGACATTCCGTTTCAAAACTGATTTGGCTGTATGGAGGCGGGTTGAGAAACGCACCCTAGTAAATTGAGGGTGGTATTAATGGGTCGATAGGAATCTTTGTATGTGCACATGGTTTCGGGTAATAGTGACACAAACAGGACTAGTACGGGCACTTGAAGCAGTTGCAGTGACTATAGCAGGAGGAGTAGCAGTAGCATCAACTGTAGTAGTAGCAGAAATTGTAGCAGTTGTATTAAAATTCACAAAAAACCTTTTTCTTCAAAAATAGGAAGGGTCTCATTTTTTATTGAAACAATTACTCAAGGTACGAGAGGAAGAAAATTATGTTTTTGACAATTGGTTGCTGTGAATTTAGTGATTTAAACTCTGAGTGGCCTTTTTTACTTGTAATACTTGGTCAGAATGATGAGTGGGCGTAGGTTAGAGCTATTTTAGTCTAACAGCACTATATATTGTTTTAGTTTCGTCTACTTTCTCAGATCTTTTCAGATCTAGGGATTTAGAAGTTTCTTGAATGTCAGAGATTATTGTTTATAAGAAGTTGTTAGATTGTGTCACGTTTATGTCTTACGGAGGGAATAAATGAAGGTATTTGATTGGTCAATATTCTTAGCTAAACTTCGATATATAATGCTATTATTTATACTTTTTCTAGAATGAATTGTTGTTTAATATTGAGCAAAGAAGTCTGAGTAATACATAAATAGTATTTTTTAAGAAACCGTGGGCGGTGCGTGTAAAAGAGAGTGATATGAGATTGTTGGGAGAGCTCACAGAGATCGCTCAAAGAAAAACCGATGATGTTCATGAATTTGTAGACCTACAGCAATATACCTTGATGATCTGAAAGTGCTCTTGATTTAAATGAAGTTTTCGTTCGACTTTGTGCTCCTAAGTCAATTAAAAGTACTTATTGTCACAGGCAATGTTTTTTTGACATCAATAACTAAATAGCACAAAATCACTTGTGAAAAGGCTTAAAATCGAAAAAAAATTAATAAAAAATAATTTGTTACTTAAAATTTATAATCAATATTACAGTGCAAAGGGACAATAGAGAGGTGAATAATTATAAAATGATCAAAGTTTTATTGCAGGCAAATACAAATATGTACTATCTCGCTTTGGAATGAGGTGTCCTCCTTGCTAATACGGAAAAGAGAGGACAAAAAAATGGAAGCAAACCATACAGCTATGTTTTAAAGAAGTGCGTGTTTGTGAATAAGAAAGCTCGGTGTAGGTTATATTTCAATCGCTCACAAATAGTTATAAAATATTTTGACATGATTTAAACAATTTGATTGATTACCCGTTTGAAGGTACTTCACTTTGCCGCGCGCACACAGGTGCCGTTTACACGTGTCAAGAGGAAAGTAAAATTGTAACCCGTCTTTAATAAATATACCATCACGGTATTTGCACACTGAAAAACACGAAAATAAATTAGGGATCCCGTTCGTTATTTTTTTAATGGCGTGAATAGAGTTGATTTTTACTGAAGCAATTTTTTAACGAACTTACAGATGTTAGTTTAGGAAAACAGCCTACAGTTTTCAAGTTAGCTGACAATTCTAATGAGTCCTCGTCAAAAAAGCGCATGGCTTGCGGGATATGCATCTTCGAAGCAGCTAGAGCTTTAATTATAAGTGTTTGCACGGTTTATAGCAGGGTCAAATCTATTATTTCTCTGCCTTTCCAAAAATCTAAATCCTCAACATAATTTTCTGGAGAGGGCACCTTAGCTTTTGTGGCGCTACTAAAATAGATGCATGTAAAGCCAGGAATTTTACATAATGAAAATAATTCTATTTATACTTTCTAAAGGTAAAAATTAAGCACTGCACATCATAGTGAAAGATTAGTTTTGTTTTCAAACTATATTTAATCCTATTGTAGATTTCTACTTCAGACGAAAAAGGAATCTAATTAATAATTTATCTTATATCTTAATACTGAACTAAGGTTTTGTTTGTTGCAGACAATATTCTAGGCATAGGCCTGTCTATGTTAATAATTTAGATCATTAGTTATGGGTACAGTTCAACACAAATTATAATAAAAAAAAAAATAAAAAAAATGAATAAAGTTGCAACATCATTGGTAGAGTTTTAGATATAACAACAAAAAAATTATCTTAAGTCAAAAGTTTGGTGGAAGAAAAGAAAACACTAACCTTTAAATATTTCAACAAAAACGGCTTTGCGCGATCCGTTCAGAAGGCATTGGTAATATCGATTCTCCCTTTGCATACTGTAACCTATTGTATAGCACAAGCCATTGTAACTGCATTCTAGAAACCGTGGGAGACGGATTAATATTTAGCAAAAGTATAACGTTTTTATACCGATTTTCTAGTAAATTTCAAACTTATTTCAGTCTGAACACAATAATTATGTTTTACCTGGATGATTTTTTTGAGTAAAACGTGATGTGAGAACCCGTATTTTAGGTCTTCCCATTGAAGTCAGGTGTTTTGCCTTTTTTATATTGACACCAGATTCAGTGACTACACTAACGACAAGTAGTTGTCTTTAAGCATAAAAGAGAATAAGTGATGCAAATGTTAGTTAATACCTTGCAATGCTTACAGGCGGCTGGGAGAAAATAATAATCTTTCCCAAGTTATTGCTTCTCTCATATGTTATAATATACACATTTCGTCTCTTTATAACTTCAACACATTATAAAAAAAAAGAATGTTAAAGTTTCTAGACAACTTAAGAAATATCATGAAAAAAAAAAAGAACTCAAAACATAAAGCGGATTAGATTGCGAAAAGAGAGACTAATTTTTGTTGTTGTTTTTTTTATAGAAGAAGATAAAGAAGAAGAAGAAGAAGAAGAAGAAGAAGAAGA